>CM077150.1:54906475-55477475 GCA_039583875.1 Platanthera guangdongensis | reverse complement strand
GTCAATTGAGTTCCTGTATCACTTATACCAAACCGAAGAGATACATTCTTGGAATTATGAGAATTTTGGATGAACAAAACACCAACTGAATCAAATTCAAATATTGCAAAAGAAAAAATAATGGTGAGAATTACCTCGCCTCAAGCATCATTCATTTCATAAACCACTCATCCTATTTCATTTCTAGAATTAATTTAAAATTTTTTGAGAGCATAATTTTTAAATTGCATTATTTCCTTTAACTTCTTTTAAGCTAAAGTTTTTTATATAATTTCAATCCATCTTTGTTAAACTAACAAAAATAAAGTTTTGTTTTCTATTTGTTTTATCTAAAAGCCTTTTTGAAACTCTTCCTCTATTTATAACTTTTCAAAATTTAGGATTTAATTCTTTAACCCCGGATATTTATTTTGATCTTACTTTTAATTAATTCAAGGGGTAGCTAAACTTAGAATTTCTTTAATTCCTTATAAGTTCATCTCCAACTTTTGATCTAGAATAGCAAAAGCTTAAGTATGGGGGTATTTGATGAATTGTAAATATACTTATATTTATGTATAATAAATAAGTTGTTTTAGTTTATTCTTGTTATTTTTGTATATTTTTCTTTAATAAATTGCTTCTTTTTCGTAAAAATTATTCTAACATAAGTTATTTTTGTTTCCAGAATTTTTCAGGAAAAATTGCAAAAAAAGTCAAGTACACGCCCGTGTTCATTGGGTCACGCCCGTGACCAGGGCATGACAACTCAAATCCCGTTAAATCGGCCGCAAAATGAAGAAATTGATGAACACGTCCGACGTCACGCCCGTGTCCAATCACACGCCCCGTGACCCCAACCCATGTCAAGCAAGCTCGACGTTTTCCGCTCGACGAACGTAGACCAATCCGACACACCCATAGTCACGCTAGTGACATGGGGCGTGACTTCTCCACCTGACTCGACGAAAACTCGCTCGACATTTTCCGCTCGACGAATGTCGACACCTCCCCGACACGCCTGTGTCACGATGCGACACGGGCGTGTACTCCTCCACCTGGCCGACAAGACCCGCGCGACGACATTTTGATGCAACCCGCGCCCAGATCCACCTCCCTGACACGCCCAGAGACACGCCCGTGACCTGGGGAGTGACGCCGCGATACACACGTGTCCTGCCCGAAGTCAACCAAGTCGTCACCTCGCCGGATCGAATCTTCAATAGTAGTGACACGCCCCCTGACACGCCCATGTCAGAGGGCATGTTCTTCAAATTATTTGCCTATAAATACTTTTGTTCTGTAAGACCTCATGTTCCACTTTTTGGGCCACTTTTCTTAGGGTAGGTGTTGTCGAAATGCTTTCTTATGTTATGTAAGGGATTTTCTTTCCCCCTCTCTTAGTGTTTATTTTTAGCTTTCTTGTAATCACTTTTTCATTAGTAAAATGTGTTAGTTTTTTCTATCTTTGCATAGCTTGGAATCCATTTATGCGCCCTACTCGAAGTGATTTTTAATGTTTGTTCTTATTTTATTTTTTTTCTTTATGTCTTTCAAAATCTTTCTAGCTTAAAACTTTTGTCTAATTTTTAGATGTCATAATCGCAATTTTATTTTCGTGCACCGTACCTGTTTTGGTTTAGTTTATTATTTTTACTTTGCATTCATTTCTATAGGTTTATAAAAATGTTTCAAAAGGTGATTTTTAATTTTCTTTAACTTAGGCTTTTTAGGATTGTAAATCTTTTCATCTCTTTTAGCTTTATTTCCACTTTTTTAGCATTTTTATAGAGTTATACGAATGAATAAGTCGTAGTTTTCATTTTTCAAACACCTTTATTTTGCTTTATTTTCAAAAACTTTTTGCTCTTTTAATTTTTTTGACTTCATTTTACGCATTTCTACTGCATTTTAGCGTTAGAAATGTAATTGTTTTAATTTTCCGAGCACTTCTATTTTTGTGTTTATTTGCAAAACTGTTTGCTTCGTTAATTTTTATTTTAGCTTTTTATACATTTCTACCGCATTCTAGCTGTAGAAATGTAGTTATTTTAATTTTTCGGTAACTTAGTTTTTTGCAATTTTTATATATGCGCACTTATTTCCGCGTACTCGTTAAGAGTTAAATGGCACAGTGTTTTATTCCCTTTCCAGTAGAGTGTGTGAGTTTCCTTTCCATTAGAGTGGGTGAGTTTTTACATTCTGTCGTCTGCGTGTGTTTTACATTATGTCGAGAGTGTGTGTGCGTCAGTTTTAATTTTTTTTCTTTAATTTCTCCCACCCATGCATTTGCGTCGGGACTCGCACTTTACTACTTTCATTTCAGTCCTACTCGTTTGAGTAGGACTTGCAATTTACTGCTTTATTTACTGCATTCCTTTACTACTTTCTTTTCCTTCTTTCATTTATTGCTTTCTTTATTACTTTCACCGTCTGTTGTCCCCATTCTGATGAGTGTCTAACCGTTCTTAGCCCTCAGTATCGAATAGCATTGGGATAAAAAAATAGCTTTAAATAATTAAAGGTCCTTATTTTCTAATTAATTAAAATTACTTAAGCTTTTCCTAGGGTTTACGACGCATATGACCACAATTCGATGTGTGGGCCCTATTTCCGTAGTCCATACGCTAGCTAACCGAGAGGCCGTGCGTATGGACCGATCACCCCTTGGTAAAGAGAGTTCTACACTAAGCCTCGAGAGAGGAGGCACGCTAACTCTATCGGATTGGGTTCCCCACCCAATAGTGGGGTTCTTAGCATAATGCAGGCGTTAAGAGGAATCCTTCGTCGGACTAACGTTCGGTCGAATAGTCTTAGCGTTTAGGTGAGCGATAGTCCTAGAGATAAGTGAGCTCATTCTAGTGGAACCTCCATGGCCAAATCTCCGCCTTAATTGATTTGAAACTTAGGATCTCTTTTTATTAAAAGTTTATTTTAGTTCTAATTTTATTCGATGTCGTTGCGCTAAGCTTTTCATCGGCGCCACCTTTATTGCTTTCCCTTTTATGCTTTCATTTTCTGTCATTTTTATTATATATATAAAAAAACCCAACTAGTAATTGTCGGTAAAATAATAGTCCCCTCCAGGGAAGAGTAGAAATAATCGAACCGAACCCGAGAACAATACGACCTCGATATTCCACCCCGGAACATATTGTACTACACGCGATAGGTGCACTTGCCTCCTTTCATTAAAACTCGATCTCATCTTTTTGTATCAAAATTAATAAATTCACGTGCCCCATTTTCTAAATAAAAACCACATCCATGCTTTTCTTAAAAAAACTGCCCTGGGCGCCGCAGGAATTCTCACCAATTTTTAGAGCTTTAACCGCATCAAGTTTTCGGACCCGATGCGAAAATAATCAATCAGATATTAAGTTCAATATCAAGGTCGTATTACCCGGGGCTATTTGATTACTTCTACTTCAAGGAGTTAGTATTATATTATCAAATAAAAGTTGTTTTTGGCTTTCTTACTAAATTAGAGAAGTGAGGAAGTTTACTTTCAAATAAGAGAAAGGCTAAACGATGATTAAGCGGTAGTACTCGATCTTGAATTTCTTTGGCATAAATTAATCAAGAATGCAATAACAAACTTTAACTTAATAAAATAAAGAATCCTTGACTGTGGTGGTTCCCGAAGCTTGAACACGCTCCTCTCGGAGAAGTGCCCAAATAAGGTTAGGGAGATCTGACCAAACTCTTGTCTTGTATTTGTATACCTAATGCTTGCTTTAAGTAGTGAACCCCAATATTGGATTTGACTCCAATCCGGGAGATTTACCCTATTCTCTCTTGAGAGGTACATGCAACTCTCTTTACACTTGAGCGCTAACTTCAAACTATTGGCCTCTCAGCTAGCCTAGAATGAAAGCATAAATGAAGACTATATATCGATAATATAGTTTCATTCAAAATTAATCAAGAGTAAATTAAAGGTCTAAATTCTAAAAAGAGAAAGAGAGCTAGAGCATCATAACTGATCAACTCATCCTCGGATCGTCAAGATCGAGTACTATGAGGATTTAGTTACTCATTATGGAGGGGGAGACGAAATAGTGGTAGGAATCCATTAGAGAAATTAAGCAAAAGAAAAGGAAAGTAGTTGAGAAAGAGAAGTAGAGGAGAGATAAAACTAGTTCAAAACTTCAACTATGGAAAAGTGCATAAAAGAGAACTAATTTAACTTACAACTAGTGCACTATAGAAGATTATAACCAGTAAGAAAAAGTTCATAAACTAGAGGAAAAGAAAAAGAAGAAAAGAAGCTAAGAAGAAATAAGTGCATCATAACTTAATCAACTCAACCTCAGATCATCAAGACCGAGTGCTCGGAGGATTTAGTTATTCATGAAGTAGTAGTGAACAAAAACTATATGAAAAAGATGCATAATAAGAAAGAGAGAAAGAGAAAGGGAATATCGAACTAATTTATTTCTTATTGCGCAGCAGTCATAAAGTGGACATAGGGACATTACAGAAAGAGTTTCCAAATAAATTACAAATGTGATAAAAACGATTGCAAGAAAGTTTAAAACAAAAACATTGAACTAAAATGCTCTGAACTATACTCTCATTAACACCTTTCAAGATTACCATATGGAAAATGAAATTACAACATTTGCATGAAATGAAAAGCCAAGAAGGCTTGAAATAAAATAGAGAGAGGGAGAAAGCTAAGAACACTTAAAAGGGGCTTCAAGAATCTGATTAGCACCACCTCCCCTCTCAAAATCCGCATGCCCAACCCTTGGAGATGGGCTCAATTTATAGGGATTTTTTTGGCTTGGGTCACACCCCCCGTACATGCCCGGGTCGGGAGTGTACCTGCGGCTTGACACATTCGGTGTGACTTTTTGGCTGAAATTGAATGCTAGAGGTGACAAGAGTCGTAGTTGAGGTACATGCCCGCTGTCACTCCCGTGTAAGAAGGGCGTGTAAGCTGTGATGTGATGGTGGAGCGGGAAAAGTTGTGGTGCGGTGATTCCTTGGGACTTGGAGACACGCCTAATCAACACGCCCGTGTCAGTGTTACATAGGGGTGACCGAGGGCGTGTAAACTGAATTTCCTTGGAATTCGATCTCAGACTAATAGCTTCATTCCATCTGGGTTACATGCCCTAGATACATGCCCGGATAGGGCGTGATCTTGGGGCGTGTATCAGCAAAAATTGGCTGAAAGCCGTGAAAACCTGCAAACAGAAGAAAATGCATTAGTGACAACAATACATACAAAAGAAGGCCAATATATAAACTTACAATACATGATTTGTGCTTTAAAAACCTGAAAATACCCTAATATTTTTGACTGCAAACGTACTATCAACAGGTCGCCTGGAAGATGCTTGTAGATGGAGCTTTAGGAAGTCATTCTCTAGGAGGGGGTGGTGTTAGAAATGCCACAAGGAACAAAGATAGAGCAAGCCTCGGGGATTCATTTTCCCATCACTAACAACCAGGTGGAGTACGAAGAAGTAATTGCAGGGCCGCGACTTGCCAAGGATTTGGGGGTATAGAATGTGTAGGTGCTAAGAGATTTAATGATGGTAGCCTGCCAGGTGAGGGGCAACTTCAAGGCAATGGAACCTACACTCATACGGTACTTGGTAAAGGTGAGGAGCCTTATCGGGATGTTTCGAACATTCTCCATTCAACATATACCATGGGAAGAGGGTGCTCCCTCAGATCAGTTGGACAAGTTCTGACCTCACGCAAGAGGGACCCGGACAGATTTGTTCCTCCCATCCATCTAAAAAGAAGAAATAATGGAGGTTGATAGGTGCTCCTCGTGGATGGACCCCTTCATGGCCTTCTTGACCACAAGAGTGTTTCTAGAGGAGATGTCTGACAAAAGAAGTTTGAGGTGCAAGTTAGCATATTACCTACTTCATGACTGGAGTCTGTACCGAAAGACCCTCTAAGGGCTCCTAACAAGGTGTGTAGCTGAAGAGGAGGTGTAACACCCCAAATCCCAAATTTGGGTTCAAGCTGGGCAACACGGCCTGGGACACGGGCATGTCATAAGCCGTGTCTTGCTCGGTTGCGCAACTTGTCGAGTGCTCGATGAAATGCACTCGACGAGTTCTCGAGAGGGAACATGCCCTGCGACACGGGCGTGTTCGAGGGCGTGTCCTCCTCTGGTTGACGAACTCCACTCGAGTAGTTGCGCTCGATGAATTCTCGAGAGAGAGAGAGAGAGAATATGCCCTGTGACACGGGCGTGTCACATGGCCGTGTCCTGCTCTATATACTTGAGTGGGTCTCGAGGGGAGGTCTCGAGTAGGTCTTGAGAGTGTCTCAAGGAAGGCACACAGCCTGGGACACGGGCATGTCAGAGGTCATGTCATGTCCAATTACTCGAGTGGTTCTCTTGAGTAGGTCTCGAGTGTGTCTCAAGTGGGGCACACGGGCATGACACGGGCGTGTCTGAAGGAACACGGCCTGTGACACGGGCGTGTCACATGGCCATGTCCTGTAATGGATAAGTCGGTTTGTGCACCGCTTAAGGTACACGACCTGCGACACGGGCGTGTCACAGGCCGTGTCAGACCCAAAATAGCCATTTCAAAGAAATTTTGTAGCCATTTATTTCCTTCCTCTGGGAAATGATGGCCCAGGTTTCTTAGGTCGAAATTGAGAAGATAAGTCTCATTTTACCTTTGGCCATTCTCTTTCTAAAAGAGCTAGAGAGAAGGGAAAGCAAGGAGGAGGAAAAGGAGGAGAAGGGATCCGACCGCCAGTGGAGCTTTAGAGTTCCGAATTAAGGTCTGAGGCCAGATTTGTGTGGGCAAGGCCGCTGCGGTGCTTTCCAACCGGCTAGATTTCCATGGCTCCAAAGAGGTCATCGAGGGTAACGATCTTCCTTCTTTGACATGTGAAGTCCTTTTTGGCATGTGCATGGATTTTCCCGACCAGAGGGTGGATTGCGGAGGGATTTCCCTTGGGTTGATTCAGGAAATGCCCAACAGTTTTGCATATAGATCCGGAAATATGTGGTATGTAATAGGCATGCTGTGTGAAGCCCATCTGGACAGGTTGGTCTAGATTGGTGATGTTGCATTTGCAGACCGAAGAAGACTCCGCTGTTAAACATGTAGTTTATGGAGTCAAAGGGTTGGACCTTTGAAGAGCAGTAGCAGGAAGTACTGGAGTGGTAGTCCAGGAAAATACCCTTGTGATGCTTGGGTTGAGTGCTATGGCAAGACTAGTTTTCTGGTACTGCAGGATGCTGCAGGGTTTGGGCGGAGTTGGGTGCAGAAAGTGAGTTTTGCAGGACCCAAGAAGCGATCGTGAAGGACGTTATCATAAACTCCCCTTGTTGATTGTGAAGCCAGTCCTTGGTGGACATTGTGGCTCGTGTAAAGCCAGTCCATGGTGGACAGTGTGGCTATTGTGAAGCTAGTCCTTAGTGGACAGTATGGCTATGGTGAGCTTGATGAGCTCTTGAAAAGGGCTAGTGTCAAACAGGAAAGGTGAAACCGACCCACGCTTTATATTTGGCCTCGAGTACGTTGGTATTCGGTGATGGCAAGGCAACTTGAGCAATGAGGGGTGGCTGATCCGTACCTGTGTTATGTCCGTCCGACTTGAAGACCAGAAAGTGCGGTCAGTTGGAGTCAATAATGAGAGTCTTAGGCCTGCGCGTCAGAAAGACTAAATGCTCAATTTTACCGTCGGTTTTGGACCTGGAACGGTGGTGGGACCCTTGTTCGTCGGTGCACCAAGAATGTGCCCTGAGTGCACGGATTGTCGGGCTGCATGGTTGACGGTTGTGATGGATTGTTTGTGCGTGAGAGCATAATGTGTGATATATATATATCTATCTATGCAGTTATGCCTACAGGGAAGGAATACCACTGTCCCGGGAAAGGGGTAGGGTCGTTATAATTGGTCAGCTAAATGCTGACCGTTGTCTTGTTTGCCACTGTTTGGTGGGCTATCATTATACAGGTGTTGGAGAGCCAAGTGGGACACATAAGGGCTGAAGTCACTGCTGCTGCTAACCCTTGAAGTCTAAGCAAAGAATACTGTGTTTTGTTTATATGTGGTTGGCCTGCGCGCGGATGTTTGAAATCTGCACTATTGTAAAGAGTAACTGTAAGGCCATAAGGCCAAACGATGTTGTATTTGTGGACATTCCTTCGAGAGTTGATATATAAATGTGGATGTTTATATATATAGTGGACATTCATGGTTGGAGTTCAATATTCTTGTTATAATCTTCCGCTAGCATGCTCTGTGTTAGGGTGCGATTGTGTTTTGGTATTAACCTGTAACTTCCCTGCATGTTTTGTGGCATATGGTGTGGGGCCCCGGCCGGACCTTCTATTATATGTTATATGAACGGATGGAGTCGTTACATTTTGGTTTCAGACTGTCTCAACCTTTCCCTTTCGAATTCGTGGTCGAATTCTTTTGTGGGATGGCGAGCACGTGTATGTGCGAACCGCGTGAACGCTAATGAACTCTTGAGTGTCCACTTAGGAATGCAAATACATTTGTTTGATGAACCTGCGTGTTCCTATATTGTTGTTATTTCTTGCGCGAGGTCGCTAATGTGTGTCTTGTTCACCTATAGCTGACTCGTAGTGCTACTGGGCAGTCGGAGCCCCAGCATTCTGATGAGAGTATGGCACCAGCTGAGGTGCCTACACCTCCCCCTTCTGCAAAAACCGTCAGCTTAGTTGTTGAGGCGCTGTTTGCAATGTTTCAAGCACAGCCTGGTAGGCAATCGTAGCCAGCAATAGTGTTAGAACAGGTTGCGACGAGGCCAGAACCTATTACAGCTATGGACCCTCGAGCAGCTGAACGGTAGCTAAAGCTGTTCATGAGCTTCAATCCACCTACGTTTACGGGTGTGGGATCCCCAACGCAGGCAGAGGATTGGTTGTTGCGCGTCAAGCATATATTGACGACGATTAGGATGGAGGAACATCAGAAGGTCACCTTGGCCACCTTCTTATTGGAAGGAGAGGCTCGGTTCTGGTGGGACGATATCGAGTTACACCACTTAGCGGGCAGGCAGTTAACACAAGTTTTGATTGAGGAATTCTGGCGACTATTCCTGGCAAAGCACCTACCAGTGGCACAATGCATTGCCATGGAAAATGAGTTCCAATGGCTAACGTAAGGAAAAAAAGTAGTGTTGAGACTTACCTGCATGAGTTCACAAGGTTGGTACGTTATGCAGGCTCTATTTTTGTCGATGAGCAATGGAAAACCAATATATTCTACGAAGAATTGCGGGATGAGCTGCGATTACTGCTCTCGAGTTCGGTGTACCAAGGGTTTCAGGCGTTGGTAGATACTGTGTGTGCATTGGAGAATGATATGAAGTGGGTGCAAGGAAAAAGGGCCTTGGTTGTGACAAAGCTAGAGTTCAAATTGCCCCGACCTAGAAAATTGTATTATCAAAAGAAATGGGGCAAGTGGTCCAAGCCTTTTGGGCAAGCTCCTTCAACAGTTATGTCGGGGGCCACCTCGAGGCCAGAGACTCGTACTTGCTTTAATTGTGGAAGAGTGCGGCATATAGCCCGTGACTGTCGGACTGCTCCACCAAAGGGTGAAAAGAAGATGGGAGCGTCTTATGCCGAGAAATGAAAGGCAGTGGTGGAGTCCTCTGCATCCTAGGTGCAGCCCCGAGTATATAACCTTGGCCAGCAGGAGGCCATAAAGCAAAGTGATGTCGTCACATGTACGAGTTAAGTTATTGATTGCTTTTCTTGTTGTATGTTTTGTATGTGGCTTGTGTGTGATGTGGTTGCCACAGGATTTGTTATGATTCAGAACACGTTAGCAAGAGCACTATTTGATACGGGTACTTCGCATTCATTTCTGTCTAAGGACTTTGTAGCTCGAATTGGAGTACATAGTCATGTGAAGATAGAGAGCGTAAAGGTGCTATTACCTAATGGTTGTTTGATGCTTGCGGATAGGTCTTGCTATGTGGCGGTTCAAATTGGAAGTCGGAATTTCTATTTGACTGCATCTGTGCTGCCGATATCGGAATTTGATGTGATCTTTGGCATGGACTGGCTCGCGGAACAGCATTCCTTGATTGATTGCAAATCAAAAGAGATCACACAGGGCCAAAATATCGAGCTTGAGACTAAGTTCGCATGTATGCGGGGAGTGAGTGGGACCTTGATGTCTGCACTCCAAGTCGTCAATGCTGTTCGGAAGGGCACAGAGTTATTCTTCACGCTGATTCATGCTATTTAGCCAAAGGCCAATATGATTGATGTTTCGATTGTATCGGAGTTTGCGGATGTATTTCCTAAGGATCTTCCTGGGCTACCACCCCAGCGGAAGATCGACTTCACTATTGAGTTGGTGCCAGGTGCGAAACCTGTGGCCCGCTCGCCATATCGCATCGCACCAAAGGAAATGGCTGAATTGAAACTCTATTTGCAAGAGTTGCTAGAGCAGGGATATATAAGCCCAAGTATGTCACCTTGGAGCGCACATGTTCTATTTGTGAAAAAGATGGACGGTGGTTTGCGGTTATGTATTGACTACCGTGAATTGAGTAAGCTGACAGAGAAGAACAAGTATCTGATTCCCCAGATAGATGAATTGTTCGATCGGCTAGTGGGATCAACCGTCTATTCCAAAATGGATTTGATGTCTAGATATTACCAATTGAGGATTTGGGAAGGTGATATTCCCAAGATTGCATTTGGAACATAATACAGTCATTATGAGTTCACGGTAATGCCGTTTGGGCTATGTAATGCGCCATCGGTGTTCATGGACCTAATGCACCAAATGTTCGGAGAGTACTTGAACCTGTTTGTGATTGTATTCATTGATGATATTTTGGTGTACTCTCAATCTGAAGCTGATCATGCAAACCACTTGCTGATGGTGTTGCATACCTTGCGAAGGAATAAGCTATATGCCAAGTTCTCAAAGTGTGAGTTTTGTCTATCGTCGGTGGCTTTTCTTTGTCATGTGGTAAGTGGAGAGGGCATAGCAGTGGATCCGTCAAAGATAAAAGCCATATAGGAGTGGCCGGTGTTGTCTTCGGTGGACAAGGTTAGGAGTTTCCTTGGACTGACAGGCTACTATAAATAATTTGTGGAAAACTTCTCGTGGATCGCTTTGCCTCTGACCACACTGACTAGGAAGGATCAGAAGTTGGTTTTGACGCCAGAGTGCGTGTGAGTTTTTGAAGATCTAAAGAGTCGTTTGACCACGGTGCCTGTGTTGACATCGTCATGTGGTACAGACGGCTATGGGATCTATAGTGATGCTTCAGGTAGCGGCTTAGGCCGTGTTCTTCTGCAGTTTGGAAAGGTGATTGCTTATGGCTCATGCCAGTTGAGAGTGCATTAGCAAAATTATCCCCTCCATGACTTAGAGTTGGCGGCGGTGATCTTTGCACTTATGTTATGGCGGCATTATCTTTATGGCGTAAAAGTGGATATCTTTACGGACCATAAGAGCCTAAAGTACTTATTGGATCAGAAGGATCTGAATATGCGACAATGAAGGTGGATGGAGTTCCTTGGGGACTACACCTTTGATATTCATTATACTGCCGGGAAAGGAAATGTGGTCGTTGATGCCTTGAGTCGTAGGACTCCGTCGAGGGTAAATTGGTTACAGATACATGATGAGCGTCTGATCCAGAAGTTGGAAGTGTTAGAGACTTCTTGAGTTGATAAGAATTCCACAACCTGTGCCTGCTTAAACTGTACGGAGGTACAATATGACCTTGCGGACAAGTTTCAATGAGCAATGGAGTTGGATGAAAGTCTCCAACGCTATGCAAAAGATGGGCTTGATGGCCAATTCTCCTGGGATGACGGCATTTTGCGGAAAGAGGGTCGTTTGTGCGTCCCGAGTATGGGTAAGTTGAGAGAAGAATTGATGTATGAAGCGCATTTTATAAAATACTCAATTCACCCTGGGAGCATGAAGATGTTCAAGGGCATGAAAAAGTTGTTCTAGTGGCCAGGACTAAATAAAGACATAGCTCATTATGTGGCTAAATGTCAAACTTATGCTTTGGTGAAAGCGGAATGCCAGAAGCCTGGAGGTTTCTTGAAGTCGTTACCAATTCTGGAATGGAAGTTTGATGATATTTCAATGGATTTCGTGCACGGGTTGTCGAGATCTCAACGTGGGAATGATTCAATCTGTGTGATTGTAGACCGTTTGACGAAAGTGGCTCACTTCCTTCCGAATAAGCGGGACGATTTAGTGGAAGTCTTGGCAAAGCTCTATGTGGAGCAGATCGTACGGCTGCACGGTGTTCCCCGTAGCTTCGTGAGTGATCGTGATGGGTGATTCACATCGAACAATTGGAGGCTAATCCATCACTTGTTGGGAACAAAGTTGACGTTCTGTACAGCCTTCCATCCCCAAATAGATGGACAGACTAATAGGACCAACAGAACAATGGAGGATATGCTCCGAATGTGCGCCCTGGATTTTGGGAAGAGATGGGAAGACTGTCTCTATATGGTGGAGTTTGACTACAACAATAGCTACCAAGCGAGCATCAGTATGGCACCGTTTGAGGCTTTGTATGGTCGGAAGTGCCATACACCGTTAGCTTGGGCAGGAGTAGGCGAATCCAGACTAATAAGTGTAAAGAGGTCGATGAAGGTAAAATGATGATACGCACTATTCGGGAGAGGCTACTGATAGCCCAGGATCGACAAGCAAAGTACTACAAATGCCAAGCACCGCAACATGGATTTCGCGATGGGCAATTGGGTATACTTGAAGTTTGAACCCTTCAAAGGCGTGTCCAGGATTCGACGTCTGAGAAAGTTAAGTCCGAGATATCTTGCTCCATATGAAGTGGTGGAGCGAGTTGGGGAAGTTGCATATCGGCTAGCTCTTTCGGCAGAATTGAGTGGATTACATGATGTGTTTTACATATCTGTGCTTTGGAAAGTCATCAAAGATCCATCTCAAGTGATCGAGAACGATCGTGTGCCGGTTGAGTATGGGTAAATGATGAAGGTTAGGCTCATTCAGATCGAAGATCAAGCCGATAAACAGTTGCGGAACAAGACAATCGGGATGGTCAAAGTCCGGTGGGACAATTGTGGCCATGAGGAGATAACATGGGAGTGAGAGCAGACCATGCGAGCTAAATTTCCCGAGCTGTTTGTGTAAACTGGTGTACAGTGTATCTCTTGTTGTAACATACATTTTGAAATTACAACATCTTGCTTTTGTTTCCTTACTGCGTGCAAATTTTGGGACAAAATTTCTTGTAAGGAGGGGACGGTTGTAACACCCCAAATCCCAAATTTGGGTTCAAGTTGGGCAACACGACCTGGGATAAGGGCGTGTCACAGGTTGTGTCTTGCTCGATTGCGCAGCTTGTCGAGTGATCGACGAAATTCACTCGACGAGTTCTCGAGAGGGAACACGCCCTGTGACACGGGCGTGTCTGAGGGCCTGTCCTCCTCTATTCGATGAAGTCCACTCGAGTAGATGCACTCGACGAATTCTCGAGAGAGAGAGAACACGGTCTGTGACACAGGCCTGTCACATGGTCGTGTCCTGCTCTATATACTCGAGTGGGTCTCGAGGGGAGGTCTCGAGTGGGTCTCGAGAGTGTCTCGAGGAAGGCACACAGCCTAGGACACGGGCATGTAAGAGGTTGTATCCTGTCCAATTACTCAAGTGGTTCTCTTGAGTAGGTCTCGAGTGTGTCTCGAGACCGGTACACGGGCTTGACTCGGGCGTGTGTGAAGGCACATGGCCTGTGACACGGGCGTGTCACATGGCCGTGTCCTGTTCTGGATAAGTCAGTTCGTATGCCGCTTAAGGTACACGACCTGCGACACGGGCATGTCACAGGCCGTGTCAGACCCAAAATAGCCATTTTAGAGAAATATTTTAGCTGTTCATTTCCTTCCTCTGGGATCTGATGGCCCAGGTTTCTCCTTGCTAATTTAAGGCCAAAATTGAGAAGATAAGTCTCATTTTAACTTTGGCCATTCTCTTTCTAAAAGAGCTAGAGAGAAGGGAGACCAAGTAGGAGGTGGAGGAGAAGGGATCCGGCTGCCGATGGAGCTTTAGAGTTCCGAACTAAGGTCTGAGGCCCGATTTGTGGAGGCAAGGCCGCTGTGGTGCTTACCAACCGGCTAGATTTCCATGGCTCCAAAGAGGTCATCGAGGGTAACGATCTTCCTTCTTGGACATGTGAAGTCCTTTTTTTTGGCATGTGCATGGATTTCCCCCACCAGAGGGTGGTTTGCGGAGGGATTTCCCTTGGGTTGATTCTTGAAATCCCTAACAGTTTTGCATATAGATCCGAAAATATGTAGTACGGAATAGGCATGTTGTGTGACGCCCATCTGGATAGGTTGGTCTGGATTGGTAATGTTGCATTTGCACACCGGAGAAGACTCTGCGGTTAAATGTGTAGTTTGTTGGGTCGAAGGGTTGGACCTGTGAAGGGCAGTAGCAGGAAGTACTGGAGTGGTAGTCCAGGAAAATACCCTTGTGATGCTTGGGTTGTGTGCTATAGCAAGACCAGTTTTCTGGCACTGCAGGATGCTGTAGGGTTTGGGCGGAGTTGGGTGCAGAAAGTGAGATTTGCGAGACCCGTGAAGCGTTGTGAGGGACGCTAACATAAACTCCACTTGTTGATTGTGAAGCCAGCCCTCGGTGGACATTGTGGCTCGTGTAAAGCCAGTCCGTGGTGGATAGTGTGGCTATTGTGAATCCAGTCCTTGGTGGATAGTATGGCTATTGTGAGCTTGATGAGTTCTTGAAAAGGCCTCGTGCCAAACAGGAAAGGTGAAATCGACACACGCCTTATATTTGGCCTCGAGTACGTTGGTATTCTTTGATGGCAAGGCGACTTGAGCAATGGGGGGTGGCTGATCCGTACCTGCGTTATGTCCGTCTGACTTGAAGACCTGAAAGTACGGTAAGTTGGAGCGCATAATGAGAGTCTTAGGCCTGCACGCCGGAAAAACTAAATGCTCAATTTTACCGTCAGGTTTCGTACCTGGAACGGTGGTGGGACCCTGGTTTGCCGATACACCAGGAATGTGCCCCGAGTGCTCGGATCGTCGGGCCGCATGGCTGACGGTTGTGATGGATTGTTTGTGCGTGAGAGAATAATGTGTAATATATATATCTGTCTATGCATTGCTATGCCTGCAGGGAAGGAATATCACTGCCCCGGGAAAGGGGTAGGGTCGTTATAATTAGTCAGCTGAATGCTGACCGTTTCATTGTTTGCCACTGATTGGTGGGCTGCCCTTGTACAGGTGCTGGAGAGCCAACTGAGACACATAAGGGCTGAAGTACTTGATGTTGCTGCTGCTAGCCCTTGAAGGCAAAGCAAAGAATACTGTGTTTTGTTCATGTGTGGCCGGCCTGCGGGCCGATGTTTGAGATCCACACTATTGTAAAGAGTAACTATAAGGCCATAAGGCCAAACGATGTTGTATTTTGTGGATATTCCTTCGAGAGTTGATATATAAATGTGGTTGTTTATATATATAGTGGACATTCATGGTTGGAGTTCAATATTCTTGTTATAATCTTCTGCTAACATGCTCTGTGTTAGGGTGCCATTGTGTTTTGATATTAACCAGTAACTTCCCCGCCTGTTTTGTGGCTTATGGTGTGGGTCCCCAGCCGGACCTTCTATTATATGCTATATGAAAGGATGGAGTTGTTACAGGAGGTCCCTAAGATCTTGGAGGAAGTTTACTCAATTGAGTGTGATAGACATTCCAGAAGCAAAACCTTTAAGGGGAGGGTGATGCGGCAAAGGTATTTCTAGCCAACCATTAGCAAGGATGTAGCTGATTTCGCAAAAAGTGTCAAAAGTGCTAACTCTATGCACCATTCCACCTTTTGGCAGCCTAGAGGCTTAGGAGTATCACGGCTCCATGGCCCTTCACGATTTGCGGAATGGCTTGGTAGGACCTTTCCCTCAAGCGAGTGGGCAGAGGAGGTTCCTCCTAGTCATGATCGACTACTTCTTGAATTTGTTGGAGGTCAAGACGCTAGTCAAGGTGACTTCTCATGTAATCCATAACTTTGTGTGGGAAGAGTTCATCTGTCAGCATGGACTACCACAAGCCATAGTCATCTCTAACGGACCACAGTTTTCCTGTGAGGAGTTCATCAGCTTCTGTAGCCAGCAGGGGATATACATCAGGTTTTCATTAGTCTATCATCACAGAAGCCACGAGTAGGTGGAGGTGGCAAACAAAATCATCATGAACTTGTTAACGAAAAAATTGGAGAACCTAAAGGGAAACTGGGTGGATAGGCTCCCTTCAGTTCTTTGGGCCCTGAGAAATACAACCAACACAGGTATAAAGGAGACCCCTTCAAACTCTCCCATAGTTGTGAGGCTATACTTTCAGTAGAATTTGAGGTAAAGTCACTGCGGGCGATTGCAGTAGAAGAAGGCAAAGAAGAGTGGAGGGTGGAGAATGAAGATGGGCTATTGCTCTCACTAGATCTAATAGAAGGACTACATGATCTAGTTGTCATCCAACAAGAAGAGTTCAAGCACCGAATGGTCGGGTACTTTGATAAGCATGTTCAGGTCAAGCAGTTTGTAAAGGGATACCTAGTCCTAGAGAAAGTGGATGCGTTTAGGAGGACGGTAGTTGTTGTCACAACGCGCTTCGGTAGGTGTTTTCCCAAGTTTGGTTTGTCGGATTAGAATTTCTACATCACCGTTGAATTCGTAGCGTCAGTATTTAGCTACGTGGAGAATTTCGATAAATTCCCAAGTCGTTTAGGTCATGCGTTTAACTATTCACCTTCTTCCCTATCTGATGGCGGCAGCTTTCGCGAAAGAGGAGTTCAGCAGACGGAGCTTGCGTTCGGCCGACGATAGGAAGAGCTCTGTTGGACGGTTTCGTTGTTTGATTAGAGATTCAGAAAGCTCTTGGCGAGGGCTATGCGATTGTGTTAAGTTTTCCCCGATTCCTCAATTTTTATATGTTAAGGTTAGCGATTTTGACCTATTTTCCACTCCAAAAGTTTCAGGAAACGTTGCTCGGTCCATTTTACTGCTGAACCTTAAAGCGGAGAAAATGCGGGTTGTGACAGCTGTTGGGAAGCTCAATCCCAACTGGGAGGGTCCCTATGTAATTGAGGAAGCCCTGAAGCCAGGCGATATCATCTCAAAAATGTAGAGGGGGTGTTTGTCAATCAGACCTGGTGTGGTGATGACTTAAAGTATTTTTACCCATGAATTGAATAATATAAATTCTTATCTTTTTAGTATTTTCCTTTCTCTGTGTTCCTTTTTTGTGAAAATGACAAGTGTTTCAAATTACCCTAAGAAGAACTCATTGTCAGGCTCTCACAAGCTGTTAGGTTTGGAAGGCACTTGGGGACAGGTTCGAAGTAATAGTTGGAAAATGACCCCGAAAAGATCTCTATATTAGGCTCTCACAAACTAGCAGGGCAGGAAGGCACTGAGTGGTAGGTTGGAAATAATAGTTGGAAAATGACCCCGAGAATATTTCACTGTCAGGTTCTCACTAGCTCGCAGGGATGGAAGGAACTTAAAGACAGGTTGGAAGTAATAGTTAAAAAATGACCTCGAGAAGATTCCGCTATCAGGCTCTCACTAGTTGGCGTAACTTGAAGGCACTCAGAGGTAGGTTGGAAGTAATATTTGGAAAATTACCCTGAGAAGATCCCACTATTAGGCTCTCACTAGCTGGCAGGAATAGAAGGCACTCGGAGGTAGGTTGGAAGTAATAGTCGGAAAATGACCCCAAGAAGATCCCACTGTCAGGCTCTTACTAGCTGGTTGGGCTGGAAGGCACTCGGAGATAGGTTGGAAGTAATAGTTGGAAAATGACCCTGAAAAGATCCTACTATCAGGCTCTCACTAGCTGGCAGGGATGGAAGGCATTCAGTGGCAGGTTGGAAGTAATATTTTATAAAATGACCCCAAGAAGATCTGATTGTCAGGATCTCACTAGCTAGCAGGACCAAAAGGCACTTAGTGGCATGTTGGAAGTAATTGTTGGAAAATGACCACAAGAAGATCCCAATGTTAGGCTCTCACTAGATGGAAGGGTTGGGAGGCAAAAAGAAAGAGTTTGCGAGTAGGGTCACTCTAGGATAGATCTCACTGACCAAGCACTCTCATGTCCCCCAAGGAGTCATCATCGAATAACATCAAGTCATGAGGCGAGTGAAATCTAGTTTTTTACTCGTATCTAGCACCTAATAGGGGGCCAGTGTGTAACACCAAAAAAGGAGGAGTTAACATGCTAAAAATTTGAACTAAGTTTCACGAAAATGTCGAACAGAGCTCGACGAAAACATTGAACAGAGCTCAACGAAACGTCGAATAGAGCTCAACAAAAACGTCGAACAGAGCTCGATGAAAACGTCGAACAGAGCTCGACGAAAATGTCGAACAGAGCTCGATGAAAATGTCGAACAGAGCTCGACGAAAACATCGAACAGAGCTCGACGAAAATGTCGAACAGAGCTCGACGAAAATGTCGAACAGAGCTCGACGAAAACGTCGAACAGAGTTCGAAATAAACGTCGAGCAGAGTTCAGCGAGTGTCGAATAGAGTTCGATGAAATGTCGAACAGAGTTCGACGAGTATGCTTCTATTTGTGTTATGTGCCCGTTCGACGAAATCAATCTCGTTCGACAAAATCAATCCCGTTCGATGAATTTCATTCGATGACTTATCTAAATAAGATATCGTCGAGTGGTAACTCGTGTCAGATGGATGGTGAGCGGCCATTGAGCGGCGGTTGACTTTTCAGCTCAAATCCTAGCCTTTGCTTTGTTTTGAAGGAGAGATCCTGTGGCTGGGATTAGTCCCGAATCCACCGAACTAGAGAAGAATAGGATGGAGGTTTAATTCTCTCTCTTCATCTCTTGATTTTCCTTGAGTAAAAAGGAAGAAGAAGCAAAGAAAGTGTTGGGCTGAGCTTTGTGATCCTGCTTAAATAGATCTTGTGGTTGGAAGCCAGATCTGAGGCTAGATCTGCAAAGGGGAAAGTGAGGCGCTCACTTCCATCCACATAGAAAAGCTTTATCATGGCTCAGAAGAGAACTATAAGGGTAACGATTTTCTCCTGGACAAGTGAAGTCCTCAATATGCATACTTGCATGGAACCCCTCACCAAAAGGTGAAAAAGGGTGGATTCCAATGGGTAGATCGGTATGATCCCCATTTATTCTAGCATATAAATCCGGAAATATAGAGTACAGAATAGGCATGCAGTGTGAAGCCCATTTGTACAAGTTAGTCTGGATTAGTGATGTTTATTTTGCGTGCCGGAGAAGACTCCGTGGATATGCGTGCGATGTACGTGTGAAATCTAAGGTCTAGGGGAGTGCAGGATGCTGTGTCAAAGTACTAGAAGCATTTCCGAGAAAATACCCAGGAAAATCATAGTTTGGAGAACTGTTGATGTCACTGGGGGATAGTGAGTGTCGCCAGGCGATAGCTCCCAGTGATGAGTTGTGCCGTGAAGGCCAACTACTGTGCCATCAAGTTAAGTACCTCTAAACGACTGGGTCATCAATTTAAGTATCTTTGAATGGGCAGTTGGTCGTCGAGTTAAGTACATCTAAACGACATAGTCGTCAAGTTAAGTACCTCTGAACGATAAAGTTACTGTTAAGTCATGGACCTCTGAATGGTGGTATTACACAGGGGAGTCTGGGACACCAAAAATGTGCCCTGAGTACACAGGGCATGTGGTCGTTGAGTCAATGTCTGTAGTGAATGGTGCTTAAATGCACTTTTATGTTGCCACTACTATAGATATATGTTATGCCTTATTTGCAGGGATGGAGAAATGCCGCCCCGAGTAAGGGGTGGGATCGTTATAAACAAGTCAGCAAAATGCTAATCGTTGCTTTGTTTGCCATGTTTTGATGGGCTCTTTTGTGCAGGTGCTGGAGAGCCAAGTGAAAAATAGTAGGTTGAGGCACATGTGCTGCAATATGCTGGCCCTTGAAGGCCCAAAAGAGAATATTTACGGTTTTAATGTGTGGCCGGCCTGCGTGCTAAAGTATGAAACCACTTTTTGTTAAATGAAACAATTGTAATAAGGCTACAGCTAAAACATGTATTATGTGTATATTTATATGTCATTCCTTTTTGTGTAGTGGACATTCTCATTATGTATTGGTTATTAACTTAAAATGCTTCCGCTAGAATGCTCTGAGGTAGGGTGCATTTATAATTGAACTTGGATTTGGCAACAACTTGTAATCTCCTTACCTGTCCATAGCATATGGCGTCAGGCCCAGCCGGACCTTCTATCATATGTTATACAACGGATGGGGGCGTTATAAAATTGGTATCAGATTCTGTTATAAAATTTGCATTAGATTCTTGCAATGGTCCAGGAACTGGTTGGCGTAGTGGAAGGTGTAGCGGTGAGACAAGTGGTTGTTGAGCCAGTGGCTGCAAAGCGAGAAACGGAGAAGCAATTGAAACACGTGATGAGTTTCAATCCCCCTATGTTTATGGGCATTGGGACCCTGACACAAGACGAAGATTGGCTCTCAAGAATAAAGGGGGTCCTGGCGGAAATGGAAACGGAAGAGTGGAAAAACGTCACTGTGACTACCTTCTTGTTGGATGGCGAGGCAAGACTTTGGTTGGATAAGCTGGAGCTGCACTAGTTTGTTGGTCTTCCGTTGATTGAGATCTCAATGGAGGAGTTCTCAAGATGTTTTCTGGCAAGATTCATTCCATCGGCACAACGGATTGCGATGGAGAACTAATTTCAAAGGCTAACTCAAGGCGAGAGGTCGGTGGATGACTACTTGTACGAGTTTTTGCGATTGGTAAGATATGCGGGCTTTACGTTTGCAGATGAGGAATGGAAAACAAATCGGTTCTATTAAGGGCTGAGAGATGACTTGCGGTTTCTTCTCTCAGGACTGATGATACAGGGTTTTCTTACCTTGGTCAATACAACCCATTCCCTCGAGCTGGGCATGAAACGCGTGCAGCGTAAGAATGATTTGGCAGGGAAGAGGACAGAGTTCAAGGTATCTAGTTCTCCAAAGTCTGGGTTTCAAACGTGGAAAAAGAAGCCTAAAACTTCTGCGATGACTCCTTCTTCTCCTACGTCTGGAGCAACATCTGGTAGAGCTTCGCTCACATGTTATACATGTGGAAAGGTGGGTTATATCGCTCGAGACTACTGGAGTGGCCCTCCAAAAGGGGAGAAAAAGACGAGTGTGTCTTATGCAGAAAAGGGAAAGAGAGTGGTGGAATCGACTGCATCCCAAGCGCAACCCCGAATCTATAATCTTGGCCAACAGGAGGCCATAAAACAAAGTGACGTCATAACAGGTATGAGTTAAGATTCAATTTTCACTGCTTTCCATACTTAGTACCTTGTGTGGTGCTTGTGTGTGATTGGTTTGAATTGGGCTTTGTCCAAATATCGGAATATCTGGCAAGAGAACTGTTTGATACGGGAGCTTCTCATTCTTTTCTGTCGGAGGACTTCGTAGGGCGTATCTTTGTTTACGCCGACAGATCGAATGAATGTGCTTCTACCTAATGGGTGCTTGATGCACGCAGATCGATCCTACTATATTGAGGTGCAGATAGGAAGTTGGGATTTTGGATTGGAAGCATTTGTGCTCCCGATATCAGAGTTTGATGTAATCTTTGGTATGTACTGGCTCTCAGAGCAGCGTGTCTATATAGATTGCAACTCTAAGGAAGTCACACTGGGGCAGAACACCGAATGAGAGACTAAATTCGCTGGCATATGATGATCGAGCAAGACATTGATGTATGTTGTCCAAGTAGTCAAGGAAGTTCGGAAGGGCGCGGAGTTGTTCTTTACGGTGTTGGAGGCTGTTGAGCTGAAGACTAGTGTGAGTGATGTTCCTATTGTATCGGAGTACGCTGATGTGTTTCCTAAGGATCTTCTGGGGTTACCACCCCAGTGGGAGATGGACTTCGCTATTAAGTTGGTGCCAGGTGTGAAACCTGTGGCCCACTCGCCATATCGTGTTACGCCAAAGGAGATGGCGGAACTAAAGGATCAATTACAAGAGTTGCTGGAGCAAGGATTTATACGCCCAAGTATGTCACCTTGTAGCGCTCTAGTTCTATTTGCAAAAAAGGACGGAAGCTTGCAGCTATGCATTGACTATCCAGAGTTGAACAACCTGACAGAAAAGAACAAGTATCTGATTCCACGGATTGATGACTTCTCGATCAGCTAGTAGGATCAACTATTTACTTGAAGCTAGACTTGAAGTCTGGCTATTATCATTTGAAGATTCGGGAATGTGATATTCCCAAGACAGCATTTGGGACACACTATGGTCACTACGAGTTCGTTGTAATGTCATTTAGGCCAACAAATGCGCCATCGGTATTCATGGACCTAATGCACCGAACGTTTCAAGAGTACTTGGATTTGTTTGTAATCGACTTTATTGATGACATATTAGTGTACTCTCAGTCTTAAGAAGACCATGCAAACCATTTATGACTCGTGTTGCACACCCTGAGAAGAAACAAGCACTATGCCAAGTTCTCAAAGTGTGAGTTCTGGCTATCTTCAGTGGCATTTCTTGGCCATGTGGTTAGTGGAGAGGGCATTGTGGTGGATCCTACAAAGATAGTTGTGATACGATAGTGGTTGGTGTTGTCTTCTGTAGCCGAAGTCAGTAGTTTCGATCGACTAGTGGGCTACTACAGGCGCTTCGTAGAGAACATTTTGCGGATAGCCTTGCCTCTTACCACAATAATGAGGAAGGATCAGAAGTTTGTTTGGACGCAAGAGTGTACGCGAGCTTTTGAAGAGTTGAAGAGTCGCTTGACCATGGCACCAATCTTGACATCGCCATGTGGTTCGGACGGCTTCGAAATTTATTGTGATGAATCAAGGAGCAGTTTAGACTGCATTCTTCTTCAGCTTGGAAATGTGATTGTTTATGGCTCAAACCAGCTGAAAGTGCATGAGCGAAACTATCCTGTCCACGACTTGGAGTTGGCGGCGGTAATATTTGCACTCAAACTGTGGTGTCACTACTTATATGGCGTGAAAGTTGATATCTTCACGGACCATAAGATCCTGAAATATTTGCTGGACCAGAAATATCTAAATATGCGACAATGGAGGTGAATTGTGTTCCTCGGAGATTATACCTTCTAGATTCATTATACTCTCGGTAAGGGAAATGTTGTCGCAGATGCCCTAAGTCCACTACTAAAAAAATGAGTATTAGCTACACTTTTTTGCCAGGGTCAAAATTCGTGGCTAATAGTTAAGTATTATCCACGGATCATATTTTGTGCCTAATAATTAAGTATTAGCCACGGGTAACAAATTCGTGGCAAAAAACTAAACCATTAGCCACGGCCTTGACGAAATCGTGGTTAAATCAATACTATTATATAGTTTATAAAAATTATATATATTTTATAATTATTAAACACTGCTCGACATTTTCTTCCTAGCCGGCTAGGGCATCCTCTCGCCACTCTCTCCCGCTCCCCTGATCGATATTTCCAGAGGACGCCTCGCCACCGCCTCCATGACTCCAAGCCTCCAAGTGGCTACGCCATCGCCAGATCCACCAAACCACCACAGTACTTTCATCCTACGGCTAGGGCATCCTCTCGCCACTCTCTCCCGCTCCCCTGATCGACATTTCCACAGGACGCCCTGCCACTGCCTCCATGCCTCCAAGCGGCTACGCCATCGCCAGATCGAACAAACGACCACGGTACTTTTGATTACATCTCCACTAACGGACGACCTTCTCCCACTGCAGCATATCTCCCAAACCAATTTTCCCAGAAAGTGCTTCTCTCAAGAACCTCAAGCACTGGTTCACTCAATCGTATTGGTTTTTGGCCTCCTCCCCAAGACAAGGTTAAATGATCAATTGAATGGTTTTAAACTTGTGTTGTCTATGGTAAATCCCGAGAATACCATGTTAACTCTGACTAGACTCTATTTTTGTTGCTAAGATGGCATGCATGCACTCCTTTTATAGTTTCTCATAAATAATCCTCCTATCCCATGAATGCTAAGAATATATTCATAATGGTGGTCGTTTATAGCTTCATAAAATTACTTCAATGTTTTTTTTTATTCTTTCACATGTTATTATGATCCTCAAACACGCCCCATATACAAACTGCTGGATGTTCCCAAACACATTACTAGACCACTAGCAGGGTGTTACATTCCCTAAGAAGTGTATTCTGTAATTTTTGTTTATTCCCCGATGTTGGCATATGTTATGAACTGTATACTTTTGCCAGGAGTTGGCAAATTCACATACGACTTTACCTTTTGCAAAACTCTACTCCATTTATTTATAAAATGCTAGAGTGACTACTAATTTTTTAGTCATTTTGAATGACTTCAGTTATTACATACTACATATGAAATATTATGCAACATCATCTAGTTAAAAAAAACTATCAATTAACATCATACATTTTCTCAATGGTGCAAGGGAGGACTTGGAGAGGGAAAGCTTCGAGACCAAAAACTAGTGACAAACCATTCCAATTCCTTCCGACCTCATTTGAATTATTAATGGCCAATATCAATTTCATAATTTCATTTCCGACCATCTGAACTGATCTCTAGTTTGTGTTTTTTTGTTTGTGTATGTGTATGTTTGTCTGTGTGTGTGTATGTTTGTGTGTGTTTTTAATTGTGTTTTTTGATTGTGTATGTGTATGTGTTTGTGTATTTGTGTGTGTGTGTGTGTGTGTGTGTGTGTGTGTGTGTGTGTGTGTGTGTTTTATTGTGTATGCGTGTATATGTGATTTTTTTGTTTGTGTATGTGTGTGTTTTTTGATTGTGTGTGTGTGTTTTTTTTGATTGTGTATGTGTGTGTGTGTGTGTGTGTTATTGATTTTGTATGTGTGTGTGTTATTGATTTTGTCTGTGTGTGTGTGTGTGTGTGATTTTGATTGTTTATATGTGTGGACTGTTGAAAGGCTTAAATGTTGTAGATTTATATTGCATCATATTTATTCTCTTAATCCTTAATGTTAACTTACATATGATATATATTGTTGTTTCAGCCTTTAAAAGAAGGTACAAAGGAGAAGCTATCACAATTTTGTCATGTATCGGTGAGTCATGTTTGTTATGATTCTTATGTAAGTGTGTTCTTATGTTCTATTGAAAAGAATCTTTGATCCTTTTCGGTTTCTAATATTCTCAATATTCATGATGTTCCAAATATATGGCATATTCCGCTACTACTTCAGGTGAGTTAAGTCACATCAAATGCATATATTTAATTTATTGAATCCAAGGTACATCCTCATATGTTAGCATGAATTCAGAATTCATGACCAAAACTAATCGGGATTTTTATGGTGATATTCTAACTTCAAATGCTCCATACAGAACCAAAATGCTCATGAAGCTATATTAAAGCAGATGAATTGTCTCAGGCATGTTTCATGCAATAACGCTCATTATTTCTTCTCTAACTTCTCTTTTATTATTGCATATATATCTGATTATGAAGTTTTTGATCCAACATTTCTAATGCTCCAGACTTCCAGAGTTGGACAAAGATGGCAAAGTCATACAATAACCTGACTAGTTCTATCAGTTCTCTGGATTGGTTAATGTTTGTTTCTGATTCTCTGGTTTCTCTTTGGTTCACCCATAACTGCCCGTCTTTTTCTGGTTAAAATTGCTATGGTTGGGAAGTATATTGGACTATCAGATTCTTATCTCTTTGTGGTTAAGGTGTGCAACAGATTTATATTCAGGAACCAGTTCTTCCCGACTGTTTTCTCTGATCCAAAGCCATTGATCTAATTGTTGAACTCAGATTGATCGAGATAAAGCAGTCGGAAAGATGTCTCCTCTGGTAATTCTTTCTGTATAAGTTACACCCCTGCATTGCTAGCTATGCTGATGATCTGTGTTCCTAGGTCCGTTTGGGAACAAAAACAGGCTCAAAGCTGATAAGAACTGGGATTTTATTACTTTATGCCCTCTTGCTTGCTTTTACCCTATCTAAATCTCTTCCTTTGACATGTTCAATAAGTTTTCTATAAAAAATTGTTACCTACTTCTTCCAGGCATACTCTATTCTTTTCTAATGGATTCTACTAACAGATTCTATGTGCCATCACAATTCCAACAAAGTGTTGTGGAGTTCGTTGAGCAAAATCATAATGTGAGATATACAAACTTTACTATTTCGTGTTAGCATGGCATTTGTGCAAAGATATTTGAATGGTTCATAGACCTTGCAGAATGAAATCAAGATCTTCATGGCAAAGTACTACTGTGTTCGCCTGCATTCGCCCTTTGGGGCTTTACTTGCTGCTAGACTCATGGTCGCTAGATGGGAACTTCAGAGCTAATTTTGTAGATTCTGATGGTCCATTGAAGGACATGAGACTTCGATAAAGAATCCTCAGCCTCAAACTAAACAATCTCATCCCAAACTTTCTAAGAATGTTGAGAAATGTCTCAACTTAGGGACTCCAATGGGCTAGAGATGGTTTTATGAGATTGAAATTTTTTGATTTTGTCCAAGTAAAAATTCATTGGTTTAGGGTTGAATTCTTGGCACGCTTAGTATTTGAAGTTTCTTTGTTGTTTTTCCCTTCAAACAAGGCTATGTATAATAGCAATTTGACAGTTTTTACACCATCCTTCGCTTGTGCTGTGAATCTAGCCTCTGAAAGTAACATTTTTTTAATTATATGCCTCAAATTCTAACCCAAAGATGATGTTGACGTTGATCTTGAATGTGTTTTTAAAAAAAACATAAATTAGTATTTGTCACGACTTGTAACTGTGGCAAATAGTTTTTTTTAAAAAAATGATGAGTTCACTTTTAGCCAGGGCTTTATACCGTGGCTAATAGTAGGCTTATTTGCCACGGCATTTTTTATCATGGCTAATACTATTTGCTACAGCCAATTCGTGGCTTAAAAGTTTTAGCCACGTCGACTTTAGCCATGACATTTTCCCATCGCTAGACCGTGGCTAAAACGTTTTAGCTATGGTTTTGGACTTTTTGCCAGGGAAATTTTCCCTTTCCAAAAGTCTGTTTTGTAATAGTGGTCGTAGCACTCTGGCAAGAGCAAGTTGGTTTTAGATGCATGATGAGCATGTAATCTAGGAGTTGGAGGCCTTAGACATCTCTTGTGTGGACAAGAATACTATTGCAAGTGCGTGCCTGAACTGGACGGAGGTACAGTATGACATTGCGGATAGGGTTCGGCGAGCAACAAAACCTGATGAAAGTCTGCAATGTTATATACTAGATGGGTCAAATGCCCAATTCTCATGTGATGACGGCCTTTTGCGAAAAAATGGTCGTTTGTGCGTCCCGAATGTGGGTAAGTTACGTGAAGAATTATTATATGAGGCACACTTTATAAAGTATCCAGTTCACCTAGGGAGCACAAAATGTACAAGGACATGAAAAAAGATTTCTTGTGGCCAAGTTTGAAGAAAGATATAGCTCATTACGTGGCAAAATGTCAAACTTGTGACTTAGTAAAGCTGAATGCCAGAAACCTGGAAGTTTCCTGAAGTTGTTAACAATCCCGGTGTGGAAATTCGACGACATTTCTATGGATTTCGTCCATGGACTTCCAAGATTTCATAGCGGAAATGATGTCGTGTGGGTGATTGTTGACCGGTTAACCAAAGTATCGCACTTCATGCCTAATCGGAAGGATAATTCAGTGGAGAAACTGGCTAAGTTGTATGTTGATAATATCGTATGATTGCATGGTGTGCCCCATAACATCGTAAGTATTGAAACCAAAAAGCCGGTCTCTATGGAGTTCACCTTTGGGAAGGGGTGATCGCACAATTACTTCTCTCCCGCAAGTTGAACAACTAAGGAAAATGAATAGGGGACAGGCCCAAGGGCTCGGCGTGGAGGTGCCACCGCACACCCGGAAGATCTTAGAGCGATTCGCCTCCTTAGCCAAAGGCCGAGTTAAGGCTACCTCAAAAAGCGCAAGAAGACCTAAACACTAGTGAGCGTACCTTCTGAGGTACCCCTTGGTTCTTATTTATAGTTTTCTGAAGACGGCCTGCAAATAGCCAACATTCATTGTATTGAACAGTTATGTGCAGCCCAACTAGGTCTTCCAACAGCGTAACTTTGCTATTCTAACGGGCTATATGCAGACCAGCGGGGGTAAAATGTTAAAAACACCTCATAGGAGATTGGGCGAGTGGCCCAGCATCACTCAACGCCATTGCCAGCAGGGCGCCGAGAGAGTCGAGTGGAGTAACCTCACTAAACTCCATTGCTAGGAGTGCGCCGAGAGTGCCGAGTGGAGAAACATCACTAAACGCCAAAGCCAGGAGGGCACCAAGAGCATCGAGTGGAGCAACATCACTCAACGCCAAAGCCAGGATGGCGCAAGAGGGGGTAAAGTTTAAATGAAGCCTCATAAAATAGCTGAACGGGGAGCCCTCTGATACCTTCACTCGCCCCGGGCGGTGAGTGCTCGATGGGGCTGGCACTCACCGCTTCTGTCAGTCCCTAGGTGACTGCGGACCAGACCGATCTGGGACCTACTACAGAAATTCCATAAGAATTGAGCTCGCCGAGCATAGTTTGGCGAATCCAGGATTCTAACTCCCGAGGTTAGCTCGAAAAATGTCGAACTCCGTTCGACGAATGCCGAGACCTATTTGACGAATGCTGGGCTCGGCTCAACAAACGTTGAGCTCTGTTCGACGAATGTTGAGCCCCGTTCGACGAACGCCGAGCTCCGTTCGACGAACGTCGATCTCAACTCAAGCTCAGTCCGACGAAAACACAACTCGGTTCGACGACCCCGGGCGGACGTAGGCTGGTTGGGTTGGTTCGTGCAGCTCGCTCTCCTAGCTTTGGCGGGAGCGAGTTGGCCATTCTGAATTCGCCTGCATACTGTTCTAGCGCAGACAGGTCGCCTTAGTCTGCTCGCCCTGTCTGGTGGACCCAGTCGGTAAACACGGGGTTGTACATAATCCCCGCTCTTTATGAGGTTTACCAAGCTCGGAAAGAATGATCCAACACACATGTTCGGTGAGTGCTTGGCTGAGCTGGAGAGAATATTTTGGTTGGTCCCACCTACACGCTATAAATATGCCATCTGGCCTTTGGGAAAAATGCCGCCTTCTTTTATCTTTCTTTGTGACTCATAGCTGAACAATGCCTGTTTTTGAGGAGATGCGAGCTCGCCTAGCATCCGCGAGGTAAAAGACTATGGAGGAGGCTCTTGAGGCAACGCCATGGCTGGCGCACGGATTGCCCGGCTCCCTCTTCACGCCGATGAAAGGTAAAATCGTCAGGCAGTCTCCTGCAAACAACCTCCCGGGATCTAGCTCGGCGGCCGGTGTCGTGGTTGCCCATAAGGTCTACGCACATCCCGTTTGATTCGCCGATTTGTCTTTGACTTCTCTTCCCGCAGGTACCGCCTCGCGAGGATGGAGGCGATGGAGGGGAACGGGTCCATTCCCTACCGCTGTCAACCAAGCGGGTCGCCAGCCCTTCTGGCCAGGGGCGCCCCCTCCAGAGATTCCTCAATCGCCAATCGCCCCTAGGCTAGGGAATTCCTTTGCAGCTCTCGAGGGAGGACACTTTTAGGGCCGGCCGGGCTCCTCACGACCATCAGCTGGAGCGGGCGACGTGTCGAATCCCGGTGAGCTCAAACTTGTGTCTGTTCATCATTGCTCTCTCCCTCTGACCTTTTACTTTTAGGTTACAATGCGATCTCCTCCTCTGATGTGGAGATGAGCGAGGGATATTCGACTCCCCCAATACAGATCACATTTCAGAGTATCTGGGTGACCCGACGCATGTGGCGGGGATGAAGAGGAAAGTGACGCGGCTATTTCAGAAGCACACACTACTGCTATAGAAGGTCTTCAACAGGATTGAATAGGATAAGGCCGCAGCGGAAGAGTAGTTTGCAATTCTGGAGGGAGCAAGGCGTCCAGCTAATGGAGATGGGGTTAATTCTCTGGGGGTGCACATAACGCGGTCTGATGAGTGGCTTAGGCATGCCACAGAGCAAGTCGGCTGGCCCAGCAGGAGCTGGTGGCGGTCAGCAAGTTCCATTATCCTTGCATGCTGCCTCGATCTAGGACGCGGAGGCATGGAAGGTGGAAGTGGATCTAGTACTAAGATGCCTTCACCCTCCCCGCTATTGACTGCAAGGCCAGGGCGTGTCTACATACCAGACCAGTTCGCTTAGAAGGGTATTCCATCTTGGAACATTTTAATGTCTGTAATAATTTGAGACTCTCATGCCCGCCAATGGGCTTAATGCTTATTCTATGTTACTTTTATTATGTAGCCACTTAGTTTTCTCTGGGTGAACGCGGATGAAGCGCTCTTGCTCGCCTACCACTTCTTTAAGTGGACGCGAGATTATTTAACCCGCTCACCCAGCTCGCCTGCCTAATCTCGACGGGAGCAGACCGGAAGCGCACAGATTGCGAGCATGCTCGGCTCGCCTACTATTCTAGGAGGGCACAAATCGCGGCTCGCTGGCCTCTCGGGAAGGCGCAGGTGAGCATTGTTTGCTGCTGAACAGTCTTTTGGAGCTCGGCTGCGAGCCGAGAAATCTAAACGTCAGGGTTAATTTTGTTATCCCCACTTTTCTCACCGGCGAAGTATTTTCCCGCCCTTTTTCTTTCTATAAATAGGCCTGCCGGCTCTTTCTCACCCACCGCATTTAAGATTTCCCCTTCTCCCTTGCTTCCTGCGACCCTTGACTCGCCCGCTTCCCGCGAGAACATCGTTTCGCTTAACAATCTTCCTGTGTCATGGGTGGTGGTAGCGGCAATGCGGATGGGCGGGCAAGTGTGTCTGGACGTTCTCTGAGCACAACTTCCCCCATACTGCCATCTCTGAGGCGACCTGGGAAGGGAGAGAAGATGATTGATCTCTAGGGGGAGGAGCTCTCCATCCCCACCGCGCATTTCGAAGCGGGTCTCCGGCTTCCTCTGTGGTCGGAGGTCCGCCAAATATTGAAATACTTCGGGGTCGTCCTGGGGTAGATTACCCCCAACTCCAACGCAATGATGGTCGAGTTCGTATGCTTCCTACGGGAAGATCGGATTGAGTTCAGTCTAGCGGTCTTCCGCAAGCTGTTCTCCTTCCAGGCGAACAAGGATGGGACTGTCTACTTCTCCAGCGGCCATGTCAAGGTGCGGGAGACCGTTAATAAGAGCCATAACTGGCTAAAGAAATTTGTCTTCATCAAGGGGGACTTTGACAACGTCCCTTTCTAGGCAGTCCAACTCAGCGAGGCGAGCTACCGCCCCCCTAGCCTGGGTGGCCATGAAGTGGAGTTGTGTGTGTTCTTCACTGGGAAGCACTTTGAAGTCACCTTCCTGCACCAGAATCTGGACAACCTCGCCCCCGTCCCACCCGGGTGAGGTAAGCTACTCGCGCTTCCCCTTTCTAGTCCATTATTTTTCATGCTATAACTTTCCTTTCCTGCAGGCGAGCGGGACATCCCTTTGCACCCTACTTATGAGATTGCGTGACTTGCCTCCAGTGAGCTTGCTCGCACTAACTCCGCAGCCGCTATGCACCGCGAGACCCCGACATTTGCTCCCCCGAAGCGGTGAGCCACGGATCACTTCCTCCGCTGCCTCCGCCCAAGAAATCAAAGACCGCAAGCGGCCTGCCTCCTGTAGCTCGGGAGATTGATAAGGAACCGGCGGGCAAACCAGCTGGGGATCCCGCCCCCACGGCCGCCTTGACGGTAAATCCCCGGCGGGGAGGCCGGCACCTCCAGGCTGCAAGAAGAGGTGTCTCCCGCCGTGAAGCCAGTGTTGAGAGGGCACCGCAACTTTTGCTATGAAGAGAAGAGCCTAGATGAGCTCGGCATCCCCCTCCTCCTGTAGGATAAGGAATCGAACAGGGTTGTCATTTCCACCCTGCTACCGAGCTGGTTAGAGAAGGAGACCATCGGCGGGGAGGCTTACAGCTTTTCCTTCGGCCTCTACTCGTGGAAAGACACCATCATCTATAACGAGGAGACCACGCGGGTGCTGATCCATGATAGCACGTGAGCCCAGCTTCGCATCCTGGAGCTGGCCCACATGGTCGGCCAACGATGCATCCAGATGGAGAAGAATGCCCCCTCGCTCAAGAGGCTGGTGGATGAGAAGGAGGAGGCCTGCCGTCTCGCCCGGGAGGAGATGGAGCAAGAGAGAGAGAGGGAGGACGCGGCTGATGCCGTCGTCGCCACCTTGGATGAAGAAAAGGAGGCACTACAAGCACAGGTGCATGAGCTGGAAGTCGGGGCAGCTGCCCCGCTGCCCTCTAGCAGTGGTTGTCAGCTCGCGCACTATACTGAGTTCGAGATGGAGGAAATGATGCAGAACAACGCTGCCTGCATGGCGAAGTATACCCTCCATACATTACGGCGGGTGGACCTTATCAAGAGGGATGGTGCGGGCCTTTCTGCGAGCGACGTTGTACCAGCGCTATTCCTTCTGGTACCGAAGATGGGAGATAAGTCCTACCAGCTAATCTAGGACTTGTCTCCCGAGAGCTCGCCTCGCAGAATCCCCGTGCCTCGCCTCTATTGTGTTTTTTGTTCTTCAATGTAAGCGCAAGATGAGCCCCAAAACTTGTAATTATTTTTTGTCGAATCAATGATATATATATGTTCCATTCTGATGTGATGTCATATCTCTCACTCTTTACTTTATATTCGCGGCCTGGCCCAATTCTCCCGTTCGATACCTCCGGGCTCGTGCCCTGTTAGCTAGATCGCACGTCCCCTAAGGACTTAGCTTAGGAAGCATAGGGGGACCTAGTTAGTCGAACCATGAATTGCGACTCTCCTCTTTAGCCCGGATCCTCTTTGCTACCTGTGTGAGATAGATGGAGTGGGCCGGCTCGCCCCGCGCCTAGGTCGCCCGCTTTTATGCGAGCTAGCCCCCATGAAGTCGCTATGCGGCTTGGGTCCTCGCATCCTCGGTGGCTGCTTTGGGTGTCGGGCGAATATGTTGGGTCTTGAGAGCTCGCGTCATTAGGCCATAGATTCGGGCTCGCCGACCCTCCATAGTATCGACTTGGCACTCCTGGCTTGCCGACATAATTTCATTCTTCGAGGGTTGTCCCGCTGGCCAGTTGGGGATCTGAGAAGACTCTCATGAGTGACATCCATCCCTGCCAGCTAGGTGAGAGCCTGACAGCGGGATCTACTCGGGGTTCAGGTCGATACACACGAGTGACATCCAGCCATGCCAGAAAGGTGAGATCCTGACATCGAGATCTGCTTGGGGTCTAGGTAGACACACACGAGTGACATCTAGCCCTGCCAGCTAGGTGTGAGCCTGGCAGTGGGATTTGCTCGGGGTCCGGGTTGAGACACACGAGTGACATCCAGCCCTGCCAGCTAGGTGAGAGCCTGATAGAGGGATCTACTTGGGTTTCGGGTTGACACACACGAGTGACATCCAGCCCTGCAAGTTAGGTGAGAGCCTGGCAGCGGTATCTGGTCGGGGTCCGGGTTGACACATGATTGATATCCAGCCCTGCCAGCTAGGTGAGAGCCTGGCAGTGGGATTTACTCGGGGTCCGGGTTGACACACATGAGTGACATCCATCCCTGCCAGCTAGGTAAGAGCCTAGTAGCAGGATCTGCTTGGGGTCCAAGTAGACACACACGAGTGACATCCAGCCCTGTCAGCTAGGTGAGAGCCTAGCAGCAGGATCTACTATGGGTCCGGGTTGACACACACGAGTGAAATCCAGCCCTGCCAGCTAGGTGAGAGTCTGGCAGCAGGATCTGCTCGGGCTCTAGGGTTGACATATAGGAGTGGCATCGAGCCCTGTGAGCTAGGTGAGAGCTTGGCAGGCGGATCTGCTCAGGGTCCAGGTTGACAAACATGAGTGACATCCAACCCTACCAGCTAGGTAAGAGCCTGACAGCGAGATCTGCTCGTGGTTCGAGTTGATACACATGAGTGACATCCAGCCCTACCAGCTAGGTGAGAGCCTGGCAGCGAGATCAGCTCTGGGTCTGGGTTTACTCACATGAGTGACATCCAGCCCTGCCAGCTAGGTGAAAGCCTGATAGCGGGATCTGCTCGGGGTCCAAGTTTACTCATACGAGTGACATAAAGCCCTGCCAGCTTGGTGAGAGCCTGACAGCGGGATCTGCTTGGGGTCTGCTAGGTGAGATCTCCATCTACTCATGAATCATTGCAAGGAGACTTGGCGCATGAAGAAGCTTTATTATAAAAAAGACGTTACATATCTTATAGGTAAAAGCGATTCGAGTCATCAACACTCCAGGTGAGACTCAGGGTCTCGCCCTGCACATTCCGGAGGCGATACCCTCTTGATTTCAATGCTTCTTTCATAATGTATAGACCCTCCCAGTTGCGGTTGAGCTTCCCCACAGCAGCTGATCTTCCCGCTGCATCGACCTTCTTCAAGACCAAATCCCGCTTTGTAATTTTTTGACTCTGACATACTTGTCAAAGTAATTAGCCATCCTCCTCTTCACCTCTTCCTGTCGGATGGAGGAGAGGTCACGCAGCTCGTCCACCATGTCGAGGGAGAGACGCAGCTCCTCCTCATTTACAGCCTGCCATTCCTCCCTGTCTTCCCGGTCCATTGCCACCCGAGGTGTCTGGACCTCCAATTCTATGGGCAGTACTGCTTCGCAGCCATGGGAGAGCTTGAAGGGGGTCTCCCCTGTAGCTGTGTTGGGCGTGGTCCTTAGGGCCCAGAGGACCGAGGGAAGCTACGCCACCCAGCTCCCCTTCAAGTTATCAACCTTCTTCTTTAAGAGGTTCACAATGATCTTGTTCGCTACCTCCACCTACGTAAGACCCCTCCCCATTACCAAGGAGGCTCCTGGTCTTATGTCGACTAACTCACGGGTTAGTCAACACCGCAACATGTCGATCCAGCCAGCTAGTACGATCATAAAACCTGTTCTGCCAATTGAGAGATAGAAGAAAAAAACATTTTATAATAACAGCTAGTCCACATGTCACAGCACTATCAAATAAAAATGAAAGTACACGAGTCCAGAATGAGTACATCAAAAGAGAAAAAAGGCTTATGCCCTGTACATAATATCAAATCTCTCTCTCACAAATGTCAACAAGCAGAAGCTATACTATCATCAGAAAACTCATCCCACCTGACAAGGGGCTGCAGTAGTAGTAGGTAGTGGTGGTATCAGCTCCTCACGTCCTGCCACCTCGTCCTGCTAGTACTCCATCTCCTCGAGCTACTAAAATGATTGGTCACGCCGACCGTTAGTCACAAAGACTAAGCCATTTCCTCCACACCTCGCCCCCACAACTCCTAGGCATCGGGCGGGAGGACGAAGTGGAGGACAACAAGGGGTATAGCAAAGGAAACATGTGACAATGGAGCTATACTAACAAGTGTATATACATTAATAATTTCTACTCTGGCAGTTCTATATATATGGTATATGAAAGCTAAGAAAAACTGAACAGAAACAAGTAAGGTGCTGTAAGTAAACAAGTACTCAAAGTAAGCAGAGTAAAGACAACAAGTAAAATAATCTACTACTAAACTACCATCACAGAAGTACCTTAACTTATATGAATGCTCATACGAACTTATAAGTTAAGGTTTCCAGAAATATAACTTGTCATATAAAAGAGCTCGTACTAATTTATATGATAAGGATCTATGGTGTGTATGACCTAGTTATGAATGTATAATATGCATGCGTTTTATGGTTCATGCAAGTGCAAATCACACACATGACTCTGTGATCACAGACCTTTAGTTCCCACTTTATGGAGCTATCATCACTCTCTGCTACCAATGTTGTGGCTACGACAGTAGTGGAGCGGGCGTCTCCACTCCTAGGCAAGTATACACACTACCGGGACTAGACCTCCCATACGCCTCTGTACACGTCCTAGGTGAACTCTAGAGTATTGCGTACTATTTGATGGCTACCCACCAGTCTTTTTGGTTGAGTGTGTGTTCTTGGGGATCGTCCTACAGACCGAAGTGTAAAACAACCCACTAGACCCTCAAACCGTCACACCTCGCCAGAGTCACTATACTGCCATCGGTGTGATGATTGGCCCAGTACCGCATGACCCGCCATAGGTTTATGCACATGCAAGATATTCTAACCCGAGCCTCCAGCTCGCAGGACCAACCTGTCCTGAATCCCTCCAACCCATCATGGGTGAGATTGCACACTAGTGCCTTTATTCTGAATCCCTCCAACCCATCACGGGTGAGATTGCACACTACTGCCTTTATTCTAAATCCCTCCAACCCATCACGGGTGAGATTGAACACTAGTTCCTTTATTCTAAATCCCTCCAACCCATCACGGGTGAGAATGAACATCAATACCTTAGCCTATTAGACTACTCTTATCTAGTGTTTGTTATACCTAACAGTTTATATTTAATCCCAGGACTGCCAAGGGCATGCCCGGTGAAGGGCTCTCGAGGGCACTAGGAGCTATGATGGGTTGAATCCCAAAGCTCTCTTTCGCAAGGATATTTATTTTTATTAATATCTACCCATGCTCCATACCCAGCTCTCGTTGTTACTCTGGAACGAACATAATGAATTAAGTTATTATTTGGGAATCGGCAGTCTTCCGCCGGTCTCCGTTCTAGCTACTGTCCTTGGGTCTTGCACTCTATCGCTCGATACTATGGAGTGACCTACTAGACACCGATCAGGGTTTGTCTTCCCAATATAGTTACCAACTCAACTTCTATCGAATCCCCTGTGGGTATCAGTGATATGTGCTATATTTTGCTAAGCGCACCCATGACCTAATGTTGACTCATATGACGTGCCATCCAAACTCTTGGGTCAAATGCCCCTAATTATTTATCATGGTTGTTATGATGTATGATAATGATCGAACTAGGTTTCTTTTTTTCAAGGGATTAAGGGCGTAAATTAATTCTTTTAATTATGCAACCGGGGTCACGTTGAACATGAATTACTACATATAATGGTTCAACCTGCCTAAGGAATTTTTTAGGTGTTCCATAAGGTTAAATATTACTTCCTATCAGGTTTGATAATATTTCCATGCAAATTTCTATTTATTTCCCATTTAATATTAAAATTTCAATTCAACCACTTTCCAAATAAGGTACCTCAACTACTAAACCAAAAATTCTGAGAAAATTAGTGGGTGTTCATGATGATATAATAAGGCTAAATACAGAATTTTCCAATCTTAAACAATGATCTGACGTAGCTTATATCTATTTAAACAATATTACCAAAATGTCATTATTAGGGTTTTTAACATATACACACATCCAATAATTCTCCAATAATTTATCAGGAATCAAAACACAATAATAAACACCTGTAAATTTTTCATAATTTTAAAACTCTAATTTCCCTTATTTTTAATTAATTTTCATAAGGGGAAAAATGGTAAATCTACTTAAAATCTAAGTAAACATCATTTAACTGTCCCATAACTTTTACAGAGATGAACAATGAACTACTAGTACTTGTGACAAAATTTCAGAATTTAATGAACTCATTTGACCTAATTTCCAGTTTTATTTTCTAACTAGGCATATTTTCCAATAATTCCAAATAATGGGATTTTTTATCCCAAAATCCCAAATTTCCCATTGGATGTATATTCCATTCCTATGAGCACCTGCAAAGAGTTTGATGGACAAGAAATGATCCAATTGGGCAAAATTTACATTTTTCTATTTTTACTATTGGCACCCCAAATTTGAATGTCCCATTCCCATGCATGTGGGATTTCCCAAACATGCAGAGGTCAAAATGACTTGAAATCTCTACCATGGTTTTATCATAACCTAATAAACATCACACCCAAATTTGGGGGCATTTGGAGTCATATTTCTCCAAAGATACACTTAATTTAATTTTTTGTATTTCATCAAATACTATAGAACAATTCTGACCAAAAATTCTCATTTTTGGTCAGACGCTACTTTTACTCATAACATTGGACTGGCCAAAATTTTAGGTCATGGTGAATTATGGTTTGGCTAGGGTATTTAATTTAACATTTGTCCTAGACTAGGACCGGTCTTGGTAGAATGGACATACAGGGAGCCCTACTACTCCAAACATCATGTTTAGGGTGTCAAAACAATGTTAAGACATAGATCTACAATTGTTATGTTGGTGACCAGTTCTGAAATTGCATCTAAGAGACCTATATTTAACATGCAAAATTCTATATAAACCGTGACAAAAATTAAATGAAATTATTATATCCACTATAGTTTAATTTGATTAAAATGGACGGCATCCCATCATCGTCTCCAACCAGCCAAAGCTCCAGATTCATCCCGCCTATAGCAGCTCCTCTTGGTGTATCCCGGCCATCCGACCACCTCCCTGGCCGGCCACCACCACCACCACCTCCGTTGAGGTGGTGGCAATCGATTGGCGGCGAGTTGGCCGCCGGAGGCGGCTGTTTCCAGCGAACCCGAACACCTCAATTTTAATGGATTTTTCTTGATTTCCTCTCATGGGATCGGGCTCATTTGAGCCCGATATCTCTCCTAGTAGATCTAGGAAACTAGCACGGTGTGAGGGGAGGTGAAACGGACCTATAGCTAGGCTTGGCGACGCGTGCGGTGGTGGTGTGCCATGGCCGACGATCTCTCCACCGAGCTTGCTCCAAGCTCCGATTCTCCACAGTTTGCCTCGATCCAGGACTCGATTTCCACTCCCCTCGACCTTCGGAAGCTGATGGTGAATTCAAATGGGGGTGAAGAGGGCTGGTTGTAGTGTTTTGAGCATGTTTAAATTCGGCCTAGCATAGGATACTTCACCATGGCTGCCATATGTCATGAAGCTTGCTAAAAATGGCTGGGAAATGCCGTGTGAGCTCAAAGGAAGGCTTGGGAAGAGAGGAGGAGGGGCACATGGCCTTCATCACCCATTTTCCTCTCTTTCTCTCTCCTCCATTTAGCAAATTCCTAAACTACACCCATGCATGTCACTACCCTCCAAAACTAGGGGTAGGAGCTGTAAATTTGCTCTTGGGCTGTTCATGGGCTTTGACTTATGGGCTTAGCCCCTTTGGGAATGGGCTTGGTCTTCAAATCCTTTAATCAGGCCTAAGGTTGACCGAGTTGACTTCTAGGGTTGACTTGGTCAACTTGATGAGTGGGCTGGCCCCACTTGATGGTCATGGACCCAAAGGTACCTCCCAACTTGGGTTGGGCCATGGTGGTGCCCACTTGGACTAATTGGGCCTTTAGGTGTGGGTTTGACCAAATTAAGGTTAGGGTTGACTTGGTTCAACTTGAGTCAATAGGTGACTTAATGATATGGCTTATGGTTTGCTTAGACTGTTATTAGGGTTAGGGGTGCAGTGGTGGGGCCTATGTGTAGCTAAGACCCTAATTTGGGCTAGTTTGACTTGGGTTAACTTTGTCCTAAACCCGTGCCCCCACCACATATCCTAACCCAATCTAAGTAGAGGGGTCTAATAGGAAATGGAATGTTACAAATCCCAATAAACAAAAAAAGCAATTTCGTCTGCGAAATTTAAGTTCGGGTCTATGGGATTTCTAAATATAAGAATTTAAGAACTTTAAACAATATTAAAGTATTACCTGAGGTAAAAAGCTCTGAGTGCTGCTCTAGCATCAGATCCCTCTGGTCCCAGGTGTGCTCCTCCCGTCCATGGTTAGACCACAACACCTTCACCAGGGGGACCTTCTTCTTCCGCAGAACTCGGACTGCAGTATCATCGATCCAGAGCGGCTCTAAACGAACTGATCTGTCAGGTGCTAACGTGTCTGCTGTGGTGGTAATATGCTGCTCTGGCCGAAAGCGAGCTCTTCATAGCAAGGAGACGTGAAAGATGTCGTGCAAGGCCCCTAACTCTAACGGTAGCTCCAGCCTATAAGGCAAGGGGCCGATCGGTTCCAGGATTAAATATGGCCCCATATATCAAGGGTTGAGTTTCTTGTGCCTCCGCACCCGAGAAACACCATGCACCAGACGTATCTTTAAGAACAATCTGTCCCCCACCTGGAACTCCACCTTCTGATGCCGCCCATCGTAGTACTTAGCCTGCCTACTTTAAGCCTCCAGCATCTTGTCCCTGATCAGTTGTATCTGAGCATCTGTATCCTCAATGTATTCCAATCCATGTGCCCTAGGGTCCTCATCCTAAACCCAAGATAGTGGTGTCCGACACTTCCTCTCGTAAAGAGCCTCATAAGGTGTCATCCCAATGCTCTCCTGGTGACTTTTATTGTAGGAGAACTCAACTAGTGGCAACAATCTCTCCCAGGGCCTCCCCGTATCCAGTATACACAATCGTAGTAGATCTTCCATGGTCATGATGGTCCACTCTATCTGATCGTCGGTCTGTGGATGTAAAGCGGTGCTAAAAGCAAGCTGAGAACCCAAGTACACCTGCACCGCACTCCACTCCCTAGAAGTGAATCGACCGTCACTATCCGAGACAATCATCCTGGGGACCCCGTGGTACCTGACGAACTGCTCCACAAATAACCTCACCAAAGAAGCAAATGAGTTGTCCTTCCTGATCGGTATAAATCGGGCCACCTTGGTCAATCTATCGACAATGACCTAAACCGAATCGTACCATGAGTGGGAGCGAGGAAATCCATGCACGAAGTCCATAGCAATATCTTCGAACTTCCACTCAGGTACCGGTAGTGACTGTAGTAATCCTCCTGGGCTCTTGCACTCTACCTTTACTCGCTGGCATGTCTCGCAGTGTGTCACATAGAAGATGATCTCCCTCTTCATTCCCGGCCAATACATGCTCCTCCACAGATCTGTTGTCATCTTGGTGATATCAGGGTTCACTGAGTACCGAGAATAGTGTTCCTCCCAGAGTATATCCTCCCGGATACCACCTCCTGCGGGTATATAAACACGACCACAGAAATGAATGAGGTCATCAAGCAAAGAATAATCCCATGTCCTGCCCCCTTCCAGGGCCCTGAATACCGGCTCCAAAGCTGCATCCAAACTTTGTTGTACCCTGATGTGCTCTCGTATATCACACTCAAGGACCAGAGAGTTCAAGTACTCCCGATAAATCTCCGGCTCAGACTCGGAAATGACAGAAATGTACATATCCTCTAGCATCTGCAGCAGCTCCATAGACATCACCAGAGGCTTTGGTACTGAGGTGCTGGCTCTCCTACTCAAGGCATCTGCCACATTGTTCGCCTTCCCCGGATGATAATGCATGGTGTAATCATAGTCGCACAAGAATTCAAGCCATCTTCTCTGGCACAGGTTCAGGTCTTCCTGGTGTCAACATACTTGAGGTTCTTGTGATCCGAGAAGATGTCACAATGAACCCCAAATAGATAATGTCTCCAGATCTTTAATGTAAATACCACTGCCCCGAGCTCTAAATCATGTACGGGGTAATTTTGCTCAAGCTTCTTCAACTGCCTCGAAGCATAAGCGATGACATGTCTGTGCTGCTTCAGGACCGCACCAATCCCCGGATATGAGGCGTCAGTATAAATATGAAATCCTTCCTTCCCAGATGGAAGTGCAAGGATGGGGGAAGAGGTGAGCCTATCCTTTAGCTCCTGAAATGATGCCTCGCACTTCTCCGTCCAAATAAATGATGCCTCCTACTTCGTCAAGGATGTGACGGGTAGTGCTATCCTCGAGAACCCTCCATGAACTTGCAATAATATCCTGAGAGTCTCAGAAAACTGCGTATGTCTGATGCTGACTTTGGCCGCGGCCAATCTCTAACTACCTGCACCTTAGCTGGGTCCACGGCCAACCCTGCCTCACTGATAGTATGCCCCAAGAATTCCACCTCTTGCAACCAGACCTGGCACTTGGAGAACTTAGCATACATCGGGTGCTCTCTCAGCTTCCCCAAAACCAACTCCAAATGCTGAGTATGGTCCTCCTGTGTCCGGGAGTAGATCAGTATATCATCGATGAAGACTATGACAAATCTATCCAGGTAGGGCTCGAAGACGCGGTTCATCAAGCTCATGAATGTAGAAGGCGAATTTGTGAGCCCGAAAGGCATCACCGTGAACTCGTACAATCTATAACGGGAACTGAAGGCCGTCTTCAGAATATCCTCCTCCTAGATCCGAAGCTGGTAGTACCCGGATCTCAAATCCAACTTGGAGAACTAGAACGCTCCCTGAAGCTGATCAAAAAGCTCGTCGATCCAGGGTAGCGGGTATGTGTTCCGGACCATCAACCGATTCAACTCCCGGTAGTCGGTGTAGAGACGCAGTGATCCATTCTTCTTCTTGACAAATAACACTGATGCTCCCCATGGTGATGAGCTCGATCGGACAAATCTTGTCTCTACTAGCTCCTGTAGTTGTTTTCTGAAGTCTGCTAGCTTCTTTGGGGTCATCCTGTACGGTGCACGAGATATGGGCCTCGCTCCTATCACCAACTGAATGAGGAATTATGTGTCCCTAGCCGGTTGAAATCAAGCAATTTCTCCGGAAATACATCGGAGAAATATCGAACCATTGGGATGTCCACAATAGAAGTCTCTGCTCCCACCATCTCGAAGCAGATAAGGTATACTTCCTCTCCTTGCTTGTGGGCTCTGACAGCCTGTACAGATGATAATAAAAGGTGGGAGACAAGTCTAATAACTTCGACGATGACATAGGAGTCCCTGTGCCTCAATGTTATCCTCCTCGACGGGCAATCGATCTGGGCATGGTTCCAATGCAACCAAGTCATACCCAGGATCGGATCGAAGTCTTCCATCCTTAGGATCGTTGCAGGCGCTTCAAATATCTTTCTGCCGATTTCTGCCTCCATATTGCACTTGGCAGACGATAATAGTACTGATCCATCAGGTAGCCTCAACCTCATTGTCGAGCCCGTGAATCGTTCCACATCATCCAGTCCTTCCACAAAGGCTTCTGATACGAACGAGTGCGAAGCACCCGTATCGAACAACGTATGAGCGGGGTTGCTGTTGATAAAGACTATGCCTGAGGTTGATTTGAGTTTCAAATGGGTAGTTATACTACATGGTTAAGTACTATATATAAAAAAATGTCTTAATTTCATAATACAATTTATGTACCTGTGATGACGTCCTCTGGGTTCCTCAGCTCAGCGAGGTCTAATGCATACATCTGCTCTTGTCCTCTGCCTCGGCCAAAAATTCCTCGGCCTCGGCCTCGACCTCGACCTCGTCCTCGGCCTCGACCCTGCTGTATTGGAGGGGCCACTGGAGGTGGAGGAGGAAATGGATGAAACTGATGCGGGAACTTAGATCTAATGTGGCCAGGCTGATGTCACCCGAAACAAACTACTGGTCGATGGAAACGATCATCCTGCCTCATCTGGCCATGTGTTTGTATTGGTGGAGGAGCTGGTGCTGCAGGGGGTCTGTTGGAACCCTTGTTTGGATTTGTGCTAGGTTCACTCTTAGGATGTCTTGACCCCCATGTATAGCATGGGTCCTTGTCTAGTCTTAGTTAGATCCTTTTAAATTAGGATTGTGCAGACCAGCTTTGTAGTGGACTCAGACTTAGATTCAGAAAGATGTTGTGGATTTTCTACATCAGTTCAACTATAGTCGAACTCAGCTTGATGATCGTCAATCTCCCATCGACGATCTCAGAGTTCTCTACTCTGAACTGAGCTCGACGATCTACGAGCTTAGGTCGACGATCTTGTGCTTCTCAGAAGTTATCTCAGATCTACGATAGTTGTTCTCAGGTCGACGATCTCTTAACCCAGTTCGACGATCTTTGAACTAAGCTCTACAATTTTTTTGCTGCCTCCAGTTATCAGTTCTCTCAGATTGGTCAGAAGTATTTTGGTTATGATAAATTAATTTAAGGCAAATATATTTTGATAATTAATGCTGACATTCTCAAGGTTGATAGTCGTATTTCTTGAAGCATTAATTATGGTATTCACAGAATATTCTGTAAAGACAGTTAAGGAAGTGCATTTATGATTGCCATCCATTCTAGCCGTTTGGGCTCCTAAAATCTTCCAGAGAATTAAGTACTACCTGGGGAATTTCAATTTGATGTCGTTATTCATTCTGTTTAAAAACAAACAAAAAAGAAAGAGACAACAAGAATTATAGAGACAGACAGTCAGAAAACAATCGTTTTGCTCTCAAGATCTCTTGCTTTTGCTGAAACAAGGAAGAAGAAGAACTTGTTCAACACCCAATTCTCTCTAGTCTTCTTCTTTCTTCAGGCCTCAAATCTACAGAGAGCTCAAATCAACATCAATCTGAAGACCTACACCCTAGACAAAGCTTCCATCTTCCTGAATCTACTCAATATCTCAGGGGGAGCTTTGGCATCATCAAAAATCCACATAGTCTTCTCATTGTGTTTTAGAAAGAGAAGATTGTCATCTACTTTTCTTTAACCTTTCTTGTACAGGGTTATTACTCCCTTCAAAAGTAAACTCCTTGGTGATAGGGCACCTGATAAAAAACCTATTGGTTTTTAGGCACCTGATCAAAAGCCTGAAGGGTTTCTAGATCTACCTGAAGCAGATCTTGTGGTGATAGGGCACCAGATCAAAAACCCAAGTGGATTCCTACCAGGGTGGTAGAAGAGTGGATGTACCCAAGTTTAGGGGAACCACTATAAAATTTCTTATGTCGTCTGGTTGCTTTGTGTTTTCTTTTTGTATTGTGTTGTGATAGTTTCTTGTGCTTTTCCCTCCTTCATATAAGTATCAATATTTTAATTCTGTAATAAATTGTTGAAGTTGGTGACCGGGCGGCCTGGCGGTTTGTATTGGCGGGTTGGAGACCGCGCGGTCTGGCGGTCTGTCTCAGCCGGCTTGGAGACTGGGCGGTCTGGCGGTCTACCCTGGCGGTCTTCGCTTTCTCTCTGGTGGTAGCCGTGCGGTTAGCCCTGTTGTCTAACCGCGCGGTTTGTGCGGTTTGTCTTGTATAGTCCGCTTAGTCCTGTAATTTTTAGTCCCACATCTCTTATTTGTATTCTCTCATCTCTCCTCCATTCTATATAAGGGAGGGCATACCTTTGTAATAGATACCTTTTTTGGATAATAAAATTTCAATTATTCAAAAGTTTATTTGCTTGTTCTCTACTTTTCGCTTCTTTTCGCTACTTTCTAACATGGTATCAGAGGACACGGTCATTTCCTCCTGATTCTGTGCGCTCTCTGTTGTTTGCGGCTTGTTTTCCGCGTCCTGCGACTTGTCTCGCGACTTGCCTTCTCTTCTGTCCGCGCGGCTTGTTTCTGTCCGCGCGGCTTGTTTCTGTCCGCGCGGCTTGCTTCTTCTTCTTGATTCTCTTCTCCTCTGCTATTCGTCGCAGCGACCTGTTTTCTTGTCGCCGCGCTCCATGTTCTTTCTTGCCTCTCAGACTTCCTAGTCGTTGCGGCCTATCTCTGTCCGCGTGACTTGTCTCTACCTACTGCGGACTTCTTCTCCCTGTCCGCCTCTGCTTTCCCAATTACCGCTTGTCTCTATTCTCGCGGTTTGCTGCTGTGATCTGCCTGACCGTGCGGGTTGTTCCTTTTTCACCCGCATCTTGGTCGCGGTCACCTGCTCTTCTCTTCTCTTCTGTTCGCTCGGCCTTCTCAGTCCGCGCGACCTCTTCCCCGCTGGGCCTTTGCCTGCTTTTTTTCTCTGCTTGCTTCTCCGTCTGCCCGCGCGCCCTGTCCACGCGGCTTGCCCCTTCTTTTTCGCGACCTTTTTCGTGATCTCCTCTATTCACCGTGCTCTACTTCTTGTTGCCTTCTACCCGCTCCTGCTTGCTAGTCGCCCCGGCCTCATCTTTGGCCGTGCGACTTGTTCTCCTCTATTCGCCCGACTTTTTCAGGCCGTGCGACTTCTTTCTCTCTGCTTTGCTCGGCTTCTTGGAAGCGGCCTTCCTAGCCGCCCGACCTGTGTTCTGGTCGCCCGGCTTGGTGCTCTTTTCTCTTCTCGCAGCTTGTTCCTCTCGTCGCGGTTTGCCCCTCTCTTGCTTCCATGGCTTTCCTCTCCTCCAGCCTGTCCGCCTCCGTGGTCACCTCTTCTGGTAGTGCTCATGTTGTGACTCGCGGACGATGGCTCATCGACTCTGGTGCAACAAATCATATGACAGGCAACCCTCAATGTTTCTCTCTTCTTGACACACAGGCTCAGTTGCCCCCGGTCATTGTTGCTGATGGATCTCCCTCCCTGGTCCATGGGACGGGCATGGTTCAAGTCACTCCATCTCTCTGCTTGGCTGATACCCTCTATGTGCCCAAGTTTCCGTGCAATTTATTATCGGTTACTTCTTTATGCAAGCAACTACGGTGTTCTGTCACATTCACCCCTACCTCTTGTGCTTTTCAGGATCCGGACTCCCAACGGACGATTGCTACCGGGACTGAGAGTGGTGGCCTCTACTTCCTCGACAACGTTTCTGCTCTATCCGCCTTCTCCTCCTCCTCTACAGATCTTCTCCAATGGCATCTTCGCCTTGGACATGCTCCTCCCCGAATTCTACGACAGCTCCTGCCGCACCTCCCTCCTCATCATCCTCCTCTAAACTGTGATGCCTGTCAACTTGGCAAACATCACCGCTCCTCCTTCCCACCAACACAAAGTCGGGGCTCTTCCCATCCGTTCGACCTCGTTCACTCTGACATATGGGGTCCCGCTCTTAACCTCACCATCGGTCGGGGTAGTTCCTATTTTGTCACCTTCATTGATGATTTCTCTCGATGTACATGGGTATATCTTCTCAAAGATCGCTCCGAGTTGTTCTCTGTTTGGACCTCCTTTTATTCTATGGTTAAAACTCAGTTTGCTACGTCTATTAAACTCCTTCGTTCTGACAATGCTAAGGAGTATCTTAGCCACGACTTCTCCTCCTTTTGTACTCACCATGGTGTTATTCGTCAAACCAGCTGTGTCTACACCTCACAACAAAATGGGGTGGCGGAACGCAAAAACCATCACCTCCTTGATGTCGCTCGCACTATGATGACTCAAATGTATGTTCCTCGCTCCTATTGGGGCTATGCTGTCCTCCTCTCCTGTTATCTCATCAATCACCTTCCCTCCACCATTCTCCACGGTGCTACCCCCTTCTCCATTCTTTATCCGGATAAGGATCCCTTTCCTCTTCCTCTACACATCTTTGTGTGCACCGCTTTTGTGCACTCTCCCGCTGCCACCCGTGATAAACTCTCACCACGTGCCACCAAATGTGTCTTTCTGGGCTACTCTCCCACTCAGAAAGGATATTGTTGCTTTGACCCTGTTACCCGCAAGCAATTTGTCTCTGCGGATGTCACCTTCTTTGCCAATGCATCTTACTTCTCTCCCGCTTCCTCTTCTACTCCTCCTGCTCCTACTTCTCCTACCAACCCATCCATTCCCTCTGCTCCCACTGATGTTCCACCCTCTCCACCCACTCCACCGTCTTCCCCATCCTCCTCATCTCCACCCTCTACTCCACTTTCTCCCTCCACTCCGCTGCCATCTCTCTCTATTCCCGGGCCAGCTCTCTCCACCACGGATACTCCGGATACTGAGGCACCTGCTGACCTGGATCTCCCGATTGCTCTTCGCCAAGGGGTTCGGGCCTGTACCCACCATCTGCTTGCTGCAGTTGTTTCCTACGATCGTCTTACCCCTGCTCGCCGAGCTTTTGCACTGGCTATCTCGGCCACTGCCACCCCCCGTTCCTACCAGGAGGACCTTACTATTCCTCACTGGAAAGTTGCCATGGATGAGGAGATTGCTACTCTCACTGAACGGGGTACCTGGACCCTTGTTCCGCCTCCTTTCGGCACAGATGTTGTTGGTTGTCGCTGGGTCTTCGTGGTGAAGTTTCTCCCAGATGGCAGTGTGGATCGTTATAAGGCTCGCCTGGTTGCCAAGGGTTTTACCCAAACTTATGGGATTGATTACTTTGACACTTTCTCTCCCGTGGCTCGCCTCAGCACTATTCGGGTTCTTCTCTCTGTGGCTGTCAACAGGGATTGGCCCATCTCGCAGCTAGATGTTAAGAATGCCTTCCTCTATGGTGATCTGCAGGAAGATGTTTACATGGAGCAACCTCCTGGGTATGTTGCTCAGGGGGAGACACGGGTATGCTGGCTAAGGAAGGCTCTCTATGGCCTCAAGCAGAGTCCTCGTGCCTGGTTTGACAAGTTCAGTGGCATTGTTGCGGCCATTGGTTTTACACGAAGCTCAGCAGATCACTCCTTGTTTGTTCGGAAAACCGCCTCTGGTCTTGTTGTTCTTGCGGTTTATGTTGATGACATTCTTCTTACTGGCGATGACTAGGATGGGGTATTGATGACCAAGAAACACCTTCGTCAACATCTGGTTACAAAAGATATGGGCTCCCCAAAATACTTTCTGGGGATTGAAATCTCTAGAAAGCCCAACTCCATGGTCCTTTCACAACGGAAGTATGCTCTTGATCTTTTAAAGGAGGCAGGACTCACTGGTGTTAAACCTGCACGTTGTCCTATGGCTGCTGGAGAAGACAAAACTTGGACAGATGACTCACCTCTTCTCTCTGATCTTACGAGATACCGGCGTCTGGTGGGCAAGCTCATATATCTCACGGTAACCAGACCCGACATCTCTTATGCTGTTGGCAAGGTGAGCCAGTTCATGCAAGCTCCGAGGGAGTGTCATCTACAATCTGCTCTGAGGATATTAGAGTATATTAAAGCTGCTCCAGGGAAAGGACTCCTATTTCAGAAGAATGGTCACCTAAGGGTTGAAGCTTACTCTGATTCTAGCTATGCGGATGACAAAGGGGACCGCAAATCGACTTCAGGTTTCTGCACATTTGTTGGAGGCAATCTTGTGAGTTGGAAGAGCAAGAAACAGTCTGTTGTTTCCAGGTCTAGTGCAGAGGCGGAATATCGTAGCATGGCATCGACTACATGTGAGTTGAAGTGGTTGAGGGCTCTCATGCTTGACTTAGGAGAGGTTTACAACTATCCTCTTCCTATGTTCTGTGACAATAAGGCCGCGATACACATTTCCAAAAATCCGATCTTTCATGAGAGAACAAAACACATAGAAGTCGACTGTCATTTTATTCGGGAAGAAATATTGAAGAAATAGATTTGCAGTCCATTCGTCACGTCCGACAATGAGTTGGCAGATGTCTTCACCAAGCCGGTGTCCGCTTTCTTTTTCCACATCTGCGACAAGCTGGGCATGATCGATATATATGCTCCAGCTTGAGGGGGAGTGTTGAAGTTGGTGACCGGGCGGCCTGGCGGTTTGTATTGGCGGGTTGGAAACCACGCGGTCTGGCGGTCTGTCTCAGCCGGCTTGGAGACTGGGCGGTCTGGCGGTCTACCCTGGCGGTCTTCGCTTTCTCTCTAGTGGTAGCCGTGCGGTTAGCCTTGTTGTCTAACCGCGCGGTTTGTGCGGTTTGTCTTGTATAGTCCGCTTAGTCCTGTAATTTTTAGTCTCACATCTCTTATTTGTATTCTCTCATCTCTCCTCCATTCTATATAAGGGAGGGCATACCTTTGTAATAGATACCTTTTTTGGATAATAAAATTTCAATTATTCAAAAGTTTATTTGCTTGTTCTCTACTTTTCGCTTCTTTTCGCTACTTTCTAACATAAATCTAAATAATTTTTTATACTCTATTCACCCCCTCCCCCCCCCTCTAGAGTAAATTTTATCTATCCCTCACTTTCAGGGTTTCTGCTCCTTCTTGTAGTTAGGACGATAACGTCCCCCACCTCTCTTGTGCCTCATAACTCTGCCTTTCTATGAACCCTGGCTATTCTACCCAAAGAACGACCCATCCAGCGGTCTCTTTCCCCTACTTTGCACCATCAGCTAGTCTGCCTCCAGCTTCTTGGCCATCTCTATGATCTGAGCTGAAGTGCCATGAGAGATGAACAGTAGGGCCTGTCTCAAATCATCTCTAAGGCCCGGGTAGAATCTCTTTGCGTACCTCCTATCGTCTGAATCATGTATCCCCACAAACCTGGCTAGATGACAAAACTCCCTCTAGTACTCGATCACTGACCTGGTCCCCTGTTTAAGGTCCAAAAACCTCTCCTCTAGCTCATCCCGGTCTGTGGTGGACACGAAATGCTCCAAGAATGCCTCGCCGAACTCCTCCCAAGATATATCTGATAGAGCCCTATCTGCATAGGTGGAATCCAGTATAGACTTCCACCACCTCTTTGCATGGGCATCCAGTGCAGAAGTTTCCAAATAAACTGCCTGGCTAACAGGGCAGTCGATGCCTGCCAGCATCTCCTGTATAACCTCGAGCCATTCCTCGGGCTTTATCGCATTCTCCGTCCCATGGTACATAGGCGGGGACAAACTCTTGAATGCACTCAGCCAGTTTGGTCCCATATTTGGTAGCTATGTCGGAACCTGCTGTGCTTTGAAGTCCTCAAGAATGGTCCGTAAGGGTCTGGCCCATCTCTGTCTGTAGAAAAGGAGTGGCATCCGGAGCGGGAGGGACGACATTCTGCTGTATGGCGACCTGTGGAGGTTGCATAAAGGTAAGTTTATATTAGAATTAGCCTGACTCATTGCTTAGGTGGACTGTTTTATGTGACTTTTTACACATGGGCACACCATTGCTTCTTCTGCATAGTTTGTCCGCAAACTAATGCTCGAGCGGGGTGGCCCAGTGCTGTGGACTTCTTCTCCTATGATCATTTTGTTCAAGTGATACCAGTTTGTAAGACCCCTCCCACTTACCAAGGAGACTCCTGATCTTATGCCCAAAACTGCCGGCTCACGGTACCACTAACTCACGGGTTAGTCGACACCGCAACATGTCGATCTTGTCGGCTAGTACGATCATAAAACCTGTTCGGCTAATTGAGAGATAGAAGTAAAAAAGCAGTTTATAATAATAGCTAGTCCACATGTCATAACACTATCAAATAAAAATGAAAGTACACGAGTCCAGAATTAGTACATCAAAAGAGAAAACGGGCTTATGCCCTGTACATAATATCAAATCTCTCTCTCACAAATGTCAACAAGCGGAAGCTATACTGTCATCAGAAAACTCCTCCCACCTGACGAGGGGCTGTAGTAATAGTAGGTAGTGGTTGTATCAGCTCCTCACATCCTGCCACCTCATCCTGCTGGTACACCATCTCCTCGAGCTCCTAAAATGATTGGTCACACCGACCGTTAGTCACAAAGACTAAGCCATTTCCTCCACACCTCGCCCCCACAACTCCTTGGCACCGGGTGGGAGGATGAAGTGGAGGACAATAACGGGTATAGCAAAGGAAATAGGTGACAGTGGAGCTATACTAACAAGTATATATACATCAATAATTTATACTCTAGCAGTTCTATATATGGTATATGAAAGGTAACAAGAACTGAAGAAAAAGAAGTAAGGTGTTGTAAGTAAACAAGTACTAAAAGTAAGAAGAGTAAAGACAACAAGTAAAATAAGCTACTACTAAACTACCATTACAGAAGTACCATAACTTATATGAATGCCCATACAAACTTATAAGTTAAGGTTTCCAGAAATATACCTTATCATATAAAAGTGCCTATACTAATTTATATGATAAGGATCTATGGTGCGTATGACCTAGTTATGAATGTATGATATGCATGCGTTTTATGGTTCATGCAAGTACAGCTCACACAAACGAATCTGTGATCGCAGACCTTTAGTTCCCACTTTTTGGAGCTAGCATCACTCTCAGGTACAACCATTGTGGCTAGGCAGCAGTGGAGCGGGTGTCTCCACTACTAGGCGGGTATACACACTACCGGGCCTAGACCTCCCATACGCCTCTGTACACGTCCTAGGTGCACTCTAGAGTCTTGCGTACTATTTATTGGCTACCCACCAGTCTTTTTGGTTGAGTGTGCATTCTTGGGGATCGTCCTCCAGACCATAGTGTAAAACAACTCACTGGCCCCTCAAACCCTCACGCCTCGCCAGAGTCACTATACTGTCATCGGTGTGACGATTGGCCCAGTACCGCATGACCCGCCACAGGTTTATGCACATTCAAGATATTCCAACCCGAGCCTCCAGCTTGCAGGACCAAACCCTCCTGAATCCCTCCAACCCATCACGGGTGAGATTGCGCACTAGTGTCTTTATTCTGAATCCCTCCAACCCATCACGGGTGAGATTGCATAATGGTGCCATTATTCTAAATCCCACCAACCCATCATGGGTGAGATTGCACACTAGTGCCTTTATTCTGAATCCCTCTAACCCATCATGGGTGAGAATGAACATCAATGCCTTAGCCTATTAGACTACTCTTGTCTAGTGTTTGTTATACCTAGCAGTTTAGGGTTAATCCCATGACTGCCCAGGGCATGCCCGATGAAGGGCTCTCGAGGGCACTAGGAGCTATGATGGGTTGAATCCCAAAGCTCCCTTTCGCAAGGATATTTATTTTTATTAATATCTACCCATGAGCCATACCCAGCTCTCGTTGTTACTCTGAAACGAACCTAATGAATTAAGTTATTATTTAGGAATCGGCGGTCTTCCGCCGGTCTCCGTTCTAGCTACTGTCCTTGGGTCTTGCACTCTATCGATCGATACTGTGGAGTGACCTAGTAGACACCAATTAGGGTTTGTCTTCCTAATATAGTTACCAGCTCAACCTTCTATCGAATCCCCTGTGGGTCCCAATGACATGTGCTATATTTTGCTAAGCGCACCCATGACCTAATGTTGACCTGTATGACGTGTCATCCAAACTCTTGGGTCAAATGTCCCTAATTATTTATCATGGTTGTTATGACGTATGATAATGATCGAACTATGTTTCATTATTTTTTTCAAGGGATTAAGGGCCTAAATTAATTCTTTTAATTCTGCAACCGGGGTCACCTTGAACATGAAGTACTACATATAATGGTTCAACCTGCCTAAGGAATTTGCTAAGTGTTCCATGAGGTTAAATATTACTGCCTATCAGGTTTCACAATATTTTCATGCAAATTTCTATTTATGTCCCATTTAATATTAAAATTTCAACTCAACCACTTTCCAAATAAGGTACCTCAACTACTCAACCAAAAATTCTGAGAACATTAGTGGGTGTTCATGATGATATAATAAGGCTAAGTACAGAATTTCCCAATCTTAAACAGTGATCTGACCTAGCATATATCTATTTAAACAATATTACCAAAATGTCATTATTAGGGTTTTAACATATACACACATCCAATAATTCTCAAATAATTTATCAGGAATCAAAACACAATAATAAACCACTGTAAATTTTTTCATAATTTTCAAGCACGAATTTCCCTTACTTTTAATTAATTTCCATAAGGGCAAAAATGGTAAAATCTACTTAAAATCCAAGTAAACATCATTTAACTATCCTATAAATTTTACAGAGATGAAAAATGCCCTACTAGTGCTTGTGACAAAATTTCAGAATTTAATGAACTCATTTGCCCTAATTTCCAAATTTATTTCCTAACTAGGCATATTTTCCAATAATTCCAAATAATGGGATTTTTGATCCTAAAAATCCCAAATTTCCCATGAGAGGTATATTTCATTCCTATGAGCCCCTGTCCAGAGTTTCATGGACAAGCAATGACCAATTGGGCAAAATTTACATTTTTCTTGTTTTACTATTGGCACCCCAAATTTGAATGTGCTATTCTCATGCATGTGGGATTTCCCAAACATGCATAGGTCAAAATGACTTGAAATCTCTGCCATGGTTTTATTTTAACCTAATGAATATCCCACCCAAATTTGGGGCATTTGGAGTCATATTTCTCCAAAACTACACTTAATTTAATTTTAAGTATTTCATCAAATACTATAGATATATTCTGACCAAAAATTCTCATTTTAAGTCAGAGACTATTTTTACCCCTAACATAATACTGCCAAAATTGCAGGTCATGGTGACTTATGGTTTGGCTTGGGCATTTAATTTAAAATTTGTCCTAGCCTAAGACCAGTCTTGGTAGAATGGACCTACAGGGAGCCCTACTGCTCCAAACTTCTTGTTTAGGGTGTTAAAACAAAGAAAGACATAGATCCACAATTGTTATGTTGGTGACCAGTTCTGAAATTGCCTCTAAGGGACCTATATTTAACATGCAAAGTTCTGTATAAAAAGTGTTAGAAATTAAATGAAATTATTATATCCACTATAGTTTAATTTGATTAAAATGGACAGCATCCCATCATCTTCTCCAACCAGCCAACGCTCCAGATTCATCCCTCCTATAGTAGCTCCTCTTGGTGTTTCCCGGCCATCCAGCCAACTCCCTGGCCAGCCACCACCACCACCACCTCTGTTGAGGTGGTGGCCATCGATTGGCGGCGACTTGGCCGCCGGAGGTGTCGGTTTCCGGCGAACCCGAACACCTCAATTTTTATGGATTTTTCTTGATTTCCACTCATGGGATCAGGCTCATTTGAGCCTGATATCTCTCCTAGTAGATCTATGAAATTAGCACGAGGTGAGGGGAGGTGAAATGGACCTGTAGCCAGGCTTGGCGATGTGTACGGTGGTGGTGTACCTTGGTCGACGATCTCTCTGGCGAGCTTGCTCCAATCTCCGATTGTCCACGGTATGCCTCAATCCAAGACTTGATTTACACTCCTCTCAACCTTCAGAAGCTGATGGTGAAGTCAAATGAGGGTGAAGAGGGCTGGTTGTGGTGTTTTGAGCATGTGTAAATTCGGCCTAGCATATGACACTTCAGTATGGCTGCCATATGTCATGGAGCTTGCTAAAAATGGCTGGGAAATGCTGTGTGAGCTCGGAGGAAGTCTTGGGAAGAGAGGAGGAGGTCCACATGGCCTTCATCACCCATTTTCCTCTCTTTCCCTCTCCTCCATTTAGCAAATTCCTAAACTACCCCCATGCATGTCACTACCCTCCAAAACCAGGGGGTAGGAGCTGTAAATGTGCTCTTGGGCTGGTCATGGGTTTTGACTTATTGGCTTAGCCCCTTTGGGAATGAGCTTGGTCTTCAAATCCTTTAAATAGGCCTAAGGTTGACCAAGTTAACTTCTGGGGTTGTCTTGGTAAACTTGATGAGTGGGTTGGCCCCACTTGATGGTCATGGACCCAAAGGTACCTCCCAACTTGGGTTGGGCCATGGTTGTGCCCCACTTGGACTACTTGGGCCTTTAGGTGTGGGTTTGACCAAATTAAGGTTAGGGTTGACTTGGGTCAACTTGGGTCAAAAGGTGACTTAATGATATGGCTTATGGTTTGCTTAGATTGTTATTAGGGTTAGGGGTGTAGTGGTGGGCACTATGTAGCTAAGACCACAATTTGGGCTAGTTTGACTTGGGTTAACTTGGGCCCTATAGTGGGTCTCATGTGATTACACCCTAACTCCATGGTTCAAACCTAGCCTAAATCCATGCCCCCACCACATATCCTAACCCAATCTAAGTAGAGGGGTCTAATAGGAAATGGGATGTTACAACCTGCATGTTGCTCCTAGGGTGGTGGACCGAGGTGAATCTGAGGTCAATTTTGAGCTGATCGCAGAAGCTGATGAATTTCGCGTTGTCGAACTGAGGCCCATTATACGTGACGATGGTCTGTGGAAACCCATGGGGGCAGGTGATCTCCCCCCAAACAAAGTTTTTGATGAACTATAAGGTCCCCTTGGCCAGCGCCTTCACCTCCAGCCACTTAGAAAAATAATCTATAATTAATAACAGGAACCTCCTTTGTCCGCTGGCCTGGGGAGACGACCCTACCAAATCCATGCCCTAGATGGCGAGGGCCATGATGTCGTGATGCTTCTAATGTGCTGGGCCGGTTGTAGTCAGAGGGGGCCGAACAACTTGTATTTGTGGCACCTCCTTGTGAATTCCGCAGCGTCGTGGCCTAGGGTAGGCCAGAAGTACCCTTGTCTGACAATCCTCCATTCCAGGGTCCGACTCCTGGAGTGGCTCCCACACTCACCGGAGTCGACTTCTTCCAAGATCCTCTGCATTTCCCTCTCGGCCACACAATGGGCCAACATCCCCGAGAGAGTCTCCTGATACAACTGCACATCTCGGAGGAGATAGTATGTTGATTTGTATCTGAACTTTTTCATGTCCATCCCCTTCAGATACTCTCCTATGGAAAGGAAGGTCGTGAATGGGTCCATCCATGAGGGGCGTTGATCCAAGTCCATCAGCTCTCCCTCTTCGATAGAAGGGTGAAATAGATCAGTGATGGTACCCCCCACTCGGGGACCATGCTTCGCCAGTTGATTAACCTGTTAATTCTCCTCCCTGGGCACATGTTGGATGGAGAAAGTCTGGAACATGTCGATGACCCCCTTTACCTTTGATAAGTATAACCATAGGATAAGCTCCCTAGCCTCGAACTCCCCATTGATCTGGGAAGCCACCACCATGGAATCAGTGAGGACCTCTACGTCAAGCAACCCCAACTCCCTGGCCAGGCGCAGCCCTGTTATTACGGCCACGTATTCGGCCTAGTTGTTAGTGATGGGAAAGTGCAGCACCACTGTTTGTTTAATTCTTGTTCCTCGGGGATTTCCAAGATTACCCCTACCCCTAAAGAATGCTTCTTTGAAGCGCCATCTACATTCACCTTCCATGAAGCCGGATGTGGGAGTTCTTCCTCGGACACCTCAACCACGTAGTCAGCCAGAAAGTAGGTCATTGCTTGGGCCTTGATGGAAAGGTGCAGGATAAAGGAGATGTCGAACTTGCTCGGTTCCACTGACCACTTAGCCAACCTTACCGAATGACCCACCCCCTCAAAGATGTTGCAAAGGGGATGGTTAGTCACCACTCATATGGAGTGTGCCTAGAAGTAGGTCTGTAGCCTCCGAGCCGAGATGACCAGAGCGAAGGCCATATTTTCCAAGATGGGATACCGAAGCTCGACCTTCCTCAGGACCCGACTCACATAATATATCGGGAGCTGCTTCTTCCCCTCTTCTCGAACCAAGACGGAGCTCAAGGCATCTACCTCGACCCCGAGATACAAAAAAAGGTCCTCCCCCTCCTTCGATCCTTGGAGCAGGGGAGCCTGATTTAACTACTTCTTTAGGGCCTGGAATGCCTCCTCGTACTCCTTTGTCCACTCGAACATTCCCCCCCCCCCCAATGTCTTGAAGAAGCGGGAGCGCTTCTCCCCGGCCTGGGAGAGGAACCAGCTCAATCCTGTCAGCTTCCCTATCAACTACTAAATCTCTTTAGCATTCCGAGGTGACCACAGCTCCACGATGGCTTTGACCTTGTCTGGATTTGGATCGACCCCCGCGGGGGTGAGGATATGTCCCAAGAACTTCCCCCTTCTGGTCCCGAAAACGCACTTTAGTGGATTCAGCCGTATCTTGTATTTGCGCAGGGTGGTGAAGGTTTCCTCCAGGTCCTGGAGGTGAGAGTTCACATCTTAACTCTTGATCATGAGATCATCTGCATATACCTCCAGGTTCCTCCCCTTCTATTCCCGAAAGACCCTATCTATCATCTTCTAGTATGTCACCTCTGCATTCTTCAACCCAAAGGGTATTATCTTGTAGCAGTAGCACTCATCCCCCGTGATGAATGAAACATCTTCGATGTCTGGGGGGTTCATCATAATCGGGTGATAACTTGAAAATGCATCTAAGAAGCTCATTACAGGAAAACCGACGGCTGAGTCAACCAGTGCGTCGATCCGAGGCAAGGGATAACAGTCCTTTAGGCATGATTTATTAAGCAAAGAAAAATCTACACACATATGCCACCGGCTATCTCCTTTTTTAACAATAACTATATTGGAGACCCAGACGGGTACTATATTTTGGATACAAAGTCGGCCTTGAGGTGTTTGGCCACCTCCTCCCTGATGGGCACGATCAGCTTGTCGGTGGTGGACCTCTTCTTCTACTGGATGGGGTGAGCTGCCAGGTCCAAGTTGAGGCAGTGGCAGGCCACGTCCAGGTCAATCCCAGGCATCTTTTTCGAGCTCTATGCGAAGATGTCCACGTCCTTATGGATGCATGCCGACATCCTGCTGTGAGCCACCGTGGTCAGCCCCGCATTGATGCGAATCTTCTCCACCCTGCCTCCAAGGGTGAGAACCTCCATCTCCACAACCTCTTCTTCAGCTTCCAGGATGGACTGCTCCCCCCACTCTCTGACATCCCCATCCTCTGGGATAAGAACCTCCTTAGCTTCCACCTCTTTGTCCATGGCCATCGCCTAGCCTAACTCCTCCTGGTCTCCACCTGTCATCACCTGGATGCAGCTCCCTTCTATCTCCATCTCCTCCCCGCCAACCTCCCGCTCTGCCTCCTCCATTCTCTGCCCCATCTCATCATCCCCCTCCTGCCAAGATATAGAGTTTACGGCGGTGACGTAGCACTCCCTTGCCACCTTGGGGTCCCCCCGAACGTGGACCAGGATCCTTTTGGTGCTGAACTTTATGCACTGCTGGAAGGATGAGGGGATGCAACAGAAGGCGCTGATGAGGGGCCTTACGAAGATGGTGTTGTAGCTACTGGGGGCATCCATGATGACAAACCTGTAGTTCCGTGACTGCCCCCCCCCCCCCCCCAGAGTGACGTGGAGCCCTACTCCTCCTTCTACCTCCTTCCTCTCCCCCGAAAACCCAAACAGGGGTCCATCTGAAGCCAGCACCCTCTTTGCCTCCACCTTCATCGTGTTGAATGCCTTCTTGAAGATGATGTTGATGGAGCTTCCGTTGTCAATGAGGATCCTGGAGATGGTGAAATTCTTGATGGCTGTCTGGATGACCAGCGCATCGCAGAAGGGATCCTCATGATCCAGCATATCCTTCCTCGAGAAGGTGATCTACTCTTCTGGGGGTGGGATCTGAGATGCGAAGCCAACACTCTGGCGATACATGGTGTAGAGGCTCGCCTTACAGGAAGCCTCAATCCCAACCCCTCCATGGATCACTCTGATCCCTCCCCGGGTCATGATGTCTTCCCGTTCTTCACATCGATCCTCCTCCGCCCGAGGCAGGACCTCCTCAATCCTCACCTCCTGGCGACCATGTTGCTAATGATGCTCCCTGTTTCCTCTCATTTAGAGGAACTCCGTGCACGTGGATGTTGTTCCCTCTGCCGGGGTTCAGCCCTCCTTTCCTTCTGACCTCTACCACCCCTTGGCTCCTTCTCCTCCTTCGTGTCCCACCTGGCCAGCTTCCGGGCAAACTCCAGGTTTGACGCCACCCCATCGACTTCCCTTGCCGCCCTCTCCATCAGCTCTCCGTAAGAGAGGGGTGACATTCTCTTCAGTTGCATCCTGAAGAACCCCTATTGTAGCCCTAGGGTAAAGGCCATCATCAGGCTATGCACTGGCATCTCCTGGACTTGGATGACCTCCTCCTGAAACCAGTCAATGTAACTCCCCAAAGTCTCGTTCACTCCATGCTTGATGTGGAACATGAACTCCGACTCATTATTCTACCTCTTGGAGGTGGTGAACCTCAACATGAACCCCCGGCGCAGATCCTCGAAGCAGTAAATGGAGTTGGCTGGTAGTTAGTGAAACCACTCTCTCATCTTCTCCTTGATTGTGATGGCAAAGAGCCGGCACTTGAAGCCATCCAACATCTGCCAGATTAAGACCACATCCTCGAACCATTGAACGTGTTTGATCGGTTCTCCCTTCCCAGTGTAGTAAGATATCTTGGGTTCCCTGAACCGCTCTGGAACTAGGGCTGAGCAAAAGAGCTTGCTGAAGGGGATGCCTACCACCCCCCCCCCCCCCCCCCGGGCGAGCTGGAGGATCTCGCACCATAATATCGCCGAACTGGTCTCTGCTTTCCAAGCCGGGGAAGAGAACACTCCCAGGTAGGTCGCAAACCCTTCCTTCCTCGGCGACCTCCTTCCCAGCTCGCCTGCTGGGAGCATCCTCTCCCAGAGATGGGGCGGCTATGACTGGAACTGCTGGAGTGGAGCACTCGGCCTACGTGCCAAGCGCGAACTTGATGAGGTTGATCACCTCCTACTTGAAGTCTTTGAACATCCCCGTTATGACTAGAGGTGGTAGGGGTGGCGAGCCGGACCTGTCCGAGCCTTGTCCTTCTCCTCCTGCCATCTAGCCTACTGAAGATTTTCTATGCTGACCATTTTTCAGGCTCACCACACCAAAATGTTGAAACCGAAAACTCGGTCTCTGTGGAGTTCACCCTTGGGGAAGGGGTGATCGCATAGTTACTTCTCTCCCGTGAGCTGAACAACTAAGGAAAAGAAATAGGGGATAGACCCAAGGGCTCGACATAGAGGTCCCACCATATACCCGGAAGATCTTATAGTGTCTCTCCTCATTAGACAAATGTCGAGTTATGCCTACCTCAGAAAATGCAAGAAGATCTAAACAGTAGTGAGCGTGCCTTCTGAGGTGCCACTTGGGTCTTATTTATAGTTTTCTGAAGACGGCCTGCAAATAGCCAACCTCTACTATTTTGAACAGTTATGTGCAGCCCAATTAGATCTACCAACAGTGTAACTCCGCTGTTCTAACACGCTATTGGCGGACCATCGGGGGTAAAATGGTAAAAAAAACACCTCCTAGAAGACTGGGCGAGTGGCCCAGCATCACTCAACGCCATTGTCTGGAGGGCACCGAGAGCATCGAGTGGAGCAACCTCACTTAACGCCATTGCTAGGAGGGCGCCGAGAGCGCCGAGTGGAGCAACATCACTCAACGCCAAAGCTAGGAGGGCGCCGAGAGCATCGAGTGGAGCAACATCACTCAATGCCAAAGATAGGAGGGTGCCAGCGAGGGGTAAAGTTTAAATGAAGCCTCATAAAATACCTGAGCGGGTATCCCTCAGATACCTTCACTCGCTCGGGGCGGTGAGTACTAGATGGGGCTGGCACTAACCACTTCTGCCTGGCCCTGGGTGAGTGCGGGCCAGGCCGGTCTAGGACCTACTACAGAAATTCTAAAAGAATTGAGTTCGCCGAGCTTAGTTCAGCGAATCCAGGATTCTAAGTCCCGAGGTTAGCTGGAGGAATACCAAGCTCCATTCGACGAGCACCGAGCCCCGTTCGACGAATGTCGAGCCTCGTTCGACGAATGCCGAGCTCGGCTCGACGAACGCTGAGCCCCGTTGGACGAACGCCGAGCTCCATTCCATGAATGTCGATCTCAACTCAAGATCAGTCCGGCGAAAACCCGATTCGGTTCAATGACCCCGGGCGGACGCGGGCCAGTTGGGCCAGCTCGCACAGCTCGCTCACCTAGCTTTGACGGGAGCGAGTTGGCCATTCTGAATTCTCCCGCATGCTGTTATGGCTCGGACAGGTCGCCTTAGTCCGCTCTCCTTGTCTGGTGGACCCACTCGGCGAACACGGGGTTGTACGGTAAGTGATCGAGATGGGCGTTTTACTTCAAATTATTGGAGGCTAATCCATCAATTGTTGGGGATTAAACTACACTTCAGTACAGCCTTTCATCCACAAATGGATGGCCAGACTGAGAGAACCAGTAGAACAACGGAGGACATTCTCCGAATGTGCGCCCTGGATTTCGGGAAGAGGTAGGAAGATCAACTCTATATGATTGAGTTCACCTATAATTATAGCTATCAAGCTAGTATATATATGACGCCCTTTAAAGAATTATACAGTAGGAAGTATCGTACACCGTTAGCTTGGGCGAAAACAGGACAATCAAAGATCCATAAATGTAAGGAGGTCAAAGATGCAAATTTGACCATACTTACTATTCGAGAGCGGATATTAATAGCCCGGGATCAGCAGGCAAAATACTACAACATCAAGCATCGAAACATGGAGTTTGCTGTGGGCGATTGGGTATATTTGAAAATCAAACCCTTCAAAGGCGTATCCAGGATTCGGCTCTTGAAAATGCTAAGCCCAAGGTATCTTGGTCTACTTGAAGTGGTGGAGCGAATTGTAGAAGCTGCCTATCGGCTAGCTCTTTCGGCAGAACTGGTGGCTTGCATGATGTGTTCCACATATCAGTGCTTCAAAAAGCCGTAAAAGAGCCAGCTCGGGATGATTGTGAATGATCGTGTACTGGTGGAATCTGGGCTAACGACAAAGGTTAGGCTCATTCGGATTGAGGATAAGGCTATTAAGCAACTACAGAACAAGACAATCAGGATGGTCAAGGTCCGGTGGGACAACTATGGCCTTGAGGAGCTAACATGGGAGCAGGAGCAAGCGTGCTGAATTTTCCGAGTTGTTTGTATACACTGTTGTAACATTTTTTTTAAAGAGAATATATGTTGTAACATATTTATTGTTGTGTTTCTGATAGTTGTATGCAAATTTCGGGACGAAATTTTTGTAAGGATGAGAGGATTGTAACACCCCAAAAGGAGGAGGAGGTAACAGGCTAAAACCTCGAACAGTACTCGATAAAAGCGTCGAGCCGAGCTCGGCGAAAGCGTCGAGCCGAGCTCGGCGAAAGCGTCGAGCCGAGCTCGGGGAAAGCGTCGAGCCGAGCTCGGCGAAAGCGTCGAGCCGAGCTCGGCGAAACCGTCGAGCCGAGCTCGGCGAAAGCGTCGAGCCGAGCTCGACGAAAGCGTCGAGCCGAGCTCGACGAAAGCATCGAACAGAGCTCGACGAGTATGGTTCTGTTATGTTTTATGTACCCGTTCGATGAAATCAAACCCATTCGACGAAATCAATCCCGTTCGACGAATTTCGTTCGACGTGTAACAGCCAAAATTCGAGAAATGGGAAAATATTGGGTGACATAGCCTGGGGCACGGGCGTGTACCAGGGCGTGTCCTGCTTGGGTTGAGTGGTCGAGCACGTGTTCGACGAATTGCGTTCGACGAATTTCGTTCGACGAATTTCGGTCGATGAATTTCGGTTGACGAATTTTTCGGGAGGTACACGCCCTGTGACACAGGCATGTCGGTGGGCGTGACCCAACGTGTGTCCTCCCCTGGTCGACGATTTTTCTTTCGAGTAGCTGAGGTTGACAAATACTCGAGAAAGAGGGTACACGGCCTATAACACGGGCGTGTCACATGGCGTGTCCCGCTCATACTCGAGTAGCTCTCATGTAGGTCGAAATGTACTCGAGTAGGTGGAAAAGTACTCAAGTAGTTAGTTTTCTCTCAAGTAAGTCCTCTCGAGTAGGTCTCGAGTGGGTTACACGCCCCGTGTCATGGGCGTGACTAACTGACACGGGCATGACATGGGCGTGTCACCTTGACGTGGATAAGTTTGGATAAGGCAGTTCGTGCACCGCTTAGGGGACACAACCTATGACATGGGCGTGTCACAGGGCATGTCAGACCTGAGAGAGCTGCTTTCCGGGAATTTTCTGGCCGTTCCTTTTCTTCCTATGGGATCTGATGGCTCAGATTTCTCCTTGCTGTTATATGGCCGAGAAATGAGGATTATCTCCTCATTTTCATCTTCTTCTTCTTCTCATTCTAAGAGAGAGAAAGGCAAAGGGAAGGAAAGGAGGAAGGAGGAAATCCGCTGCTGGAGGAGCTGTGGAGTGTGGATTGAAGATTCGAGTTCGGATTCGTGGAGGCAACGCTGAGACGGTGATTTCCATCCGGCTGATTCATGGCTCTGAAGCGATCTTCAAGGGTAACGATCTCCTTCTTGGACATCGAAGTCTGTGCTTTATGCATGTGTGTGGAATCCTCCACCAAGAGGTGGATCTCGTAAGCGATTCCTTGGTTGAATCTGCATCTAGAGTCGGAAGTCTGGAGTACGGCATAGGCATACTGTGTGAAGCCCATCTGGATGGATAGTCTGGATTGCTGATGATCATGGGTAAACCGGAGAAAACTCCGTGGATTTAACAATATGAAATATGTGTATGGGATGAATAAATGATATGTGATGTTGCTTCTAGATGAATGGAGGATCTGGTTAAGCTCCTTGTGTTATGAGCGTTGTGGGTTCTATTTGTTCTACGAGAATGGTGAAAAGCTGCGGCTGATCAGGAGGGAAAGTCGACCCGCGTCAAGCTGCGGTATTGACGATTTGAACACGGGAAAAGGCTAACCTCTACCTGTTATTTTGGGAGGTCGATTAGTGGCAATGCAAATGGGGGCTACGGTTATACCCGGCTTGCTACACCACAGTGGTGGGTCGATCTAAATGCTCAATTTTGCTGTGGGGTTAGTACCTCTGAATGGTTTGGGCGGAATGCTCACAGCATGCGTGTTGTGGTGACTAGGACCGACCAACTAACAATGAAAGGGGAAACTAGATCTGATATACTCTAAAGGGGGGTGAATAGAGTATATGGTGCTTTTTGAAAACACAAAGAAAACTTTTTGCAAAGCTTTACAACAATTGCTGTAATGAGTGTAAGCAGGGAAGCAGAGGTAAAATTAACCACAAATCTAATCTATGCAGAAACTAAGCACAAGAAAATCTAGGCCAGAAACAAAAAGAAAACATGCACAACCAGATGACACAAGGAAATATAGTGGTTCCCCAACTTGGGTACATCTACTCTTCTACCACCCTAGGTAGGAATCCACTGCAGGATGAGTTGATCAGGTGTCCTAGGCACCAATGAGCTTTGCTGAGGGTGATAGGCCTTCAAAAATAGATCTCCAGCAGATGATGATTTCAGCAAGCTGAAATGTTGAGTGTCTGGAGTCTTGAGATGATGTTGGCCTTGAACACTTGAGAGCTGAAGAGATCTGAAGAATGTTTGAAAGCTTGATCTCTTTTTGATGAGTGTTCTTCTGAATTCTTGTTGACAGAAGATTGAGAGAGTCTCTGTGTATAGAGAGGTGTCCTCTACTTGTCTTTCTCTATTCTCTTGTTCTTGTCTGTCTTCTTTTTTTTGATTCAAAAACATTCTGTCTTTTATTCTCTGAATCTCAATAGGAAAGTTGCTCTGTCAAAGATAGCCGTTGGTCTGAATTAATTACAGCCTTAATTGTATAATATGTTCTGAAGGAAATTCCACTGATTTGTTCCTTAGAAAATCCCTTGAAACTTGCTCCAGAAGTAAATGAAAACGGCTGGCAGATCTTCTGTCTTAAATGCAGAATAACTTCTATCTGATTTTGAATTAGAATTCTGAAGGTCAACTGAAATCGTCGAACTGAGCTCTGCTATCGTCGAGCTGAGCTCAGCGAAAATGAAAGATGTAAGCAGCAGAAAATCGTCGATCTGAGCTCAAAGATCGTCGAACTGAGCTCAGAGATAAGGATCCAGTTCAGAGTCAAAATCGTCGACCTGAGCTCAGCGATCGTCGAATGGAGCTCGACGATATTGAGAAGTTGAGCTCAGCGATCGTCGACCAGAGCTCGACGATATTTTGAGGCTTGAGCTCAGCGATCGTCGAATGGAGCTCGACGATCTGCCAAAGTTGAGCTAGACGATCGTCGACCGGAGTTCGACGAAACGTTGTGCTGAGCTCGACGATTTGGACTTAGTCTCCAGAAAAACTTGGGTCTTCAGGGCAGCTTCCAAACCTAGACTCCTGATCCCTTAGACTCAATTCTAATTGACCTATAATCTATACAGAAGGTCAAAACATAGAATCCTAGAGACATAGTGATCCTGACCCAAATTAGTAATAGGGTGTTCCAACAATCTCCCCCTATTTGGGTTAGGAAAACTATTTACAGATTTTGAAAAACAAACAACAGAGTACAGTCACAGAAACATAAAAAACAACACAGCTAAACATCACAGAACCATCTCAGAGATATATAAACATGATATCCAGAAGGCAGTCACAGAAGTCAAGAATTATCACCTTACAGAGTTATTCCTTTTCTTTGCCTTTTACCATTTTAATTTCTCTGTTAGGATCTAAAGCTTGTTGTTTGGATCTGGTATCATCAGCTGCACCCAAATAGATTTGCTTTGAAGCCCTGGGAACCACTGCAGCTGGATGCAACTCCATGTATCTGTCTGCATCAAAAAACTTACTGGAGGCATATCTTTCTAACTCTTTTTGCCTTTGCTCTGACATAGTAGATATATTGGAAGTGTCTAGCCCTTGTTCTTTTGCTTTCTTTATCTGATCCAAAGCAGCCAGTTCTTTCATCCTTGCAGTCCAAGCCATAGGATTTTTCTCAGGATCCTCAAATGGAACAGGTGGCTCATACCTGTTGGAAGTGGTTTCTTGAGGGGTCCTGACAGTCACATTTTCTCTAAGCTTATAAGGGAATGGACCTGAAGATGTATCAGAAGAAACATGTCCACCCCTGGAATAAGGATGCTGCCTGGAGTGTCCTTTGGAGTAAACCTGAGTTTCTCTTTGGTTTCCCCTATATCCTCCCCTTCTAGAGTAGGACCCCCTAGATTGGCTTTCCCTTTGATATGTTCTTGCATGAGGCTGGTAGGGAGCCTGGCTTCTAGCAGGGCCTGATCTTGCAGAGCTGCCACCTGCACCTGCATCAGGTGGAGGTGGTGGAGGAGGATGAGGGTGCTTGGACTGAGAAGAATCTTTATCAAACTTCCTCTTCTTCTTCATTGCCTTTAACTGGTTCCTGGAGAATTGCATCCAATGCTCAGAGATTGGGCAATTGTGCAGAATATAATATGGAACATCATTATCATCTCTGACTTTGGCAGGAGGAACTCTCTTCAAGGCCTTACTTCTTGCCTTTCTTTTCCTTGCAATTGTGGCAGATGAGTCATCAGAAGCAGTATTATAATCCTCAGATTCAGAACTTTGTGCATCATATAAAGCATCAAGCTTTTTCATCAAATCCTCTTTCAGTTTCACAGCAGCTGATGGGGCAACAGAAACAGCAGATGTAACAGATACAGAAGCAGCAGATGTTACAACAGAGATTACTTCAGGAATTTTGGCAGCAGCAGGTTCAGAGACAACAATAACAACATCTACAGTAGGCTCAACATCAATAGCCTCTGTCATCAAAACATCCTGGGATGAGGGCTCAACAGCAGCAATTGAAACAATTTCTTCCTCAGTAGCAACAGCAATTCCAGAGGTAGACACAGCATTGTCTTCAGCAGCAGCAGCAGCAGCATCATCATAAGCAGCAGTCACTGACTGAATAAAATCAGAGATGATTCTGGGGTCACAGCAGGAGAAGGGCACTAGAGCCCTAGACAAATCTTCTGACTGGGCAGCAGGAACCTCTGGGGGCTGGACAGCATAGACTTCTGGAAGGCAGCTGAAGTAAGCAGTATCAAAAGTAGACAGCAAAGACCTTAGGTCTATTGCAAGTACTGGAATGGCAGCAGTAGCAGAAGCAGAAGCAGCAGCATGAGAGACAACAGCAGGAGGAGCAGCAGCAGCAACAGCAGCATGGAAGCTGGCTTCATAGGGCATCTCCCCCTGCCTGGATGCAGAAACCTGTGCATCAAGGCACACTGCTGGGGGTGCTGCTATAGGGGTAAGGAAGGAGGACAGCCTGGCAGAGAGAGCTGCCACTGATTGTTGCAGAGGAGCTAAGGAGGCCTCCATGAGAAGGGAGAGCCTAGGTGCAAGGAGCTCATACAACTGATCAGCAAGGGCTGGGAGATCTACATGCTCAAGGGGAGCAGAGGTAGAGGGTACAGGGATGGCTGAGGGAGCTGGAGGAGGAGGGCTGAAGGGTGGAAGGGATGGCTCAGGAGAGGGTATGGTAGATATGGAGGATAGAGGGATGGAAATGGAGGGAGTGAAGGTGGGTTGATCAAGAATCTGGTGGAGAAGGTCTTGGAAAGATGTGGAGGAGGATGGCAAATCTGGAGGAGAAGAGGGGGAATCATCCATGTAGGAGTCATCCAGGAGAGTGAAAGTTGGAAGGGATGGGGAGGAGGTGACATCTGGAGGTGGATAAGAGAAAAAGGGAAGGAAGTGGTCTGCTGGTGGAGAGGAAATTGTTGCTGGAGATGGAATAGAAGATGGAGATGGGCTGGAGATGGTAATTGTGGAGATGGCTGGAGAGGTGGATGGAGGTGGATTTAGGGTTGAGCTTGGAGGAGGAGAAGCAGCAGCACTAGCAGGCAGGTCCTCTGCAGGGGCAGAGGCCTGGGGTGGAGTGACTCTTAGAGTCCTGGTGCCTGAAGGGCCAGAAGAGGAGGGCCTGCTGGGCTTGGAGATTTGCCTGTCCCATTTCCCAAAAAGGGCACAGGTGAGTCTCTTGGAGGCATTTATGTGCACTCCAGAGGAGACTAGCAGGGTAGGGCATTTAGCCTGGAGGAAGATTCCCAGAATTCTTCCAAAGTTCACAAATGTCTTGTTGATCTTTTTCTTCAACAAATCAAAGAATACTTCTCCCCAGTTCAGGCTTTTGCTATCTACCAGAGCTCCCATAAGGCAGAGCTGATATCTGGAGATTGTGTCATGAGCAGAATGCTTGGCCAAAAGGACCTTGCCTACTACATCAGCCAAAAACCTGTATTCCACAGACAGGTTTCTCTTAAACAGCTTGCTAGGGTTCCCCTCAGGATGACCCATCCTGGCAAGAACATCAGCAAACTCTTCTCCAGAAAGGTCAGCAGAGTCTTCACCATTCCTGAAGCCAAAAACTTCTGTCAATACTGCTGGAGTCAGAGGTACCTGGGTGCCACCAATGGAGCCAACTATGGTGTTTGTGTCAAGGTTGTGGGCAGTGTAAACCCATTCTTTAATCTCATCAGATGCAAGTTTGATTCTGGTTGTCATCAAGGCAGTTAATTGCTGATCTTTGAATAAGGTGAGAATATCTTGGAAGATTTGATCTGTTGTGTTGAAGGAATCGAAATCGATGTCAAAGCCGGCATCAAATTTCATGGCAGCGAGCACAGCAACAGAAACGGCCATGGTACCTGCAAAAAATCAACAAACAAAACGACCAAGTGTAGAGCTGCTTGGAGGGAAGAAAAGTTTGCAGAGAAATTGAAAGCGCAAGAGAGAACGACGGCGAAAAATGAGTTTTATATTAGGGTTCGACGCAGAAAAGGAAAGATCGTTGAACTCAGTTCGACGATCGAGGCTTCTAAAGGAATCTGAAGAGACTCCAAAATCGTCGATCTCCGTTCGACGATCTGGAAAGGCGTCGAGCTCCATTCGACGATCGTTCAGTGAACAAAATCGTCGAGCGCCGTTCAGAGATCAGAGAATTCTAGACTCTAAGGAAAAACAGAAATTTTGCCTAGTCTTGGTCAATTTTTAGCTTTCAAAGTCTTGAGTATTATTTAAGACTTCCTCCATCTAACATTCCTAACTGATTTAGGAAGAAGGTATGTTTCTTTTCATCCAAAGGTTTGGTGAAAATATCTCCCCTTTGTAAATCAGTTGGGATATATTGCAGTTCAATTTTATTCTTTTCAACATTATCCCTTAAGAAATGATGTCTAATCTCTATATGTTTTGTCCTACTATGGAGGACTGGATTTTGAGCTATGGAGATAGCACTTGTATTGTCACAAAAGATTTTTGACTTTTCTAAGTTGTAACCATAGTCTAGGAGTTGATTTTGAATCCACAGTATTTGTGAACAACAACTGCCTGCAGCCATATATTCAGCTTCAGCAGTTGAGGTTGACACAGATGTTTGTTTCTTGCAAAACCAGGAGACAAGTCTATCACCAAGGAACTGACAAGTTCCACTGGTGCTTTTCCTGTCAATTCTGCATCCAGCATAATCAGCATCAGAGAATCCAGTTAACTCAAATGCTGAATCTTTTGGATACCAGAGTCCTAGATTTGGACAACTTTTAACATACCTGAGAATCCTCTTTACTAATGTGAGGTGTGACTCTCTAGGGCTAACTTGGAATCTAGCACATATACATGTAGCAAACATTATATCTGGTCTACTGGCTGTAAGATACAGTAAAGAGCCAATCATTGCCCTATATGTTGTCTGATCAACAGGTTTCCCATGTTCATCAGCATCCAATACAGCATTGGTAGGCATGGGTGTTTTCATACAAGATGCCTCAGACATCCCATATTTCTTAACCAGCTCATTAGCATATTTGGTTTGAGAAATAAAGATGCCCTCAGCATGTTGTTTGACTTGCAATCCTAGGAAGAAGGATAGCTCACCCATGCTACTCATCTCAAATTTAGAATGCATTAGGTTGGAAAACCTTCTGCATAGTTTTGAGTCAGTAGAACCAAAAATGATATCGTCTACATAAATTTGTACTAGTAGGGTATGGGACTTATGGGTTCTAATGAAAAGAGTTTGGTCTACTCTACCCCTTATAAAACCATTTTCCAGGAGAAAGCATGCTAGGGTCTCATACCATGCTCTAGGAGCTTGCTTGAGACCATATAATGCTTTATTTAATCTAAAAACAAAATCAGGATGAGTTGGAGAGATAAAACCTGGAGGTTGTCTGACATAGACTTCCTCTTTGATGTCTCCATTTAAGAAGGCACTCTTGACATCCATCTGATAAACCTTGAAGCCTTTGTGAGCTGCATAAGCTAAGAATATCCCGATGGCTTCTAGTCTTGCAACATGTGCAAAGGTCTGGTCGTAGTCAATTCCTTCTTCTTGAGAATATCCTTGGGCAACTAGCCTTGCCTTGTTCCTTATTATTACTCCTTGATCATCCAGTTTGTTTCTGAATACCCATTTTGTTCCAACAATGGAATGATCCTTAGGCTTTGGCACTAGTTCCCATACTTTGTTCCTCTCAAATTGATGCAACTCCTCTTGCATGGCAATGATCCAGTGTGGATCTTGCTCTGCACCTTGAATGGACTGAGGTTCAATTTGAGAAAGGAAGCAGGTGTGCAACAGGTTTTGGTTGACCTGATTTCTGGTTTGCACACCAGCTGAGAGTTCTCCAATTATCTGGGAAATTGGATGGTCTCTTGATGTTACTAAATCAACTGGGGGAGTTGATTGTTCACCAACCTGTGTTGTTGTTTCCTCTTGTGGTACAACAACTGGCTCTTCAGGTTGAGTTTCAATATGTTGAGCATTGCTCTCATCTTCACTGCTTTCATCTTCTTGAGCAACCTGTAGCTTGTTCATATCTTCAACTAGAGAGTGTTCCTGCAAAGGTTCTATGGTAGAAGAAATCTTCTCCTTGAAAGACATGTTAGTTTCATCAAAAGAAACATGAATAGATTCCTCAATTTTCAATGATGATTTATTATAAACCCTATAGGCCTTGCTGATCATGGAGTATCCCAGAAACACTCCTTCATCAGATTTGGCTTGAAATTTTGCTAGATGTTTCTTATCATTAATGTGAATATAACAAATGCAACCAAAAATTTTGAAATAGTCAACTTTAGGTTTCTTCCCTTTGAGTAATTCATAGGGAGTCTTTCCCTTCAGTTTATGTATCAGACTCCTGTTCAGCACATAGTTGGAGGTGTTCACTGCCTCTGCCCAAAAGGATAGAGGTAGATGAGCATCTGACAACAATGTAGTGGCAGATTCAATAAGGGTTCTATTTTTCCTTTCAGCTACCCCATTTTGTTGAGGAGTTCTAGGAGCTGAGAAAGTGTGCCTGATCCCTTCACTCTGACAGAACTCTTGCATAAGAAGAAAATCAAACTCTGTCCCATGATCACTTCTGATCAGGGCAATGTGAGTATTGAACTCAATCTTTACACATTTGAGAAACTCTGTCAGACACTTAAAGTTATCATACTTCTTCCTTAGAAAGAACACCCAAGTGAATCTAGAGAAGTCATCTACAATCACCAAAGTGTAGGATTTCCCTCCTAGGCTTTGTACTGTGATGGGTCCAAATAGATCCATGTGTAACAGATACAATATCCTAGGTGAATCACTCTTATTAAGTGACTTAAAACTGTTTTTAGTTTGCTTGCCTAATTGACAGGCCTTGCAGAGTCCTTCCTTCTTGTAGGGGCCAGAAGGTAGTCCTCTAACAAGATTGTCCTTGGATAGCCTAGCAATAGTTCTAAGGTTTAGGTGTCCTAGTCTCTTATGCCATAAAACATTTGGTCTATAAACTGAATTGAATAAGCAGATATCTATAGAAGTTGAAAGAAAATCTACAAGGTAGATGTTACCTTTCCTTTTACCTGTCAACACAGTGGTGTTGTCCTCTGACTTGATCTTGCATAGAGTTTTGCTGAAGGTCACCTGGTAGCCTTCATCACATAGCTGACTGATACTGATTAGGTTGTGCTTCAGTCCTTCCACATATGCTACCTTCTTGAAGGTTACAGAACCAATCTGGACTGCTCCATATCCTTTAGTTTGCCCAAAATTGGAGTCACCAAAGATGACTTTGGGTCCAAGCTTGGCTTTAAAGGAATTGAGGTTGTCCTTGTTCCCTGTCATGTGCTTAGAGCACCCACTATCCAAATACCATTGCTGGTTAGATGTTGGATAGGTCTTCACCTGCACATAAAGCAATTCACTTGTTTTTGACCCAGTTTACCTTGGGCCTAGGTTGATAACCTTTAAATTCAGAAATGAAAGACATCCCTGGCTGACTCTTATATCCTTCAGGATGATATCTCCTTGGAGGTAAAGTCCATTCAGTATAAGGGTTAAATGTTTGGGATGAAGAACCCTCAGGATTCAATTTTGACTTGCCATTGAAAAAGTTTCCAGAGCTCTGACCTCCGTTCGACGATCTTGGAGCTGAGTTCGACGATCTTGGGTCAGATCGTCGAGCTCCGTTCGACGGTCGACTATGGCTGAGGTCAGGTATATGAGATCGTCGACCAGCGTTCGACGATCTTGGCTTAGATCGTCGATCAGCGTTCGACGATTTGTCCTGAGATCGTCGAGCTGCGTTCGGCGATCGTCGATCTACATTCGGCGATCGTCGATCTCCGTTCGACGATTTGTACTAGACTTTAGTTTTCTGAGGCAGATCAGAATTTTTCCTGGCAACCTCTACAATTCCCTTTCCCTTGTCAGAAATAAACTTGATAGGAGTTGTTAGAACAATAGGTTGGCTGGATGAGGCACCCAAGCCCAGTGTACTGTTGAATCTTGAGTTCACTGTGCTTGTGATGTCCATCAGCTTGATGCTTCTCCCATTGAGAGATTCTTCAAGCTTCTTGGCCTCAGAGAGTTCACTCTTCAGTGAAGCTATCTGTTCCCTATGGTTCTCTAACTCCTGAGAGAGCTTGAGGTTTTCTGATTTTAAAGCATTGTGTTCAGACAATTGATTTCTGAGAGAGATGATCTCTTTCTCAGACTTTAGCAGGTCTAAACATAGTGCTTTAAATTCAAGCTTAAAATCTTCTGAAGTGAAATCAAAAGAGTTGATTACCTGATCTTCTTCAGGTTGAGTTTCTGAGTCTGACTCTGACTCCTCTTCCTCTGAGTTGTGTTGAGAGGCATTGATTGCCATCATGCAGAATTCTTTTTCCTCTGCATCATCCTCATCATCACTTGAGCTGGAAGAGGCCTGTGACTCCTCTTCAGTCTCACTCCAGGATTCAGCAACAAATCCTTTCCTTGTGTGCTTACTTTTGCTGGTGGAAGGTTTGTTATTTCCATGCCTTTTGGAGTCCTTCTCCTTTCTTCTTTCTTTTCTGTCCCTCCTGTCCTTGTTCTTGTTTTCTGGACAGTCAGGAACCATATGCCCTGGTTTCCTGCAACCAAAGCAAATAATGTCTTTGCTATTGCCAGTGGACTTGTCATACCTTGGCTTGTCTTGCTCCTTGTATGATCTTCTTCTGAAGTCCTTCCTGGCCATCTTATAGAATCTTTTGGCCAATAGGCTGAGAAGTTCATCATTGCTTGTGGCCTTTTCTTCAGGCAGATCCTCAGCTGCCTTGAATGCAATAGTCTTCTCCTTTCTTGTGGCTGGAGAAGCAGCCTTCTGTTCTTCTTCTCTATTCTTGATGAGTAGCTCATAAGATTTGAGCTTACCCAACAAGGCTTCAGTGGTAATCTCATTTAGGCTTCTGGCATCTTTAATTGGCCAGATTCTTGAATCCCAAGTGCTGGGGAAGCACATTAGGATCTTGTCATTGAGTTCTGTCAGTGAGATTTCTTTATCTAATGTCCTTAGTTCACTGACAATTAGACTCAATCTATTGTACATGTCTCCCACTGACTCAGTTTCTCCCTTCTTAAAGTTCTCATATTGGGAGATGAGATGAGATCTTCTGTCCTTTCTCTCATCAGCTGAGCCAGAGACAATTTCTGAAAGCTTGTCCCAGATCTCCTTGGCTGAATTACATTCAGCTACCTTCTGAAAAATGTCATCTGACATTGTCTGAGCTAGAATGTTCATTGCCTTGGCATCAGCTACTTTCCATCTTTTAATGTCAGCATCTGTTCCTGATGGAGGTGGAACAGCATTTGTGCTTGTGCTCTCTGGAGGTCTTGGGCACACTGTCAAAACAGAATTAAAAATATCTTCGTCAATTGAATTCATGTAGAGTTTAATCCTTGCCTTCCAAAGTGCAAACTTTGATAGATTGCACACTGGAGGTCTGGTGCTAGCATAATCCTTGTTCTGGGCCATGATTTGTGCAAGCTAAATCTAATATAAAAAGAAAACAAAAGAAGGATCTAGTTTGGGATCTTTGGGGTTCAGGTGTTAGCCTGTACAACCAAACAGATATGGTATGCTTAACCAACCTGGCTCTGATACCAATTGAAAGGGGAAACTAGATCTGATATACTCTAAAGGGGGGGTGAATAGAGTATATGGTGCTTTTTGAAAACACAAAGAAAACTTTTTGCAAAGCTTTACAACAATTGCTGTAATGAGTGTAAGCAGGGAAGCAGAGGTAAAATTAACCACAAATCTAATCTATGCAGAAACTAAGCACAAGAAAATCTAGGCCAGAAACAAAAAGAAAACATGCACAACCAGATGACACAAGGAAATATAGTGGTTCCCCAACTTGGGTACATCCACTCTTCTACCACCCTAGGTAGGAATCCACTGCAGGATGAGTTGATCAGGTGTCCTGGGCACCAATGAGCTTTTGATAAGGTGCTCAAAAACCAGATCAGATTTTTGATCAGGTGTCTTGCCACCAATGAGCTTTTGACAAGGTGCTCAAAAACCAGATTCAAACTTTTGAAGGGAGTTTGAAAAACCCTTTACAGATTGGGGGTGAGAGAGTTATGGCAGTCTTCTCTTTCTCAAGCAACTGAGAAGACTATGTGGATTCAGTGATGTTGTCAAAGCTCCCCCTGAGTCCTTGAAAACTTCAGGAAGATGAGCTTTGCTGAGGGTGATAGGCCTTCAAAAATAGATCTCCAGCAGATGATGATTTCAGCAAGCTGAAATGTTGAGTGTCTGGAGTCTTGAGATGATGTTGGCCTTGAACACTTGAGAGCTGAAGAGATCTGAAGAATGTTTGAAAGCTTGATCTCTTTTTGATGAGTGTTCTTCTGAATTCTTGTTGACAGAAGATTGAGAGAGTCTCTGTGTATAGAGAGGTGTCCTCTACTTGTCTTTCTCTATTCTCTTGTTCTTGTCTGTCTTCTTTTTTTTGATTCAAAAACATTCTGTCTTTTATTCTCTGAATCTCAATAGGAAAGTTGCTCTGTCAAAGATAGCCGTTGGTCTGAATTAATTACAGCCTTAATTGTATAATATGTTCTGAAGGAAAGTCCACTGATTTGTTCCTTAGAAAATCCCTTGAAACTTGCTCTAGAAGTAAATGAAAACGGCTGGCAGATCTTCTGTCTTAAATGCAGAATAACTTCTATCTGATTTTGAATTAGAATTCTGAAGGTCAACTGAAATCGTCGAACTGAGCTCTGCTATCGTCGAGCTGAGCTCAGCGAAAATGAAAGATGTAAGCAGCAGAAAATCGTCGATCTGAGCTCAAAGATCGTCGAACTGAGCTCAGAGATAAGGATCCAGTTCAGAGTCAAAATCGTCGACCTGAGCTCAGCGATCGTCGAATGGAGCTCGACGATATTGAGAAGTTGAGCTCAGCGATCGTCGACCAGAGCTCGACGATATTTTGAGGCTTGAGCTCAGCGATCGTCGAATGGAGCTCGACGATCTGCCAAAGTTGAGCTAGACGATCGTCGACCGGAGTTCGACGAAACGTTGTGCTGAGCTCGACGATTTGGACTTAGTCTCCAGAAAAACTTGGGTCTTCAGGGCAGCTTCCAAACCTAGACTCCTGATCCCTTAGACTCAATTCTAATTGACCTATAATCTATACAGAAGGTCAAAACATAGAATCCTAGAGACATAGTGATCCTGACCCAAATTAGTAATAGGGTGTTCCAACAAACAAGTTAATAACCCCTGATCAGGCTTTATGCATGTGCGTGGAATCCTCCACCAAGAGGTGGATCTCATAAGCGATTTATTGGTTAAGTCTACATCTAGAGCCGGAAGTGTGGAGTACGACATAGGCATGCTGTGTGAAGACCATCTGGACGGATACTCTGGATTGGTGATGCTCATGGGTAAACCGGAGAAGACTCCATGGATTTAACGATATGAAATATGTATATGGGATGAATATATGATATGTGATGTTGCTTCTGGATGAGTGGAGGCTCTGGTTAAGCTCCTTGTGTTATGAGCGTTGCGGGTGCTATTTGTTCTGCGTGAACGGTGAAAATCTGCGACTGATCAGGAGGGAAAGCCGACCCACGTCAAGCTGCGGTATTGACGATTTGAGCACGGGAAAAGGCTGAGCTCTACCTGGTTATTTTGGGAGGTCGATTAGTGACAATGCAAATGGGAGCTGCGGTCATACCCGACTTGCTACACTACAGTGGTGGGTCGATCTAAATGCTCAATTTTGCTGTGGGGTTAGTACCTCTGAATGGTTTGGGCGGAATGCTCACAGCATGCGTGTTATGGTGACTAGGACCGGCCAGCTAACAAGTTAATAACCTCTGATCGGCGTTGTACAACTATGATATCCGGTACACCAAAAAGGTGCCCTGAGTGCATGGAGCGTCTGGTGGATACCGGCGTTTGTGATGTGATTGTGATTGCTAAGTTGATAAAGTTATAATATGGCAATGCATATAGGGAAGGAACCACTGCCCCGAGAAAGGGGTAGGGTCATTATAAGTGGTCAACTAAAGCTGATCGTTACTTTGTTTGCCGCTCTCGGGTGGATAATGAATTGCTGGTATTGCTAATTACATTGAATTGCTTGAGCGGAATGGAGGCTTGCTACTAAAGGCCCTCGAAGGTCGTGCGAATCGTGGTTGGATTTCATGTGTGGTCGGCCTGCGTGTCGATGTACGAAAATGTATTTGTGTAAAGAGAAACTTGTAAGGCCTTAAGGCATGTGTGTGAGAGTTGTATACATTCCTGGTTTGGATATATAAATGTGGATTTTATATAGTAGTGGACATTCTTTGAGTTGAGTTCTTGGTAACTTAAAATGCTGCGCTAGAATGCTTTGTGTTAGGATGCGAATAGATTTTTATTTCCACAAGTAATTCTGTCGCTTGTCTGTGACATATGGCGTGGGGCCCCGGCCGGACCCACCGTTATATGCCGCGTGATGAGTGGGGGTGTTACACGACGGACTCAACCCCATTCGACGACTTGTCGAAATAAGAGATCGTCGAGTGGCGACTCGTGTCAGATGGCTGGTGAGCGGACAGTGAGCCGCGGTTGACTTTTCATCCCAAATCCTGGCCTTTGCTTTGTTTTGAAGGAGATATCATGTGGCTGGGATTAGTCTCGAATCCACTGAACCAAAGAATAATAGGAAGGAGGTTTTATTCTCTCTCGCTCTCTCTCTCTTCATCTCTTGATTTTCCTTGAGTAAAAAGAAATAATGACCTTTAGCCACGGTTTTTTTGTCACGGGGGAAAACCGTGGCTAATAATGAAGTATTAACCACAGTACCTATTTCGTGGCTAATAAGTTAGTATTAGCCACTGATGACTAATTCGTGGCAAATTAAAAAGTTTTTGCCACGGTTTGCCTATTTCGTGGCTAATAAACTAGTATTAGCCACGAAAGCCTAATTCGTGGAAAAAAAGGGTATTTTTAGTCCCACACCGCCAATTAAAACATCAATTTCAGGCTTATATTGCCCATTTCGCAATAAATGTTTGAATTAAGCTGGGCTCGCGGGCGGCGGGCGGCACTGGCTTTATCTTTTTATGTAAGGAATTATCGTTTGTTACATGCCCTTTTGCCACGGAAATTGAACTGTGGCAAAGAATGAGCTTTTAGCCACGACAATTGAATTGTGGCTAATAATTGCTGAAAATAGGCCCTTTAGCCACGATTTTATTTTGTGGCTAAAATTCGTGACAATAACGTATTTGCCACAGATTCAGCGTGGCTAATACTATTAGCCATGCTCGTATTGCCCACGCCCATTTGTCATGGGTAGGTCGTGGCTAAAAGCTTTTAGCCAAGGTTTTGGACTTTTAGCCACCGCAATTTGTCATGGCTAAAAGTCTGTTTTCTTGTAGTGAGAAGCTAAGGAGGTGCTGGGATGAGCTTTGTGAGTTTGCTGAAGGAGATCTTTTGGACGGAAGACAGATCTGAGGCTAGATCCGTAAAGGGGAAAGTGAGGCGCTCACTTCCATCCGCATAGAAAAGCTTCTCCATGGCTCGGAAGAGAACTATAAGGGTAACAATTTTCTCTTGGACAAGTGAAGTCATCAATATGTATAATTTCACGGAACCCCTCACCAAAAGGTGAAAAAGAGTAGATTTTAATGAGTATATCGGTATGATCCCCATTTATTTTTGTATATAGATCCGGAAATGTATAGTACGGAATATACATGCTTTGTGAAACCCATTTGGACAAGTTGGTCAGGATTGGTGATGTTTATTTTGCATGTCGGAGAAGACTCTGTGGATATGTGTTGGATCCCTAGTTTGGATTTGGGCTAAGGTTCACTATAAGGTTGTTTGACCCACCTTGAATAGCCAGGATCAAGTTTGTCAGTCCTAGAGTTTAGGCTAGTCGTTAGAATCAATCTTCATGGACTAGCCTGCAGTGGACTTCAGGAGACTCAAGTCTTAGAAGAATTTCAAAGTTTAGAATATAAGTTCGACATTCGTCGAACTCTGTTCAACGATAGTCGTGCCCTACTCGAAGAACTCAGAGTTCCTTCTCTGATTTGAGCTCGACGAAATTCGAGCTCAGATCGACGAACTCTGCTCCAGACAAATTTCTCAGTTCAACGAACTTGGAGCTCAGAGAATGTCAGCTATTCTTAGGATCTTGGATCGCTGAGCTCAGGTCGACAAAGGGGATTTCTCAGCTCGACGAACTTGGAGTCCAAATCGATGAAATCTACCCTGAGGTCGACGAAATCTGTTCAGAGCCTATATGTTAAGTTTTCCTTATCTTTCCCTCTCTTCATTCCATCCTAAGTCAATAATTCTCCGAGAAATTAATGCTTAAATTCTCTAAGAATATAGCCGTTGAAGGCAACGTTAATTATGGTTTTCATCAGAGTAGTTACTTGACTTATTCTCGGGACAATTGGGGAAATACAATTAAAGTCAGCTATTCCAGCCGTTCTCCTTCCCAGATTTCCTACAGTAATTAATGGACTCATTTCAAATTCTGAAGGAAAATCGCAGCAACATATATAAAGAAAATTTCTTCTGAGAGACAGACAAGAAATACAGCACACGGAATAGAAGGACTCGGCTAACAGAGAGATACTAAGATTCTGACCTTCACTCTAAAAAGAAATTCTGTTTGCCCTTGCACATTAAAGAAGACTGAAGAAGAACATCATTTACAAAATCAAGAGTCTTTTTCAACTTCTGATCCAGGAATCTTCAAAGACAATTATTCAACATCTGTCTACAAGTTCCTGTACATCTTCAAGACAAGGCTGAAGACCTACACCATGAGCAAAGCTCGAGTCTTCCTGAATATTTCAACATCTCAGGTGGAGCTTTGACACCAGCAACCCACTGAAGTCTTATCTGTTGCTTAGAGAAAGAGAAGACAACATCACCTTCTTAACCTCCTTTATAAAGGGTTTATTAACTCCCTTCAGAAGTTTTTGTTGGTTTTGGGCACCTCGTCAAAGACCTAAAGGGTTGTCAGATCTCCCTGCAAATAGATCTTGTGGTGACAGGGAACCTGAGCAAAAACCTATGGTGGTAGTCACGTGATCAAAAAACTGCCATTGGATTCCTACCAGGGTGTTAGAAGAGTGGATGTACCCAAATTTGGGCAACCACTATAAATTCTTGTGTTATTTGTGTCTTCATTCTTCTTTGTTTTGTTGTGCTATGACTGTGTAGTTTAGCCTAGTTTCTTTTCCATTTTATATAACTACTATTATCACTAATTTACTGATAGATTTTAAAAATAGAAAAAAGATTTAAATCACACTATTCACCCCCCTCTAGAGTAAATCAGATCTATCCCCTATCTTTCAATTGGTATCAGAGCAAGGTCTATATGGTTGTACAAGGTAACACTTGAACCAATAGATCCTCTAAGATCTAAATTTCTCTAGCATATTACTTATACCATGACACAGAATAAGGACTATGCAAGTACCAGACCTCCAGTTTGCAACTTGAACAAGTTTGTTATCTAGAAGGCAAGAATTAAATTATATATGAACTCAATTGATGAAGATATTATTAATTCTATCTTGACAGGTCCACAGCTTAAGTGGCTACAACTGCTGCAACTTCCAGCACTCATGTTGTTCCACCACCTGAGTGGACAGATGCACAGAAGAGGGCCAAGATAGTTGATGCCAAGGCCATGAACATTCTGGCTCAGACAATGTCAGATGACATTTTCCAGAAAGTGGCATAGTGCACCTCAGCTAAAGCCATATGCGATTCCCTAAACTAGATGGTTGCTGGATCTACAGATGAGAGAAAAGACAGGAGATCAAATCTCATCTCCCAATATGAGAATTTCAAGAAAGAAGAATCTGAGTCAGTGGGTGATATGTATAATAGACTTAGCTCAATTGTCAATGAGCTAAAAACCTTGGACAAGGACATAACCCTGACTGAGATCAATGAAAAGATTCTTATGTGCTTCCCCAGCTCATAGGATTCCAGGATCTGGACAATCAAGGAGGCCAGAAGTCTGAATGAGATCACTACTGAATCTCTATTGGGAAGGCTCAAATCTTATGAGAAGCTGATGAAGACCAGAGAAGCTACTGAGCAGAAAACCTCCACACCAGGGAGAAAAGAGCCAAACATTACCTTCAAAGTATTTGAAGGACCAGAAGCTCCACCTGCTAATGATGAGATTATAGGGCTTCTGGGAAGAAGATTCTACAAGATAGCAAGAAAGGATTTCAGAAGAAAATCATCCAGACAGGATTACAAACCAAGGTATGACAAAACACCTACTAAAGAGATTGTGTGTTTTGGATGCAGGAAACCTTGACATATCATTTCAGAGTGTCCAGAGAATAAGAATAAGGAGAAAAGAAGAGAAAAGGAATCCAAAAGGCATTATATCAAGCCCTCCTCCAGCAAATACAAAAGAAAGGACAAGGGCTTTATTGCTGAAATCTGGAGTGATTCAGAAGAAGAATCCTCATCTTCCATATCAAGTGAAGAAGAAGAGGAAGCAAAAGCAAGAGAAGTATGCTTGATGGCTATCAATACATCAGGAAGCCTTTCTGAAGATGAACACTCTGAAGAAGAATCAGAGTCTGAAGAGGATCAGGTAATCTCTTCATTTGATTTTAATTCAGATAGCTTTAGAACTGAATTCAAATTATTATGTAATGATTTGATTAATTCTGAGAATGAAATTAAAATACTCATAGACAATATAACTGAACAAGACAATCTTCTATCTGAAAACATCAAATTAAAGGATGAACTCACTATTGCAACTGAACAAATCATGCCTCTAAAAACTGAATTAGCTGAGGCAAGGCAACTTGAAGAATCCCTAAATGGGAGAAGCATCAAGTTGATGAACATCACAAGCACAGTAAATGCTAGATTTAATGTCAAGCTGGGCTTAGGTGCTTCATCAAGCCAAACCCCATTAATTCAGAAAAACATACTATCAACTCCAATCAAATTTGTTTCTGAAAAAGGAAAAGAAAAGCTAAATGAAGATAATCAACCAATTGAAGTCACTCAGAAGACCAAGAAAAAGAGAGAAAAATAAGAAATCTTATAAAAACTATGTTCAGCAGTTTTAGTCGAAATCAGACCGACGAAATGCTTACATTTCGTCGAACTACAGTCGACGAATTCTAAATGCAGAATAATCTTATAATTATTCGTCGAACTACGATCGATGAAACCAATACAGTTCTTTGAACTGTGATCGATGATATTGGGGAGCAGAATGTAACAACCCCATCCGTTCATATGATATATTCTAGCAGGTCCGGCCGAGGCCCCACAGGATATATCACAAAACAGTCGGTGAAGGTACAGGATGATACCAGAGTCGCGCATCGCACCTAACACAAAGCATTCTAGCGGAAGCCTAGACTACAACTTGAACTACTCATGAATGTCCAAACATAAAACTCCACATTTTATATCATATAGGAATGTCTTACCACAAATCAAAAGAGTTGGCCTTATGGCCTTACATGGCTTTCACACAGTGGCCTAAACAAATTGGCGCGCAGGCCGGCCACAAGAAAAGAAAACACAAAAAAGTACACATTTAGCCTTCGAGGGCTAGCAGCAATCGCAGCAACACCAGCAGGAACATCAACCTCTATGCGTCCCGCTCGGCTCTCTAGCACCTGTACAAGGACAATCCACCCAACGGTGGCAAACAAAGGCAACGGTCAGCGTTCAGCTGACCAAATTATAATGACCCTACCCCTTCTCTCGGGGCAGCGGTATTCTTCCCTGCAGGCATATCATATCATGGCAATATATCATCAAAATGTGCTTTCACGCACACAAGCCATCACAACTGTTCGCCACCCGGCCCAACGGTCCGTGCACTCAGGGCACATTCTTGGTGTTCTGACAACCTCTTGCCCACCACCGTATCAGGGTCATCACCCAACGGTAACTCTCTTGAGCATTTACTCCATGGCGTGCAGCCGGAGTTAGTATTCCTACACCGGGATGGCTCGTAGCCCCCCATTATGTCATGGTGCGCAGGCCGAAGACTCTTGCTATGCGCTCCAACAGACCGCACTTTTTGGTCTCACGTCAGACGGACATAGCGCAGGTCGGATCCTCCACCCCCCGTTGCTCAAATCGCCTTGCCTTCTCCGAGTACAGCGTACTCATGGCTATATCAAAGGCGCGGGTCGGTCTCACCAATCTTGTTCTTGGCATTCAAGCCTGGGTATTTCTCTATACCCATTTCTCTCACAGCAACAGCGGGTCTTTCCTGGGCACACCAGTACTTCCTGTGACTCTCTCCACAGGTGGACACCGCACAAGCACAAATGTCAGGGGTCTTTCCTAGCTCTCATGCCAGTACTTCCTGTTACTCGCTTCACAGGTGGACACCCTACGACATCAAGCATCACCAAAAGGGCCTTTCCTGGTTCCACCAGCACTTCCTGTGCCTCAATCACAGGTTGGACCCAAAACCATCACATGGCGATTTTCCTGGGCTACCACCCCAGTACTTCCTGCTACTCCTTTTCGCAGGCATAACCCGTAGACTCCTTACACTACACGTTTATCACGGAGTCTTCTCCGGTTCGTATGCAACATCACCAATCCAGACTAACCTGTCCAGATGGGCTTCACACAGCATGCCTATTCCGTACTCCATTTCCGGATCTATATGCTAACAAAGGGGATTTCAAGCATCCACCCAAAGATTTCCAAAATCAACCACCTCTTGGTGGGGGAAATCACAAAATATGCCAAAAAGGAAGCCTTCATATGGCTAGGAAGAAAAGTCGTTACCCTTGCCGACCGCTTCGGTGTCATGACCTCCAAGCTAGCTTGCAAGACTCGCAAGAGCGTTTCCTCCGCAACGATGGCTTCGGATTTCTCGTCGGTAACCAGCAGCACCACCAGCAGCAGCCCCCTTTCCTTCTTCCTCCTCCTTTCTCTCTCTCTTTCTCTCTCTTGAAGAAAGATGAAGGCCAAATCAAAATGAGAATTACTTCTCAGTTTTCGGCCTTTAAGAAATAGAGGAAGAAGCTTCAGCCCTTGGATCCCAGCTGAAGGAATGGACGGCCACGATTCTGCCAAAATCACTGATTTTGACCCAACACGGCCTCTGACACGGCCGTGTGCCAGGCCGTGTGCCTCAAGCAGTGGTCAACCGACTTATCCAAACCAGTGACACGCCCATGGGACACGCCCGTGTCATGGGCCATGTCACCAACACGCCTTCAGACACGCCCGTGTCTGTGGCCGTGTACCTGGGTGAAAAAAAATCCCAAATCATCCTGAGACTTCACACGGCCTGTGACACGCCCGTGTCCCAGGCCGTGTGCCCAGACACGGCACAAAGACACGCCCTGTCGAAACCTTCGGCGGGTTGAGTTCGTCGCTTGATTTGACACGCCCTGTGACATGCCCGTGTCACAGGCCGTGTTCAACACTCAACACTCACTTCTCGACACTCGACAATCGGCGAGAACAAATCGTCGAGTACACGACACGGCCTTGGAAACGCTCGTGTCCTGGGCCGTGTGCCCCCCTCTTGATGCATCATCGAGAGAAAAATCGTCGAGACAAAGGCCGATCGTCGACACAACCTCGACACGCCCTGCGACACGCCCGTGTCGCAGGCCGTGTCAACTGACACGCCCTGGGACACGCCCGTGTCCCAGGCCGTGTCACCCAAAAATGCCTGTTTCCGAACTTTGGGCTGTTACAATCCTCCCCTCCTACAAGAAATTTCATCCTCGAAATTCAGACATAGGAAAGGCAATAGAAAACAGCAAGAAAAATGTGACAACATATATAAAAGTTTATGTTACAACATTCTTGCTACAGGTTACAAAAACAGCTCAGGGAACTCTTCTCGCATGGTCTGCTCGCGCTCCCATATCAGTTCTTCACGGCCGCAGTTGTCCCACCGAACTTTTACCATACCGACCGTCTTGTTCCGCAACTGTTTCTCGGCTCGATCTTCGATCTGAATGGGTCTAACTCTCGTTGTTAGCCCATACTCCACCGGCATACGATCATCCGCGATCACTTGAGTTAGATCTTTCACGGCCTTCCAAAGCACCGAAATGTGAAAGACATCATGTAACCCACCCAAGTCCGCCGACAGAGCTAACCGATAAGCCGCTTCGCCCACTCGCTCAACCACTTCAAAAGGACCCAAATATCTTGGACTCAACTTTTTCAATCGTCGAATTCTGGAGACACCTTTGAATGGCTTGATCTTCAAGTAGACCCAATCGCCAACCACAAATTCTACGTTCCGGTGCTTGGCGTTGTAGTACTTCGCTTGTCGATCTTGAGCAATAACCAATCTCTCTCGAATCGTCGGTATGGTTGAGTTTGCTTCCTCAACCTCATTTGGTTTAACAACTCGAGCTTCGCCCGCTTCTATCCAAGCCAAGGGAGTACGACACTTCCTTCCATATAGAGCTTCATATGGTGCCATCCCAATGCTCGCCTGGTAGCTGTTATTATATGCAAACTCGACCATATAGAGATGATCTTCCCATCTCTTTCCAAAGTCAAGGGCGCACATTCGGAGCATGTCCTCCATTGTTCTGTTGGTACGTTCAGTTTGGCCATCCGTTTGGGGATGAAAGGTCGTACTGAAAGTCAACTTCGTGCCCAACAGTCGGTGAACTAGCCTCCAATCAGTTGACGTGAATCGCCCATCTCGATCACTTACGATGCTCCGAGGAACACCGTGCAGCCGCACAATCTGGTCAACATATAACTTTGCCAAACTTTCAACTGAATCATCCCGCCTGTTCGGGAGAAAATGTGCTACTTTCGTTAGCCGGTCAACAATCACCCAAATGGAATCATTTCCTCGCTGCGATCTTGGCAACCCATGCACAAAATCCATGGAAATATCATCAAATTTCCACTCTGGGATCGGCAGTGACTTCAAATATCCACCCGGCTTTTGGCATTCCGCCTTCACCATCGCACATGTTTGGCATTTAGAGACATAAATGGCAACATCTTTCTTGAGCCCTGACCACCAGAAAAGCTTCTTCATATCGTTGAACATCTTTGTGCTCCCGGGGTGAATGGAATATTTTGTATAATGCACTTCATATAGCAGTTCTTCCCTCAATTTCCCCACATTCGGGACGCACAAACGGCCCTCTATTCGCAAAAGACCGTCATTCCAGGTGAATTTGCCTTCTGGCCCTTCATTCACATAGCGCAAGAGATCTTCATCCAACTCCGTTGCTCATCGAACTCGGTCTGCAAGGTCATATTGCACCTCAGTCCAGTTCAAACATGCAATGGCAGTGGAATTCTTGTCAACACAATAGATCTCTAACGCCTCTAACTCCTGGATAAGGCGTTTATCATGCCTTTGTAACCAATTTGCTCTAGCCGGAACTCGCCGACTCAAGGCATCCGCGACAACATTCCCCTTTCCGGGCGTATAGTGAATCTCGAAAGTGTAGTCCCCAAGGAACTCCAACCACCTTCGTTGTCGCATATTCAAGTCTTTTTGCTCCAAAAGATACTTTAGGCTCTTATGATCGGTATAGATCTCCACCTTCACTCCATAAAGGTAGTGTCGCCACAACTTGAGTGCAAAAATCACCGCCGCTAATTCTAAATCATGGACGGGATAGTTTCGCTCGTGCACCTTTAGTTGGCGTGAGCCATAAGCAATCACCTTTCCGCTCTGCAGAAGAACGCAGCCTAAGCCGCTCCCTGAGGCATCGCTATAAATCACAAAGCCATCGGTTCCACATGGCGAAGACAATACCGGCGCTGTGGTCAACCGAACCTTCAGCTCTTCAAAAGCTCGTGCGCACTCTGGCGTCCAAACGAACTTCTGATCTTTTCGCGTCAGTGTGGTTAGCGGCAAAGCGATCCGTGAGAAGTTCTCCACAAATCGTCTATAGTAGCCCGCAAGTCCAAGGAAACTCCTGACCTCGGCTACGGAAGACAATCTTGGCCACTCTTGTATGGCTCTTATCTTCGCTGGATCCACTGCAATGCCCGCTCCACTCACCACATGGCCTAAAAATGCCACTGACGATAGCCAAAACTCGCACTTCGAGAACTTGGCATATAGCTGATTTTGCCTCAACGTGTTCAACACCAACCGCAAGTGAATCTCATGCTCAGCTTTGGACTTTGAGTACACCAGGATATCATCAATAAACACTATCACAAACAGATCCAGGTACTCACGAAAAATACGGTGCATCAGATCCATAAACACCGAGGGCGCATTACACAATCCAAAGGGCATGACTGTGAACTCATAGTGCCCATAACGCGTTCCAAATGCGGTTTTGGGAATGTCACCTTCCCGAATTCTTAACTGGTAATAACCAGACTTCAGGTCCAACTTTGAATAGACGGTAGATCCCACCAGCTGATCAAATAATTCATCAATCCGGGGTATAGGATACTTATTCTTCTCGGTCAGCTTATTCAATTCACGGTAATCGATACACAACCGTAACCCACCATCTTTCTTCTTTACAAAAAGCACAGGCGTGCTCCAAGGTGACATACTTGGGCGGATATAACCTTGCTCTAGCATTTCTTGTAGTTGAACCTTCAACTCAGCCATCTCTTTAGGCACAATGCGATATGGCGAGCGGGCCACGGGTTTCGCACCTGGCATCAACTCAATTGTGAAGCCAATCTCCCGCTGGGGTGGTAGCCCAGGGAGATCCGTGGGAAACACATCTGTAAATTCTGCCACAATCGAAACCTCGCACAAGGTGGCCTTAGGCTCCACGGCCTGAATTAGTGCAAAGTAACACTCCGCACCCTTCCGAACAGCTTTGACTACCTGGAGTGCAGATATCAACGTCCCGCTCACTCCTCGCATACCCGCAAACTTGGTCTTCTGTTCGGTATTCTGGCCCAACGTGATTTCTTTGGACTGGCAATCAATCATAGCATGCTGCTCCGCAAGCCAATCCATCCCAAAAATCACATCGAATTCCGATATTGGCAAAACAAATACAGTTAAACGAAAATCCCGACTTCCTAACTGAACCGCCACATCACAAGCTTGATCCGCAAGCATCCAACAGCCATTCGGCAACACCACTCTGACGCTATCTGTCTTTGTACGACTGGGTATCCCAAGTCGCGTAAGAAACTCACGAGACAGAAACGAATGCAATGCACCTGTATCAAACAGTGCTCGCGCCAGCGTGTCCCGAATCATCACAAAGCCTATGCCAAACATGTCACACACAAGCCGCAAACATATATGGACTAAGCAAAGCATACAAACAATAGCATAAGCAAAACTAAACTCATACCTGTGACCACGTCACTCTGCTTAATGGCCTCTTGCAGGCCAATATTGTAGACCCGGGGTTGCGCCTGCGAGGCAGAGGAATCCACCACCGCCTTTCCTTTTTCCACATACGATGCTCCCGCCTTCTTTTCACTCTTTGGCGGCATCCGACAATCTCGCGCAATATGCCCCATCCGGCCACAATTGAAGCAGATACGAGTGTCTAGCTTGGAGGTCGCCCCTGATGTTGCTCCCGTTGCAACGAATGAAGGAGCTTGTCCACTAGTCTTGGACTTCTTGCCCCATCTCTTCTTATAAAAAGGTTTTCCCGATCGGGGCGCCTTCCACTCCGGTTGCGTCACAGCCACAGTTCTCTTCCCTTGCACCCTCTTCATATCCTTTTCCAACGCAGTCGCGGTGTCAACCAGCGCTTGGAAACCTTGGTTCACAGAACTGGACACAAGGAACCGCAGTTCGTCCCTCAGTCCTTCATAGAACCGATTAGTCTTCCTTTGCTCATCAGCAAAAATAGAACCCGCATACCGCCCTAAGCGAGTAAATTCATGCAGGTACGCGTCAACACTGCCATCACCTTGAGTCAACCGTTGGAATTCATTTTCCATGGCTATCCGTTGAGCCACAGGAAGGTGCTTCGCGAGGAAGAGCCTGGAGAATTCTTCCATCGACACTTGGGTTAACGGACGACCCGCCAAATGATGCAACTCCATCTCATCCCACCATAATCGAGCTTCTCCTTCAAGCAAGAAGGTGGCTAAGGTAACTTTCTGATGCTCCGCCGTTCCTATCGTCGTCATCACTCGCTTGACGCGCGATAGCCAATCCTCAGCCTGCGTCGGGTTCTCGCTCCCGAGAACGTAGGCGGATGGAAACTCATAAACCGCGTTAGCTGCTTCTCAGCCGCTCGAGGGGCCACACCCACGACAAGTTCAGGCCTTACCGCCACCTGTTCTGGCCTCACAGCCGCTTGTTCCTGCCTAAGGGGCTGGCCTTGGATCATGGTGAATAAGGCATCCGCAACTAAACGCACATGTTCTACAGACGGTGGAGGTGTAGGCACCGCGGCTGGTGCCATACTTTCATCAGAACGCTGGGACTCAGACGGCCCAGCTCCAATTCGTGTCACCTAAAGGTGGACAAGATACACTCATTAGCGGTCGTACCCAAGCAAGCAACACAAAAGAAGAACATGCAGGTTCCTTAAACACACAAATATGCATTCCTATCATGGACATTCAGGAGTTCATTCGTAGACCTTGGTGTGCACAAACACGTGCGCGCCACCCCACAAAAGAAGTCGACCACGACTTCGAGAGGGAATGACCAAGACGACCGATACCAAAAATGTAACAACCCCATCCGTTCATATGATATATTCTAGCAGGTCCGGCCGGGGCCCCACAGGATATATCACAAAACAGTCAGTGAAGGTACAGGATGATACCAGAGTCGCGCATCGCACCTAACACAAAGCATTCTAGCGGAAGCCTAGACTACAACTTGAACTCCTCATGAATGTCCAAACATAAAACTCCACATTTTATATCATATAGGAATGTCTTACCACAAATCAAAAGAGTTGGCCTTATGGCCTTACATTGCTTTCACACAGTGGCCTAAACAAATTGGCGCGCAGGCCGGCCACAAGAAAAGAAAACACACAAAAGTACACATTTAGCCTTCGAGGGCTAGCAGCAATCGCAGCAACACCGGCAGGAACATCAACCTCTATGCGTCCTGCTCGGCTCTCCAGCACCTGTACAAGGACAATCCACCCAACGGTGGCAAACAAAGGCAACGGTCAGCGTTCAGCTGACCAAATTATAACGACCCTACCCTTTCTCTCGGGGCAGCGGTATTCTTCCCTGCAGGCATATCATATCATGGCAATATATCATCAAAATGTGCTTTCACGCACACAAGCCATCACAACCGTTCGCCACCCGGCCCAACGGTCCGTGCACTCAGGGCACATTCTTGGTGTTCTGGCAACCTCTTGCCCACCACCGTATCAGGGTCATCACCCAACGGTAACTCTCTTGAGCATTTACTCCATGGCGTGCAGCCGGAGTTAGTCTTCCTACACCGGGATGGCTAGTAGCCCCCCATTGTGTCATGGCGCGCAGGCCGAAGACTCTTGTTATGCGCTCCAACAGACCGCACGTTTTGGTCTCACGTCAGACGGACATAGCGCAGGTTGGATCCTCCACCCCCCGTTGCTCAAATCGCCTTGCCTTCTCCGAGTACAGCGTACTCATGGCTATATCAAAGGCGCGGGTCGGTCTCACCAATCCTGTTCTTGGCATTCAAGCCTGGGTATTTCTCTATACCCATTTCTCTCACAGCAACAGCGGGTCTTTCCTGGGCACACCAGTACTTCCTGTGACTCTCTCCATAGGTGGACACCGCACAAGCACAAATGTTAGGGGTCTTTCCTAGCTCTCATGCCAGTACTTCCTGTTACTCGCTTCACAGGTGGACACCCTACGACATCAAGCATCACCAAAAGGGCCTTTCCTGGTTCCACCAGTACTTCCTGTGCCTCAATCACAGGTTGGACCCAAAACCATCACATGGCGATTTTCCTGGGCTACCACCCCAGTACTTCCTGCTACTCCTTTTCGCAGGCATAACCCGTAGACTCCTTACACTACACGTTTATCACGGAGTCCTCTCCGGTTCGTATGCAACATCACCAATCCAGACGAACCTGTCCAGATGGGCTTCACACAGCATGCCTATTTCGTACTCCATTTCCGGATCTATATGCTAACAAAGGGGATTTCAAGCATCCACCCAAAGATTTCCAAAATCAACCACCTCTTGGTGGGGGAAATCACAAAATATGCCAAAAAGGAAGCCTTCACATGGCTAGGAAGAAAAGTCATTACCCTTGCCGACCGCTTCGGTGTCATGACCTCCAAGCTAGCTTGCAAGACTCGCAAGAGCGTTTCCTCCGCAACGACGGCTTCGGATTTCTCGTCGATAACCAGCAGCACCACCAGCAGCAGCCCCCTTTCCTTCTTCCTCCTCCTTTCTCTCTCTCTTTCTCTCTCTTGAAGAAAGATGAAGGCCAAATCAAAATGAGAATTACTTCTCAGTTTTCGGCCTTTAAGAAATAGAGGAAGAAGCTTCAGCCCTTGGATCCCAGCTGAAGGAATGGACGGCCACGGCCTCTGACACGGCCGTGTGCCAGGCCGTGTGCCTCAAGCGGTGGTCAACCGACTTATCCAAACCAGTGACACGCCCATGGGACACGCCCGTGTCATGGGCCGTGTCACCAACACGCCTTCAGACACGCCTGTGTCTGTGGCCATGTACCTGGGTGAAAAAAAATCCCAAATCATCCCGAGACTTCACACGGCCTGTGACACGCCCGTGTCCCAGGCCGTGTGCCCAGACACGGCACAAAGACACGCCCTGTCGAAACCTTTGGCGGGTTGAGTTCGTCGCCTGATTTGACACGCCCTGTGATACGCCCGTGTCACAGGCCGTGTTCAACACTCAACACTCACTTCTCGACACTCGATAATCGGCGAGAACAAATCGTCGAGTACACGACACGGCCTTGGACACGCCCGTGTCCTGGGCCGTGTGCCCCCCTCTCGACGCATCGTCGAGAGAAAAATCGTCGAGACAAAGGCCGATCGTCGACACAACCTCGACACGCCCTGCGACACGCCCGTGTCGCAGGCCGTGTCAACTGACACGCCCTGGGACACGCCCGTGTCCCAGGCCGTGTCACGCAAAAATGCCTGTTTCTGAACTTTGGGCTATTACACAGAAAATGAATACCTTCATTCTCTGAGCTGAGTTCGACGAACTCATCCCTTTTCGTCGAATGCAGATCGACGAACTTATCAAGATTCGTCGATCCCAGTTCAATTTAACAGAAACTCAAATTTTCCTAAAACTTATAATCAACCAAGATCTTTCATTAACAAATTTAATCAGTGGATAATTCCGCCAAGAAAATTTCATCCCCTAGTATATAAGAACCAACCTGAATATTCTTATATTTCCAGTTTTAAATATGAAAAGAAACAAGGACTCAAGTAACCTGGGTCAAGAATATCTAATTTGTTTAAATGCAGGTGAAAGACTATCCCACCACATAGGAACAGTGGTACCTGGATAGTGGCTATTCAAAGCACACGACTGGCAGCAAGGAGAACCTAATCAAGTATAAGTCCAAGCTAGGTCCAAAAGTAATATTTGTTGACTCCAACTATGGCCAAACTGAAGGCTATGGGAAGGTTAAAATTGGAGCAGTCACTTTCAGGAAGGTATCATATGTAAGTGGACTGAAGCACAACCTAATATCCATAAGTCAATTATGTGATGAAAGGTTTCATGTATCATTTAATAAATCCTCCTGTATTATTACTTTAGTAGATAACCAAGTTGTGTTAACTGGAACTAGAGTAGGAAACATTTATGTAGTGAACTTTAAGTCTGCTAAGTCAAAAATATGCTTGTTTAATCAAACTAGCAACAACAATGAACTTTGGTATAAGAGATTAGGATAAGTTAATCTGAAAAATATTGCTAAACTCTCTAGGGAAAACCTTGTTAGAGGATTGCCTTCTTGCCCCTATAAGAAGGAAACCCTTTGCAGGGCTTGTCAATTAGGCAAGCAAACAAAAAACAGTTTTAAGTCACTTAATAAGAGTGATTCACTTAGGATTCTATATTTGCTACATATGGATCTTTTTGGACCCATTGCTGTATAGAGCCTGGGAGGGAAGTCTTATACCTTAGTGATTGTTGATGACTTCTCAAGGTTCACTTGGGTGTTCTTCTTGAGTAACAAGTCTGATAACTTTAAGATTCTTACCGATTTTCTTAAGAGCATAAGGATTGAGTATTCTACTCCAGTTGTATTAAACAGAAGTGATCATGATAATGAGTTTGAGTCTCTTCTAATGCAAGAATTTGGTGAGAAGGAAGGTATCAGGCATTGTTTCTCTGCACCTAGAACTCCTCAACAAAATGTGGTAGTAAAAAGGAAAAACAGGACCCTCATTGAAGCTGCAGGCACATTACTTGCAGATGCTTACTTGCCACTATCCTTTTGGGCAGAGGTTGTAAGCACAACAAATTATGTACTGAATAGGAGCCTGATACATAAGCTTAAGGGCAAGACTCCCTATGAATTACTTAAAGGGAAGCAACCTAAAGTAGATTACTTTAGACTTTTTGGTTGTTTATGCTACATTCATAACAATGACAAGAAATATCCTAGAAAGTTTGAAGCCAATGCTGCAATGGGAAATTTTCTAGGATATTCCCAAGTCAGTAAGGTATATAGGGTATATAATAAATCTACTATGAAAATTGAAGAGACTGTACATATATCATTTGAAGAAACTAACATGTCTTACAAGGAGAAGAATCCTTCTACCAGTGAAACTTTGCAGGTACCACAATTGTGTGAGAAGTTCGATGAGCTGACCTTCATAAATGAGACTATTGCACATCCCTCTCCACATATAAATGAAGACAGTGAAGATGAATCCACTAAAGTGGATGTTGAACCAACAACAGCTCCCACAATTCCATAAGAGGAATTAATTCCCCAAGCTGTTGCTGAACCAACTCCACCCACTGAATTTGTCAAACTTAGAGATTATCCTGTATCTCAGGTGATTGGAGATATGTCAGTAGGTATACAAACGAGGCATCAGCTCAACCAAGACTTGATCTATGTCTACTTTATATCTCAAACTGAGCCCCAATCCATAAAAGATGATGAGCAAGATCCACACTAGATCATTACAATGCAAGAGGAGCTCAACTAGTTTGAGAGATGTAGAGTTTGGGATTTAGTTCCAAGACCAAAAGACTACCCAGACATTGGAACTGAATGGGTTTTCAGAAATAAACTAGATGCCCAAGGTATTATCATCAGGAATAAGGCAAGGCTAGTGGCTCAAGGTTATAGACAAGAGGAAGGCATTGACTATGACCAGACATTTGCACTTGTTGCAAGGCTGGAAGCAATCAGAATCTTCCTTGCTTATGCTACCAACAAGAAGTTCAAAGTACATCAAATGGATGTCAAGAGTGCATTCTTAAATGGTGAACTTAAAGAAGAGGTTTATGTGGAGCAATCACCAGGTTTTACTTCTCCAACCCATCCTTCTTATGTTTTTAAATTGCATAAAGCTCTCTATGGTCTAAAGCAAGCTCTAAGAGCTTGGTATGAAACCTTATCCATCTTTCTTCTAGAGCATAAATTCTCTAGGGGCATAGTAGATAGGATATTGTTCACTAGACATCATAAGGATCAAATCCTATTAGTACAAATTTATGTAGATGACAATATTTTTGTCTCTACTGATTCCAAACTTTGCAAGAGGTTCTCTGACCTAATGCATTCCAAGTTTTAAATGAGTAGCATGGGTGATCTCTCTTAATTTCTTGGCCTCCTAGTGAAGCAACTACACGATGGCATCTTTATATCCCAGTCTAAATATGTTAAGGAGCTAATCAAAAAGTTTGGGATGTTAGATGCCTCAGCAAAGAAAACACCCATGGCTTTTAATATTGTGATTGACTCTGATGAACATGGCAAGCCTGTTGATCAGAAACTATATGGGGGCATTGTTGGCTCCCTGTTATATCTCACGGCAAGTAGGCCATACATAATGTTTACTACAGGCCTTTGTGCTAGGTTCCAGGTGAACCCTAAAGAATCACACCTTATTTTTATAAAAAGGATTTTAAGATATATATAGGTTTGTCCTAGTTTAGGACTCTGGTATCCAACTTAGTCAGAGTTTGAGTTGACTAGATACTCAGATGCTGACTTTGCAGGATGTAGAGTAGACAGAAAAAGCACCTCAGGAACATGCCAGTTCCTTGGTGCAAGACTAGTGTCCTGGTTTTGCAAAAAGCAGTCATCTATGTCTACTTCAATTGCAGAAGCAAAATACATAGCAGCTGGCAGTTGTTGTTCCCAGATGCTATGGATTTAGAACCAACTCCTACATTATGGTTTCAGCTTAAATAATTCAACCTTACGATGTGATAATACAAGTTCAATTTCCATTACACAAAATCCAGTGCGTCATAGTAGAACTAAGCATATAGGAATAAGGCATCATTTCATTAGAGATTGTGTGGACAAAAATAAAATTAAGCTTGACTACATCTACACTGATTTGCAAATAGCAGACATCTTCACCAAACCCTTAGATAAGAGGAACCATCTTTTCTTTTTCAATTAGCTAGGCATGATCAATGGAGAGGCTTTAAATTAATTTATGTCTGTGGTCGAAGAATTTTTCAAAGTTCATTGAACGGAGATCGACGAGCTAAGAAATCTTCTTGAGAATTTTTGTTGACCTGAGATCGTTGATATCTCAGTGTGAAGTCATTTTCGTCGACTTGAGATCGACGAACTTGCTTCCAAAAATATTTCGTCAACCTAAGATCGACAAACTATTTTCCCTCCTCTTCAAACTGAGATCGACAAATTTTCAGCATTCGCCGACCTGAGATCGAAGAATTTTTATTTTTCACCAGACAGAGCTCGTTGCTTTACATTCTGAAAACTTTATAACTAGGTTTTCTTCGAGCTCCGTCCCACGCTTTCTATTCTTTTGCACTTGATCTCTCTTTCTTTTTTGCAGGAAATAATGGTGATTTCAGCGATCTCTCTGTCCACGATGAAATATAATACAGGGTTCGCTATCGATTTTGACTCTTTCGGTCATTTGGACAAGATCTTCAAGGATATTCTGAAACTATTCGAAGATCAATAGATGAAAAAGTTTATGATAACTAGAATCAAACTACCAGCGGTTGAGATCAAAGAATGGGTATATTCTTCAACCGCTTCAGATGCTGAGAAGATGACAGGAACAATTTCAGGAACTTAGGTCTCTCTAACTCCTCCTGTCTTATCTGAGATTTTTGGTTTTGTGAATGGGGAAGAAGATATTGAAATAGATAGCTCTGAATTTAATGAGATGTTGTTGAAAATGGGTCACTCTGAAGGAAACCCAAACAAGTTATTGAAGAAGAACTTATTGGCTGAATATAAATTCTTGGCTGATGTAGTGGGCAAAGTCCTGTTGGGCAAGCACACCGCTCACGACAACATCACGAGGCACCAGTTTCTGTTTATGTGTGCCTTGGTGGACAAGAAAAAGGTTAACTTGGGTCAGGTTTTATTTGACTTAATCGGGAAGAAGAACTCCAAGAAGGAAGTTTGTTTTGCAAGGATACTTAGAAGTTTTCTGCAGGAGAAGGCAAATGGTTTACAGATATCTCAGATAGTTTTCATTAATGCTTCTAAAAGGTTAACCTCTACCCTCTTTGGCAGATGGGAGAGGACTATTATCAATCCATCCAAGGCTTCCTCCTCCTCAGGGCCTTCTGAGAGCACAAGGGTTGTGCCAGCCACTTCCCAACCTATTGAAGAAGTTTCCATTCCATCCTCAACACTACTTCCAACAACAACTCCTTCACCTCAACAACCACCTGGCTCACCAATGCATCAACCAACACCCACTACATCTCCAGAACACATCACACCACTTTCATCTCCTCCCCCACCTCATCTTTTTGGCATACATCCTGATACATTCATGCCATCCCCAACCTTTGATTTGCTAACCTCCATACCATCTACACCAAATTCACCTCAACATGACATCTCAACTCCTATTCCATCTCCTCCTGCATCACCTTCTCAGGATGACATCATGCAAGATGTTATTCCATATGATGCCATTCCTCCCATTCCTCCATCTGTATCTACTCAGCTCCCACCTGAGTCTATATATTTGGTTATTCCCTCCATATCCATCCATCCAGCTGTATCCACTCAAACTCCTCCTGAGTTTATGGATATGGACTCTCCTTCCATTACCACCCTCCTGGAGCGAATCACTCCAGTCATCAGGAAACTCATTATATAGGCAATCACACCTCTTGCTGCCTCCATCTCATCTCTTGCTACCCTCTTTGCTGCCTTCTCTATCCCTCCTTCTTCTATCAGGGGCTTGGTTCTAGTTTCCACTGAAACTAGGCAAGGGGAGATACTCTATAAAGAAGCAACTCCAGCAGCAGCATTTCCAGCAATTGAATATGAAACTCCAACAGTAGCAACAGTGATTCCAGAAATTGTGCCAGAGATCATAACTGTTGGTGATTATGTGATCAATCCTACAATTGATTTGTTTTATTTATTGAATTCTTTCAATTCAGCATTCTTTAATTTTCTTTCAGACTTGATCCAAGAGAAGTCAAAGGCTATTGTCTGCTATACTTCTCCATTAAGCCCTGAGTGTTGAAGCCAAAATTTGACTCCGAGAAATGTTCGCAAAATAGGGGCGTAGCCGACACCTACTTGGCCCAAGCTCCGACCTCCGACTGGTCATGAAGGACTAGAAAACTGGCCCAAAGCCGCAGCAGGGAGGTCCCACCGCTAACCCGGAAGATCACTGAGAGCTTCCCCTCTAAAGACAAAAGTTGGGCTTGGAGTTCCTCAAAAGGCACAGAAGACAATGCCAGTAATTCTCCGGGAGTCCGAAAAAAAATACACTCTGAAGAACCCCTATGGGCTTATTTATAGATTTCGGAATCTGAACTGCCAATAACAAAACTGTATTGGTTTGAAATTACCGGGGTACCCCTGGCTAGGTCTGCCAACAGCCAAACTCTGCTGTTCTGAGGAGCTATATGCAGACCACTAAGGGTAAGAGGGTAAAAATACCCAGGGTAGAAGAGTAAAAAACCCCTGTCGTCAAGGAAATATAAAATGGTCTCTTCTCATCCTGGCGAGTGGAAAAGCACTTGTCAGCGAGATGGACCCCTCCGCCCATCTCGTCGGCGTCCTTTGCTATGGGGTCTTCTCGCCACTGGAGGCCTTCTCGCCGCTGGAGGCCTACTCGCCGCTGGAGGCCTACTCGCCGCTGGAGGCCTTCTCGCCCCCAAATGGGGCACCTTTCTTATTGAAGAGACAATCGTCTCGCCTCTTGCGAGTGGGCCCCCTGGTCCCATTCGCCTGTCTCGATTTATTTTCTCCTTGAGGGCTTCTTGCGAGCCCGAGGTTGTACACAATCCCCGCTCTTTTTGAGATTATTCTAAGCTCGAAAAGAATGTCCAACCAAGGCTCGTTATTTAAGGCGCATTAAAAAACGTATTTATGAGGAATATTTTATGAGGCCCCCACCGGGGCCTATAAATATAGGATTCCTACTCCGCAAACCGGGCGTCCTACTTTGCACATCCTTCCTCCCTAGCTTGAATCCTTCGTCATGACGCACAGCCAGAGCTTTCGTGAATGTCTCGCACTGGCGCGAGATCAGCACAAGGCCAACGTGGCCTCTTTTACTTCTTCATTAGTTCGCCCTCTCCCCCCATCGTCTCGCCTAAAAAAGATGAAGGCCGGTGGTCCGTCGCCTGCCGCAGGAGATCTGTCTCGCGCTGCCCTGGAAACCGTCCCCACTCCTCATGCATATTCCAAGGAGAAAGGGGTGGGTACTTGCTTTTGCCACTGTTATCTCTGCAATCGTGTGCTCTCTTTTGTTGACTAGTGTTTTTTCAGGGAGCTCTCGTGGTTTCGTAGCACCCAGAGAGCCCGCGAGATGGTTCTGCCGTCCACCGCGAGGAGTACGACTCGCATCCCTATTCTACTCCCCCAACTACTCCCAGCGAGAGGAGGGATGACCCCTCCCAGGCCGCCGAGACCTCTCGCCTCCCTGGTAAGAGACCTTCCCTCGCCCTTTTGAATCCTCTTCGCTATTCTCACACCATTCTGCGAGTGCCTCTTCCACCCTGCCTCTGCACCCCTTGCGCAGATTCTCGGGCCAACTCGCCTGTTGAGGAGCAACCAAAGCGACTCTCCGTCTCGCCTCCTCATATAGATGGGATTGAAGATTATCTGGGTGACCCTTCGAATCCAGCAGAAATGAAGCGCAAGACAGCTGAGCTTTTTCGGAAGCACGCGCGCATCATCCATTCCTTGGCGCAGGAAAAACAGGCCGCGGAGAGGCGCATCGAATGGCTGTAGAATGAATGTGCTCGCCTATCCTCCGAATCTAGTGTCGAGCTATATGTCGATGGCACCAACCCTGAAGCCATCATTAATCAGACTGATATGCAGCTCCGTCTCGCGCGCCGTGGTCTTAAATCCATTCGCGCCTTCCACTCGCAAAGTAAACCTCCATGTGTGGGAGCTCGCGGTGGCCGCTGGCAATGGCACCCGTATTGAAGGACGTCCGTCTCACACTCTCTTTTCTTCTGTTTTTGAATGTTGTAAAAATAGCAGTCTTGTAGCGTCGTCTCGCCAAATCATGAAGAAACTGGGTGCCCGCTGTACGCGGGATGATCTCTGAATATACATTTTTACTGCTGGTTTTTTATTCCCTTTCTAATTTATATTCTTTTTTGATTATATTATATATATTCTTTTTTGATTGTGATGGGTCGCGCCGATCGAGATTTAGGAGAGAGAAATGAACGTCGACTCTTCCCCTCCACTTATACTTTTCCTGCCCATCAATCATTGCTCTGTATCCGTTATAAACATGCCTGGCCCGGGATCAGATAGATGCCGCACTTTTCACTCCTGCTGCTACCCAATCTCTTGCCTCTTTGATTCTTTCGTCTCGCCGGCCCCTCTCGCCCTTCTCTCTTGGTTCTCTCACCAACTACTCCTTTTCCTTCGTCTCGCCGAAGATCATCTCATCGCAGAAGATGGGTAAGAAGAAGGTTGAGGAAGGTGAGGGGCGCAGTCGCTATGGGAAGAGGTTCACAGATCACGACTTCCCGCTTGGCCGGCTCCCTCACGAAGACTATCATAGGTTTGCCTGCGAGTACCTGGGGGATGGTGTCGAGTCGCGTCCACCCAAAGTCGGCGAGTGCATCAATACCTACTACCCGGGGGAACTCGCCTTCCCCATCTCGCATTTTGAGGCGGGGTTGCGGCTGCCCCTTTGGCCTAAGGTAAAACAGGTCTTTAAATATTTCGGTGTCGTCCCGGCGTAGTTCAACCCTAACGCCATCTCGGTGTTGATCGCTTTCGCCTGCTATATGGGCCGGGAGCGCATCGAATTCAGCTTGACGGCCTTCCGCAAGCTCTTTATCTACCACGCCAATGTCGATGGCATCTCGTACTTCACTGGGCAGTGGCTTAAAGTGTGCGAGACTCCCAATAAGAACCACCACTGGCTCACCCGGTTCATCTTCATCCGGGGAGATCGCGCTGATTTTGGCGGCATCCCTCTCACGCCGGTGTCTCCGCCAGAGAGCTTCTACACCACCCCATAGGTTAGTGGCCCAGAGAAGCTGCTGTGTGAGTACCTCGTCGGCAAGAACTTCGAGGTCAACTTCTTGCGGTGAGGTCTCGACTTGCTTCCTCCAGTGCTCCCTGGTGAAGGTATTCTCGTTCTTTCGTTCTCGCATCTCGCTATTTGTCGTCTTGCCGCTTAATAACCCTTGTTTGCCTTTAGGTGAGCGAATCATTCCAGCCCTCCCCCCTTACAAGAGCAACATCCATCCAGCGAAGGGTCTTGATCTCGCCAACGTAGCGTCAGAGGCGGCAAGAGAGTCCTTGGCGCCCATCCCACCTAAGAGGCCCACAGGCGACACGGACCCCTCTCGCTCCAGCCCCCCCCCCCCCCCCCAAGAAAAAGTTGAAAAAGGCCGTAGTCATCTCTAAGGAAAAGAAGAAAGCTCCCCAAGGGATCCCCATTTCTGTAGGGGAATCTCCATTGCCCCTTTCGCCTAACCACCAGGCCATCTCGCCTACCCGCGGGACGGTACTTCCTAATCAACTGGTTGCCGCCTCCAACCTGCCTGCTACATCGTCTAACCCGCAAGCTGCTCTTCCTGATCAGGCGGCTGCCACCTCCTCTCACAAAGGCGACTCTAGCCATCCCGCCCCCTCCTCCCATATGAATTATAACCTGGGTCCCGTAGTTCATGATGCCATCGGCGACCCAGTTCTGCTGTGGGGGCGGGACGCCAACCGCGTGTCCATCTCCACTCTCCTTCCTTCTTGGAAGGAGTAAGAGGTCCCCACCAACCATGCCTTCGCCGTGGGGTACGGCCTCTATGGCGGCCTTGACACCGTCTCGCCTGAAAGCGAGTCCACCAAGGATCTCGTGCTAAAGACTTCCCACCATCAAATGCGGGCCTTGGAGTTCTCGCACTACTCCTCTCGCCGCCTTATTTATATCAACTCAAAGTGGAAAGCAAGTGAGGAGAACCTGGAGGCGGAGCGAGAGAAGTCCACCAGGCTAGCGAAGAGGCTATCTGAAGTCGAGTCCCTCCTCGCTAAGGCCCAAGGCAGTGTGGTAAGCCTTAAGACTTTTTCCTTTGGTTTTTCTTTTTCTTTTTCAATCATTCTTGGCTAACTGTTGGGTCGTCTCGCAGGATGCCGAGACGGAGGAACAATTGCGCTCGCGCGTGGCGGATTTGGAGGAGGAGGTCCGGGTATTGAAAGCTGAGAATGCGCGTCTTCAGGCTGACGTCGCGTCGTCGTCTCGCCACGAGCCCTTCCGGACACCTCCGCCACATTACTCTCATGAGGAAGTCAAGGAGCAGTGCCGAGACACTGGCGTTCGGGCGGCAGAGCTAGTGCTGCAAATGATGAAGGATCTGGGGGTTGTAAAAGACGATTCTGAAACTGTGACTGCTCGCGACTTGGTCCCCGAACTCTATAGCGAGGAGAGCGATGATTCTTCATCTGGCGAGGAGGACTTACGTGCCGATTCCAAGATTTAGAATCACTCTCTCCTCCACCTTTCATTGTTGTAAAACTTTAAATCATATATTTTTTGTGGTATCTGTCAAGTAACAAGCGAATGCTCATTTTTGTCCTATCTCTATTTTTTGTTCTTTATTTTGTGAAATTAATCCTTGGCTTGTTCCGTCCTGCGGGACGGTGCTACCCCTCCGTCTCGCCGCCTAGCTCTTTCGGTATTGTCTTTTTCTCTGATTTACGCGAGATGACTCTTTGATGCGCTCACACCCGCGAGACGATGCGATACCTTATCTCGCTAGTGTCCCTTCGCAAATGGCGAGACGATCCTCGAGACCGCCCGCTGCGAGTGCCGCCACTCGCCTTACTCTTCCCCCTTTTGCCTTAGTTTATTTTTTGCTCCCTAGGGCTAAGCTGAGATGCTAAGGTGTAATGTTGCTTTTAAGAAGACTTTCCACACTAGTCTGCCAAAGTGAATTTACTGCCCTGTCAGCTTGATGCGAGCCTGAGCAGCGGGTCTACCTGGGGCCGAGACGAGCTCGGGGTGCCGATGAAGATACCTCAAACCAAACCTATCCCCCACAGGCGAGCCTTCGGACCTGCTAGCTAGATGAGAGCCTGCACAGCGGGTCTACCTGGGGCTGAGCCGAGCTCGGGGTGCCGATGAAGATACCTCAAACCAAACCTATCCCCCACAGGCGAGCCATCGGACCTGCCAGCTAGATGAGAGCCTGTGCAGCGGGTCTACCTGGGGCCAAGCTGAGCTCGGGGTGCCGATGAAGATACCTAAAACCAAACCTATTCCCCACAGGCAAGCCTTCGGACCTGCCAGCTAGATGAGAGCATGTGCAGCGGGTCTACCTGGGGCTGAGACGAGCTCGGGGTGCCAATGAAGATACCTCAAACCAAACCTATCCCCCACAGGCGAGCCTTCGGACTTGCCATCTAGATGAGAGCCTGCGTAGTGGGTCTACCTGGGGCCGAGCCGAGCTCGGGGTGCCGATGAAGATACCTCAAACCAAACCTATCCCTCACAGGCGAGCCTTCGGACCTGCCAGCTAGATGAGAGACTGCGCAGCGGGTCTACCTGGGGCCGAGCCGAGCACGGGGTCCTAATGAAGATACCTCAAACCAAACCTATCCCCCACAGGCGAGCTTTCGGACCTGCCAGCTAGATGAGAGCCTGCGCAGCGGGTCTACCTGGGGCCGAGCTGAGCTCGGGGTGCCGATGAAGATACCTCAAACCAAACCTATCCCCACAGGCGAGCCTTCGGACCTGCCAACTATATGAGAGCCTGCGCAGTGGGTCTACCTGGGGCCGAGCCGAGCTTGGGGTGCCGATTAAGATACCTCAAACCAAACCTATCCCCCACAGGCAAGCCTTCGGACCTGCCAGCTAGATGAGAGCCTGCGCAGCGGGTCTACCTGGGGCTGAGCTGAGCTCGGGGTGCCGATGAAGATACCTCAAACCAAACATATCCCCCACAGGCGAGCTTTCGGACTTGCCAGCTAGATGAGAGCCTGCGCAGCGGGTCTACCTGGGGCCGAGCCGAGCTCGGGGTGCCGATGAAGATGCCTCAAACCAAACCTATCCCCCCACAGGCGAGCCTTTGGACCTGCCAGCTAGATGAGAGCCTGCGCAGCGGGTCTTCCTGGGGTTGATCCGAGCTCGGGGTGCCGATGAAGATCGCGTGTTCGGGGTTGTTCTCAAAGCCCACAGGACCGAGGGGAGCTGCTCTACCCAATTCCCTATCAAATTCTCCGCCTTCTTTTTTAGCAGGTTTACGATAATCTTGTTTGCCTCCTCCACCTGACTGTTGCTCCTGGGGTGGTGGACGGAGGCAAACCTGAGATCGATGCCCAGCTGAGTGCAGAAGTTGATGAACTCTTCACTAGCAAACTGAGGACCGTTATCCGTGACGATGGCCTGAGGCAACCCGTGCCTGTAGATGATCTCCCCCCAGACAAAGTTCCTGATGACTTGGGATGTTACCTTTGCTAGCGCCTTAACCTCCAGACACTTGGAGAAGTAATATATCATAACCAGGAGGAATCTTATTTGTCCACTAGCTGGAGGGAAAGGCCCAACTAAATCCATCCCCCAAATTGCTAAAGGCCATGGTACTGTGATACTTCGGAGCCTTTGAGCCAGCAAGAGCTGGAGGGGGGCGTAGAGCTGGCATTTTCTGCACTTCCTTGCAAACTCTGTCGCATCCTTCCTCAGAGTGGGCCAGAAATACCCATGTCTGACCACTCTTGCTTCCAACATCCTCCCTCCGGAATGACTACCAAATTCCCCGGAGTGCACCTCCTCCAAAACGTGTATGGTCTCCTCCTCCGTCACGCATCGAGCTAGGAGACCCGAAAGCATCCTCCGGTGCAATCCTCCTTCATGCATGAGATAATGAGATGCCCTATGCCGTAAGTTTCTTGCCTCCTTGATCCCCTCAGGGAGGGTTCCTGTCAAGAAGAAGGTAACGAAGGGATCCACCCACGAGGGTCGCCGATCGACCTCCATTAGCTCCCCCTCTTCGATCGCTGGATGGAATAAATCAGTCAGGGTACCCCCTCCCCGAGGTCCGAACTTAGCCAATCGATCGGCAGCAGCACTCTCTTCTCTGGGGACGTGCTGAATGGAGAATGTCCGGAACCCCCTGATGATTGCCCTCACCTTGGACAAATACTTCACATGGGTGGGCTCCCGAGCTTCGAACTCTCCTCGAATCTGAGATGCCACCACCAATGAATCCGTGAAAACCTCAACGTCCTTAATCTCGAGCTCCTTTGTCAAGCGAAGGCCGGCTATCACTGCCTCGTATTCTGCTTGGTTGTTCGTTGTGGGGAAATGCAAAGCGACCGCTTGTTCTATGGTCACCCCTTAAGGACTTGTCAGTACCACCCCCGCCCCGAGGGAGTGCTTTCTCGAGGCCCCGTCAACCATCATCTTCCATGCTTCTTGTGGCCGCGACTCCTCGGCGCCGACCTCTGCGACGTAGTCTGCCAAGAAGTCGGCCACTACCTGTGCCTTAATGGAGAGCCTTGGTACGAACGAAATGTTGAACTCACTCAACTCGATAGACCACTTGGCCAGCCTACCCAAGTGCTCCACTCATTCGAAAATCATACGAAGAGGATGGTCCGTCACCACCCTGATCGAATATGCTTGGAAATATGGCCGGAGCTTCCTGGCCGAAATAATCAAGGCATATGCCAGCTTTTCTAGGATAGGGTAACGAAGCTCCGCCTTCTTTAGGATCCTGCTAACATAATAAATGGGCAGCTGCTTTTTCCCCTCTTCTCTGACTAGGACGGAGCTCACCGCCTCTGCTTCTACTCCTAGGTACAAGGTTAGATCCTACCCCTCCTTTTGGCTTTGAAGTAGAGGAGCCAGGGAGAGTTACTCCTTCAGCTTTTGAAAAGCTTCTTCACACTCCGCGGTCCACTCAAACCTCTGGTTCCCTCGTAGCACTTTAAAGAAAGGTGAGCACTTCTCCCCTGACCTGGAGAGGAATCTGCTAAGGCCGGCCAGCTTTCCTGTCAAGCGCTGCACCTCCTTAGCATTTCGCGGTGATTCTAGCTCTAGAATGGCTTTTACTTTATCTGGGTTAGGCTCTACCCCTGCCGGGGTCAGAAGGTGCCCAAGTAACTTCCCACGACTTGCCCCGAAAACACATTTTAAAGGGTTCAACCTCATTTTGAACTTCCTCAAGGTGGAGAACGTATCCTCCAGATCCTGGACATGCGAGTTCACTCCCTTGCTCTTTACCATGAGATCATCAACGTAGACCTCTAGGTTCCGGCCCCTCTGGCCTTGGAAAACTCGATCCATCATCCGTTGGTAGGTAGCCCCTGCGTTTTTCAACCCAAAGGGCATCATGTTATAGCTAAAGCACCCTTCCCTTGTGATGAAGGTGTAACGCCCCCGGTTTTTTCTGTGTTTTGTTTGATTTTGGATTGGCGTTACGATGACGCATTTCCGGCCCTTCGCCGTTGTAGAGCGCGGTCCTAGCTCTGTAGGTTCCTTGTGTAGCCTGGTTGTAGCCAGTTGGCAAGTTTCCCCAGCTAGCCGGAGTCTGTTTTGGTGACTCGGTTGGGCCTCTTAGGGAAATGCTTGCGTTTTGGCTTCGGGAGGTGTTAGCCCGAGTGTTCGATCGTCGGATGTTGTTTTCGACCTCGTCGTTGTTTTCGTGGCTTGGTTGTTTAGCTACGGTGCGAGTTTTGGTTGAAATCCGAGATCGTTTGCCTTCGCGTCGTTTCGGCGTTGTTTTGTTAGCTGCATGTTTGTAATGTTTGTTGTGCTGTGCGTGGCCTGTTGTGGCTGAGCTTGTAGGCTGGTGCCTTGTCTCTTGTTTGCTAGGTGCTGGCAGGTTTCCTTTCTGTGTAAGTTTGGGTGACTCGGGTAGAGCTCCCGTTTCTCCGGTCGACGAATTTTTGGTCGACAGGGTTTTTTGTAGGAACACGGCCGTGACACGGGCGTGTCACGGGCGTGTACCCCTTCGATTCGTCGAGCTACGCTCGACGGTCGTCAGGCGGTGTTTAGTGAGAACACGGCCCTGTCACGGGCGTGTCGTGTCGAACACGGGCGTGACATTGGGGCGTGTCTCTCTGTTCGACGATCGGCGCTCCACGATCGTCGGGCGGTGTTCGAGTTGGTACACGGCCTGTGACACGGGCGTGTCACAGGGCGTGTCCCTTGCTTCGTCGAGCGGAGATCGACTTTCGTCGAGTGGGTAGGTGCGTGAGTACACGCCCCGTAACACGGGCGTGTCGGGCCGTGTCACGGGCGTGTCTGGGGGGCGTGTCCCGTGTTTTCGTCGAGTAGAGATCGACGTTCGTCGAGTGTGTGAGTACACGCCCCGTGACACGGGCGTGTCGGGCCATGTCACGGGCGTGTCTTGGGCATGTTTCGTACCTTTTTTTCCTGAAGTCGTCTTTTGTTGCCGTGAACTGTTTTTCCTCCTCATTTTTTTTCATCGTTCCCGAGTCTGGAGAGTTTCCAGCGGAAGGGTTTTGAGAGGAGGCTGTGGTTGTTTTGTCCGGCGATTTCGGGAGGGTTAGAGCCCGTTTTTCTCGTGTGATAGCGGTTTCGGCTTGCTCTCGGCTAGATCTTCCCTTCCATGTAAGTTTTTCTTGATTTAGGGTTCGATTCCAGGAATTTCTAAATATCTGATTTCTTTCTTCCCTCAAGTTTCAGCGTTGGTCTTCTAGGTGGCCGATCTTGCCGCCGGAGCCAAGCTGTGGTGCGGCTGTTGTTTGTTTTTCGAAGAGGTAGAGGCAAGTGGCCCCTTGCCCTTGCCAAATTTATTTCTAACCCATGATCTTTTTTTTATTTCTTCTACAAAGCTCTGTTCTCTTTGTCCTTTTTCCTCCCTAGGGCAGCAGGTTAAGTTATTTCATCAAGCTTCTAATCAAGTGCTGATCCTTTATTTTCTTTTCTGGAATTTTAATCATGTTCTCTTTTGTCGGAGGTTTGGTGTTCTGTGGGTAGCTAGAGTTAAGGTGAGGCTGCGGTAGAGGTGGTTCAGGTTCGGTTGCGATAGTCCCGAGTAGTTAGGACGGAACGGAGGGTTGGGATTAAATTTCCAACTCTCTGCTTGCTCGCAATGAGAGAGCTTAGGCTGCAATTTTTAACGAGGCTTACGTTTACCCTAAGTGGTAAGCGCTGACAGCGTCGAGTGAGCCGAGCTCACTCAACGCCGTCACCTAGCTTAGGACTTGCGGCTAAGTATTCTTAGGCGTCAGGTGAGTGGAGTTTACCCAACGCTGCGTCGAGTGGGCTCGACATTTCTGTCTTGAGTTCTTGTGTACCTTAGGATTGTTAGTGTGACTTTTCCCTTCCTTTAGGGGGTGGTATTGGGTGTTCGGCAAATTTTTGCTTGCCGACTCTTGGGTTGTAGCAGGTGGTGCATGTTTAGTGGCCTCTAAGAGGGGTGGATTTTGATGTGGAGAGCTGTGGCCACGACCTGTTTGCCCTGGTTTGGGTTGGTGTGGGACCCTAAAGCTGCCACTGGTGACCCCTTAGCCCTTTTTGGATCTGATTATGGTTATGTATTCAGATCCATGTTTTTTTTTTTGACCACTGCCACTTACCCACGTATTAGGAATGTTAGACTCTTTTGTGGAGCATGTTGCTTTTGTTGCTCTCACTTGGTGTGCTTTGCTATGCTTTAGACAGTGCTCTTTTCTTACTGTCATGCTCTTTCTTTTGCTTATGGCAGCTTGTTGTCGGGGTGGTAAACCCTTCTTTTTGCTCTTAACTCTAATGTTTTATTTACACTTTTGATTATTTCCTTACTGAGGTGTTCTTTTCTTGAATGCCTCAGGTCCAGGTTGTAGCCGGTTCAGCGGCTAGTTCTTTTGGAGGGGCTGGTTTGTGGCCTCTGGGGTAGCTGAGACAGCTGATCTCGATTTTGTGAGGTAGTTCTTTACTTTTCTATATAGACATACATACTCACCAGTGGGTTCGTGTCAGGTTGTTGGCGCCCACTGGTGGCTTCTTGCGATGCTGGGTATGAACTTAAACTGCTGTTTTTGCCTTTTAGTGGTTGTTTACTTGCTTCTGGGAAGGATTTTTGCTAGGTTGCATGTTAGATATTTTAAACCCTAAAAGCATTATTATATGTATATCATGCATAGCATAATTATAAAACAAAGTCACTATATTTCCTTAGCGTAAAAAGATTACCTTTTTATATCTATTATATTCACTTTAGAGTTGTGCATACCATGAGTTGTCCCTCGGGGACACTTATGCTCACTAGGGTGTCAACTTAATTGAACCAAACTATTATCTGCTGCGTACACTTATACTTTTAACTGTGGACTAGCTGATCCACCATGCCGGGGGATACGGCCAATCAACATAACTGCTTTTCTTTCATAATTAATCAACGTTTTTCCCTAAATCTAAGGTCTGGAGTTTTGCCTGAGCGCGTGCAGTTATCCCCTGCACGGCGTGGCATCACGGCACGTGTTTTCTCTTGCTCTGATACGATTTTATCGTTGAGAAAATGCGGGTTGTGACAGAAGGAGACTTCCTTGACGTCAGGAGGGTGCATCCGGATCTGATGGTAACCTGAAAAAGCATCCAGAAAACTCATAATAGAAAAACCAACGGCTGAATCAACCAGTGCGTCGATTCGAGGCAGGGGGTAGCAATCCTTAGGGCATGATTTATTTAATAAAGAAAAGTCGATACACATTCCCTATTTTCCACCTCCCTTCTTCACCATTACCACATTGGAGATCCAGCCTGGATACTGGATCTTTGAGATGAAGCCCGCCTTTAGGAGCTTCTTGACCTCCTCGCGTATTGGCTCCTCCAGCTTTGTTGCGATGTTCCTCATCTTCTGGCGTATGGGGCACGCCAGGGGGTCCAGATTCAGGCAATGGCAGGCCACGTCCGCATCGATGCCCGGCATGTCTGCTGCGCTCCAAGCAAAGACGTCGATGTTGCTTTAAATGCAGGCCCGCACTCGCTCCTGGTCATCGGGGCTCAAGACCCCGCTGATCCGCACCCTTTGTACCTGCCCTTGGCTGGTGTAGACCTCCATCTCCACCACTTCCTCGGCCGCCTCCAGCCGCGACTGCTCCCAGCCGTCCCTTGCCTCTTCCTCCAGCTCCGGATCTTCCTCCCCTCCTGCTCCCTCAACTTCCATCGCCTCACCCTGCTGCAGCTCAATTTCCACGCCTCTTCAGGCTTCCGCCTCAGCCCTTTCTCCTTCCACTTCCTCCTGCCTTCCTTCCTATGGCTCCAACTCTCTGTTCCTCTGGACCTCTTGCACATCTCCTCCCCTCTGCTCCTCCTCAATCTCCATTGCCCCCTCCGGGCTCTCCTGCTGCTGCTCGACCTCTACACCCCCCTGGGCCTCTCTCCCCACTCCTGGTACTTGCTCTTCCTCCTTCATCGCCCCCTCCGGGCTTTCCAGCTCCTCGTTCCCCTGGACCTCCAGCATATCTCCTCCTTGCTGCTTCTCAGTCTCCTCTCCCCCGACTTCCTCTTCGGTTCCTTCTCTCGCTTCCTCTGGGTTCACCTCCTCTTCCCCGACAGCCTCTTCATGCACTGCCTTACCACCTTCGGATCCCCCCTGACCCTGACCTGCACCCCTCCGTTGTTGAACTTGAGACATTGATGAAAAGAGGAGGGGACGCAGCGAAAGGCACTGATGAGGGGACGTCCAAAGATGGCGCTGTAGCTGCTCGGGGCGTCTACAATCACGAACCTGCAGTTCCGTGACATGCCCCCCAACTTCACGTGCAGCCCCACTCCCCCTTCCACTTCTTTCCTCTCTCCGGAGAACCCGAAAAACGGTCCATCCGAGGCCAAGATCCTTTTGGCTTCCACCTGCATCTCATCGAAGGCCCTCTTGAAGATCACGTTTACAGAGCTCCCATTATCCACCAGGATCTTGGAGACCGTAAAGTTTTCCACCACCGTCTGGATTACCAAGGCATCGCAGAACGGGTCCTCATACTCCGGCATGTCCTCTGAAGAAAAGGTACTTTTTTCTTGCGGGGGCGGGGTTTGGGAGGTCGAGGCTACCCCCCTTCGGAACATGGTCTGGAGGCTCCCCTTTCGGGTGGCCTCGATCCCAATCCCTCCATGGAATGCCCTGATTCCTCCCCGGGTTCCTACATCCACCCGGTCCTCACACCTATCCTCCATCTCCCCTTGCTGCACTTCCACGATCCTTACTGGCGGATCCTGCCTCCTCAATCCTCTGGCCTCTGTCATCTCCAAGAACTCTGGGCAGGTGGCCGTTGCATGACCTTCCTCCTGATGGAAGTCATAGAAAGGCAATGCCACCCCACCCCTTCTTCCTTCTCCTCTTCCTCTTCTTCCTCCTCCTCGAGCTCCTCTTCCTCGACCGATCCCCATTGCCTACTGCTGGTGCTGAAGACGATCCCTCACCCCCTGTCTCCATGCCGGTTGATCAAACCTCCTTGGCTCACGGAAGTTATCCCTTCCCTGGAAGCCTCCTCCTAACTCCTGGGGGCGACCCTCCTGAGGCCTCCAAATTATCTGGTTGTTCGGCTCTCGGGCCCCCCGATGATGCTGTCCTTGTTGCCCCAGACCTCGGGGTTCCTCTCTTCTTCTCTTTTCTCTCTGCTCTCTCTGCTCCCTCTGCTCCTTCTGCTTTACCGCTCATGGTTCCTTTACATCATCTTCTGCCAACCTAGCTAACTTCCTTGCAAATGCCAGATTGGCCCTCTCAAAATCTGTCTCCTTCGCCGCCCTCTCCATGAGCTCCTCAAAAGAGAGGGGGCACCCTTTTCAACTCCATACTAAAGAAGCCTGGCCTCAGTCTCAGGGTAAACGCAAGCATCAGCGTATATCCAGGGACCTCCTGGACCAGGAGGATCTCCTCCTGAAACCGATCCACGTAGTGTCCCAACGTCTCATCCTGCCTCTGCCTCACCGAGAACAGGCACTCTGCCTCCTTCTTACGCTTCTTCGATGTTGAAAACCTCAACAAGAAACCCCTCCGTAGATCCTCAAAATAATAGATTGACCTTGCCGATAACTGGTGAAACCAGTCCCGCACCTTCTCCTTTAAGGTGATGGCAAATAGCCGACACTTAAACGCATTCGTCATCTGCCTTATTGAAACCACGTCTTCAAACCACTGCACATGCTGTACAGGATCATCCTTCCCCGAGTAGTAGGACATGTTGGGCTCCCAGAACCCCTCCGGCACCGGAGCCGAGATGATGAGTTCACTGAACGGGCTCTCGCCACCTGCTTGCCGAGGGGGCACGTCTCGCGGCCTCGGCTGGCTGGCCTGATCCGTGAGACCGTGCCCAGGGAAGAGCTCTTGCACAGCTGGCTCCTTCTCGCCGTCTTCTGCCGGGATCTCCTTCCCGGGATGCTGGCCTGGGAAGAGTTCTCGCGCCGCCACATCCCTCTCGCCATCCTCTGCCGGGACCTCCTTCCCCGGGCGCTGACCAAGGGAGTTCTCGCCTAAGAGCGGGACCACCTCTATCGGGACCTGAGGCGTCGCTCACTCGCTCCTTGTCGAGAAGGCCAAGCTTATGGTCTGCATGACCTCTCGCCTGAAGTCCTCCAGCATCTTCCTTGTCGCCTCTTCTACCTGGGAGGGGGAACCTCCGGAACCTGATCCTTCACCTTCACCTCCTTCCATAAGACCAAACCTCAAACTTTTCTTATATCAGCTACCTTCCACACTCATCGCACCAGAACTATTGAAGCTAAAATTTGACTCCGACAAATGTTCGTAAAATAGGGGCGTAGCCGACACCTACTTGGCCCAAGCTCCGACCTCCGACTGGTCGTGAAGGACTAGAAAACTGGCCCAAAACCGCAGCAGGGAGGTCCCACCGCTTACCCGGAAGGTCACTGAGAGCTTCCCCTCCAAAGCCAAAAGCTGGGCTTGGAGTTCCTCAGAAGGCACAGAAGACAATGCTAGTAATTCTCCGGGAGTCCGAAAAAAATCCCCTCTGAAGAACCCCTATGGGCTTATTTATAGATTTCGGAATCTGAACTGCCAATAACAAAACTGTACTGGTCTGAAATAACCAGGGTACCCCTGGCTGGGTCTGCCAACAGCCAAACTCCGATGTTCTGAGGAGCTATATGCAGACCACTAAGGGTAAGAGGGTAAAAATACCCGGGGTAGAAGAGTAAAAAACCCCTGTCGTCATGGAAATATAAAACTGGTCTCTTCTCATCCTGGCGAGTGGAAAAGCACTTGTCGGCAAGATGGACCCCTCCGCCCGTCTCACCGGCATCCTTTGTTATGGGGTCTTCTCGCCACTGGAAGCCTTCTCGCTGCTGGAGGCCTACTCGCCGCTGGAGGCCTACTCGCCGCTGGAGGCCTTCTTGCCCCCAAATGGGGCACCTTGCTTATTGAAGAGACAATCGTCTCGCCTCTTGCGAGTGGGCCCCCTGGTCCCATTCACCTGTCTCGACTTATTTGCTCCTTGAGGGCTTCTTGCGAGCCCGAGGTTGTACACTGAGGTTGTAAAGCAACTAAGGGCAAGCTTTGCAGTACCAGTTGTCAGAAAAGCTAATACAGAGCCAGTTGTATCCATTGTTGAGCAAGTATTTGTTTTCGAGCCCAAGGATATCTCTTCTCCAACTTACAAAATGGATGAAAGTCATATACCAAACTTGGATGATATCATGCTTATGGAGATAGAATAAGAAAATCGAACTATCACTGAAAGTGTTGTAGAGCCAGAAACAACCTCAGCATGAAAAGTAGATCTCTAAGGAAATTCTGAAAGAGATTGATGATTTGTATAATAATCCTCTTTGATCTTCTGATGACAATGATGATGATGATGATTCTGATGAATCAAATTCTAAAAAGGCAAAATCTAAGAAGAGGAAAGCTCCTGCTAAGGTTGTTCCTAAGCCTAATCCCAATGCAGACACTCCCTATTACATTTTGAACAAAATAACTCCATATAAAGGGATGTCTAACTGGATGTGGCTATCAAAGAATGAGCAAAAAGCAAGGAAGAAGAGCAAAAGGTACTCTCATCCTCATCCTTCTAAAAGGAACTGGAGAGGTCCTCCTCCTCCTCCTCCAGCAGCAGGTGCTTCAGGAAATGTATCACCGAGGTCTACCTCATAAACCCAAACATACCAAAGTCAAGACAGATCTTCAAGATCTTATTTTCAAGGAAGCAGTCAGCATCAACATCCTAAATCTTCAAGAAGCAGTTCTCTTCTTCCTCCAAAACCAGCAAGTCCTCCAAAAGCTCCAGTTGAACCTGAAAAAGAGAATAGTCCTGAAAGGCCTTTGTCTCTTGCTTATAATCCAGAGATGGATACAAATTCTAGACTGGCCAGATTTAATGAATTAATTGCTCTATCTCAGATTTGAAAAGCAAAGGAAGAAGGTAAAGACTTCTCTCAATTCTCAACTATGTCATCCTATAGGAAGAAGGAACTTGAGAAGTACCAAGTGGGCAAACTTTTCAATACTAACGCTTATATGAACCTGCACCCTGAAGCAGTGATCCCCAGGGCTGTATCTCAGAAAACAATTGGTGACTCAAACATGACGATGACTCTAAGAGAAGCAGCTGATCCAAATAGGAAGATAATTTTTGCCAAATCTTCTGCTCCTCCCCAGTCTGATTTATAAACTTTTAATTTTGTTTACTGTTTTTATTTGAACGATATGCATGTACCATAGCTATATATATATCTGCCAATGATTTTCAAATTCTGTCAGATATTTTATTTCTGTGACTTTATGTTTTTTTATTTTGTTATCATGACCTCACCCAAATAGGGGGAGATTGTTAGATCCCCAGTTTGGATTTGGTCTAAGGTTCACTATTAGGATGTTTGACCCATCTTGTTTAGCCAGGGTCAAGTTTGTCAGTCCTAGAGTTTAGGCTAGTCATTAGAATCAATCTTAATGGACCAGCCTGCAGTGGACTTCAGGAGAGTCAAGTCTTAGAAGAATTTCAGTGTTCAGAATATAAGTTCGACGTTCATCGAACTCAGCTCAATAATAGTCGTGCCCTAATCGAAGAACTCGGAGTTCCTTCTCTGATTTCAGCTCGACAAAATTCGAGCTCAGGTCAATGAACTCTACTCCAGACAGATTTCTCAGTTCAATGAACTTGGAGCTCAGAGAATGTCAGCTATTCTTCGGAACTTGGATCATAGAGCTCAGGTCGACGAAGGGGATTTCTCAGCTCGACGAACTTGGAGTCCAGCTCGACGAAATCTGCCCTAAGGTCGACGAAATCTGTTCAGAGCCAATATGTTAAGTTTTTCTTATCTGTCCCTCTCTTCATTCCATCCTAAGTCAATAATTCTCAGAGTAATTAATGCTTAAATTCTCTAAGGATATAGTCGTTGAAGGCAGCATTAATTATGGTTTTCATCAGAGTAATTACTTGACTTATTCTCGAGATAGTTGGGGAAATACAATTAAAGTCGGGTATTCCAGCCGTTCTCCTTCCCAGATTTCCTACAGTAATTAATGGACTCATTTCAAATTCTAAAGGAAAATCGAAGCAACATATATAAAGAAAATTTCTTCTAAGAGACACAAGAAATATAGCACACAGAATAGAAGGACCCGACTAACAGAGAGATACTAAGATTCTGATCTTCACTCTGAAAAGAAATTATATTTGCCCTTGCACATTCAAGAAGACTGAAGAAGAACATCATCTACAAAATCAAGAGTCTTCTTCAACTTCTGATCCAGGAATCTTTAGAGACAATTATTCAACATCTGTCTACAAGTTCTTGGACATCTTCAAGATAAGGCTGAAGACCTATACACTGAGCAAAGCTCCTGTCTTCCTGAACATTTCAACATCTCAGGGGGAGCTTTTACACCAGCAATCCACTGAAGTCTTCTTTGTTGCTTAGAGAAAGAGAAGACAACATCACCTTCTTAACCAAATGTATAAAGGGTTTATTAACTCCATTCAAAAGTTTTTATTGGTTTTCAGCACCTGATCAAAAGCCTAAAGGGTTTTCAGATCTCCCTGCAAATAGATCTTGTGGTGACAGGGCACCTGAGCAAAAATCTGTTGTGGTAGTCACCTGATCAAAAACATTGCTAGTGGATTCCTACCAGGGTGGTAGAAGAGTGGATGTACCCAGATTTGGGGAACCACTATAAATTCTTGTATTGTTTGTGTGTTCATTCATCTTTGTTTTGTTATTCTGTGATTGTATAGTTTACCCCAGTTTCTTTTTCATTTTATGTAACTACAACTATCACTAATTTACTGGTAGATTTTAAAAATAGTAAAAATATTTAAATCACTCTATTCACCCCCATCTAGAGTAAATCAGATTTATCCCCTATCTTTTAATATACATGTGATGTACGTGTGAAATCCGGGGTCTAGGGGTGTCTAGGATGGTTCATCAAAGTACTCGAAGCATTTCTAGGAAAATGCCTTGGAAAGATCACAGTTTGGAGAACTGTTGATGTCGACGGGCAATATTGAGTGTCGTCAGGTGATAGCTCCCAGTGAGCTGAAATTTTATGTGGCCTGTCTCGACGAGACTTAGGGTCTGTTATATGCAAAGCTATGCTTAAGTTGCCTGGCTTATGGTATGTGCCAGCCCGAAGTTGACAAAGTCGTGTGGCTTGTGATGAGTTGAGCCGTGAAGGCCAACTACTGTGCCATCAAGTTAAGTACCTATAAACGACTGGGTCGTCAAGTTAAGTACCTCTGAATGGGAAGTTGGTCATCAAGTTAAGTACCTCTGAATGACATTGTCATCAAGTTAAGTACCTCTGAATGACAAAGTTACCATTAAGTCATGGACATCTGAACGGTGGTGTTACACGGGGGAGTCTGGTACACCGAAAATGTGTCATGAGTGCACGGGGCGTGTGGGCGTTAGGCCAACTTCTGTGGTGATTGGTGCTTAAATGCACATTGTTGTTTCCACTACTATAGATATATGTTATGCCTTGTTTGCATGGATGGAGAAATGCCGCTCTGAGTAATGGGTGGTATCGTTATAAATGGGTCAGCAAAATGCTAATCATTGCTTTGTTTGCCACGTTTTGGTGGGCTCTTTTGTGCAGGTGCTGGAGAGCCAAGTGAAAAGTAGAGGGCTGAAGCCCATGTGCTGCAATTGGCTGGCCCTTGAAGGCACAAAAGCGAACATTTACTGTTTTCATGTGTGGCTGGCCTGCACGCCGAAGTATGAAACCACGTTTTGTTCAATGAAATAGTTGTAATAAGGCTACGGTCGAAACATGTGTTATGTGTATATTTATATGTCATTCCATTTTATGTAGTGTACATTCTTGTTATGTATGGGTTCTTAACTTAAAATGTTTCTGCTAGAATGCTCTGAGGTAGGGTGTGTTTATAATTGAACTTGGATTTGGCAACAATTTGTAATCTCCTTACCTGTCCATAGTATATGGCGTCGGGCGCTAGCCGGACCTTCTGTCATATGTTATATGGCGGATGTGGGTGTTACACAGTGATCCCCATGAAGTGAGTACATGAAGGATGTGAGTCGTTCAAGCTATCCTAACTATAATGCTCACTAATATAGCAGATTTTCCCTAAAATAGTTTTGCCATGATTGTAGTGGGTATGTGCAGGTCTGATAAGGTGTGCTCCTAAAAAATTACCTTGATTATGGATTAGCGGCTCGGGTCCATGGCTAGCGAGTGTAGAACCTGGAGGAGAGTAGCAAGAATCAAGAACTCGACAGGGAGGCATATGGAAAATGATGAAATGGTAAAAAGAGAAACATTTTTCTATTAAGTTATAACTGCTTACGAAGAAATCACCTCGTACGCGAGTGCAAAAAAAGAAGCACAAAATGTTGCAAGGTAAAAAGAAAAGAGAAAGAAAGGGGGGTTCCTTTCTATACAGCCCCTCCAGACTGATCATCATGGTCATCGAACAGCGATTCGAACTTATCCTCCTCATCGGATTTGGCGACGAGAAGAAACACTTTGTGGACCAGTTCTTTGGAATTAATCCTCTCATAGTCAGGATTCAGCACCCTGAGATCCCGCATCATCTTAAGCGTATTATCAGAGGCCATGACTGTAGTGACCCTAATCATCTCACTAACCTCCCACTAGCTGTATATCTGTGACCTACCTCCCCAGTTGGTTGATTAGTCGTGAACTGTAGGTATGATGTTTGAAAAAACCCTTATGATTTAGCTTAACAAATTATGTCTAGTAATATTACATCCTAAGTCTATTACCCATGATTATATATGGAGGGTAATTTGGTCTTCGAAGCCCTAGAGTGTCAGTAATATAAAAGATACATATACAAGGCATATTGAATATAAGAGAAAAGTCATGAATTACTAACATGCGTCGAGTAGAAGTCAACGCAACTTCGACTAGAAGTCGACACAACTTCAACTGGAATTCATATTTCCTTCAAATAGAAGTCAGAGCAACTAAATATAAATAAGTCGACGAAATTTAAAGGTTAAGTCAATGCATACTTCAAGATAATATCGATGGAACGTTGACTACAGATCAATCTTACAGATAGTCAGAATTTGATGTTACTTCGACAAGAACTCGACGTTACGTCGACTGGATTTCTTAACATAATTTGTTTTGTGGCTTCAATCGGAATTAAATCAAGGTGTTTACATAATAGATTCTTGGAGACATTAGAGGATGTCAATATATATATATATATATATATATATATATATATATATATATATATATATATATATATATATATATATATATTTATTTATTTATTTATTTATTTATTTATTTATTTATTTATTTATTTATTTATTTATTTATTTATATATATATATATAATGAGATATAGAATAATTAAGATGATCAATCACAACTATCACAGATTATCAATCATCAACAACCTACGATCAATAAAATCATATCAAATCATGAGTAGATTGAATTTGATAGAGAAAATGTGGAGGATTATCATCTGTAATTGAATCACTTCCAGTATCAGTCGATTGGTTTGATAGTTGTTGAATCTGATAGAGAATTAGTACTTCTTCTCAAGAGAAAGTTTCAACAGATTCAAAGAAAAAATTTGAAAGATCATCTGGAGATTGAAATTATAATCTTTGTTATTTTGATATTCAGAGATTCATCTGAAGTATTAGAGATCATCATCAATTGTCCTTAGATATCGGAAGAGAGGACACCAAGAGAAGAATCATCTTAACTCAAATCTTTTCTTAATTTTCATTTTATGTTGGGTCAATTGATCCCAATGTCCTGGATTTAAAGATGGCCTAGAAAACAATGTATGCACATATGGTGATCTAACTTGTACTCAAGTGTAACGATTGTAGGGATGTCCTAGCAACAATGATGGGATAGGAAGCCTAAGTGGCTAGGTCAGGTAAACACTTACCTAAGGTGTGGATAGACATAAAACTATCCAAGTCCACAGGCATTGAGTGAAGGTCATTCACTCAACGTCAGATGACTTATAGCGCTGAGTGGAGCCTATACAGTCAAAGCCAAAGTAGTGGCAAGCTGAGAAAGTGGCTAAGTCTATAGGCATTGAGTGAAGTCAACTCACTCAATGTCATACAGCAAAAGGCTATGAGACAGGCTACTGCAGTAAAAGCCTAAGAAGAAATGGGCAGAAAAGTGGCTAAGTCCACAGGAGTTGAGTGAGTATCACTTACTCAACGTTATACTCTATATTCATTGAGTATTGCCTTATAAGTCAAAGCCACAGTAAATCTGTGTTGATAGTTGGCTAAGTCCAAATGCATTGAGTGTAGCTTACTCACTCAACGCCAGATAAACAGAATAAAATTTGTTAAGTAGGTTGGCATTGAGTGGAGCTTACTCACTCAATGCCAAGGAGCAGAAAAATCTGGCTAAGGCAGAAAGCGTTGAGTGAGACATGCACACTAAACTCTCTCAATGCCATGATTCAGAAAATCTAGCTGAAGCAAAAAAGCATTGAGTGAGCAATGTTCACTCAATGCTCTCAACGCTTAAGATGCTAGAGGAGCCGGAAATTGGTTAAGGCAGAAAGCGTTGAGTGAGTAGTGCTCACTCAACATTCTCAATGCCTAAAATACAGATAGCATGGCTAAGGCACAAGTCGTTGAGTGAGGCGTGCTCACTCAACGCTCTCAATGCCAAGCATGCAGAAATGGCTGAAGAATAAGCTAAGGAAAAAAGCATTGAGTGAGGCTTGCTCACTCAATGTTGTCAACGCCTAAATTGACAGAATTCTATCAAAGTGCCTTGGCATTGAGTGAAGCTCATTCACTCAACACCTACTCTAATAATGCTTAATTTTTGCTAAGTCCACAGGGGCTGACGTCAGCAAGTCAACAAGTCAACATTATTCAAACTGATAGCGGGAAGACTACAGTACATGACAAAAGGCACCACATGGCTACTATACGACAATTGGCGTTAAAACAAGGTTGCAGCTCGCCATTAATTGAGTCGGACCCACTGCTAAAAGAGCCGTTGGGTTGCAATCAATAAAAGGAGAAGTCATTTTATAGAAAAAGGAGTTGTTGGTGTTGTTCTTCTTCATCGCCATTGTTGTTATGACGGAAGAACAGGAAGCTCAAGATATCAAGTCTGAAGGCTTAGCAAGTTAGTTGATCGTCTTCTCCATCAACATTAGAAAGATCAAAGCAAATCCCTGAAGGAAGAAAACAGGAAAGCTGGTACCATTTTCCATCTGCACCATCAAGTTCTTCACAGATCCAGGTGTATAACTCTGAACAATATTTACTGGAGCCTGTGAAGAGGAAGTTAAGGCTGAATCTCCTCAGCCCAGGAAAGAAAGAAGAAGCAGAACAGTTGTCTGCAAGCAGCTTCCAGCATAAGCCAAAACAAGATCTACATCCATGTTGCTGAGAAGAAGTTGGGCTGGGATTCTCTCAACTCAGGTAGCAGTAAGTTTTACTGCAGTCACTTATCAGTCCCAGCAGGAAAAATCCCTGGTGCTGAGAAGAAGAAGCTAGGACTGAGTACATCTCAGTTCAGGTAAAGGTAGACTCAGGAAATATATTCCTGGAGTCGCAGTGGGACTGAGTTTACCTATATCCTAAACCTTGGCACAGAGAAACATATATTGTGTTAAGATCAACCACATAACCCACTTCCATCTTATAGGACCCCTCTGGATCTGAGTGGTTGGAGCAAATTTGCTCTGAGGTAGGATTCTGTTGATAATTTGAGCTACAGGACTTGGTTTTAAGTCTGAGATAGGTGAGTCATTCTCACAGAGCTGTAGGGAACTTATATCTGAGGTAGGATCTGGCTGTAGATCTGAGGTAGGGAATATGTGCCTGAGATTGTAGGAGAGACATTATCTCTAAGCTGTAGGATCCCTTGTGGATCTGAGGTAGGGTTGTCCTCCTTGCCTAAGTTCTAGGGCTTAACAGCCTAAGATAGGTGATCAGTGGATCACTGAGTTATAGGGCCTTGTGCCTTAGAAGTAAGTCTTGGAGGAGACTGAGTGATCCTACGTGATCGAGGTGCAAGCTCTTTAGAGTATATTTTTGGAGAAGTGACATGTCCAAAAAGATAGTTGGATGGGTGGGAGGGAAAGTGGTTGTACCCTCGTTAAGGGAACCACTATAAATCTTGTGTGTTTTTGTGCGTCTGTTGTGTTGCAGGTTACATATCTTGAAAGCAAAGTCCAACCAACTAATTAAGCTCCTAAAGAAAATAAAACCAAAGATAAGTCACTAAGGACTAAAAAACCTTATTCACCCCCACTCTAGGTGATTTAGTTATCCTTGAAAATAAAGACTTTCAAGTGGTATCAGAGGTATGTTACTCAAAAAGGGCCTAACAGTCTGGGTTGTCCTCCATGGATAGCTAAAAGGTTTGCACTTATGAGTTCAAGATTAAACTGTAAGGTGTGGAGCTCAAAGGAGCTCCAAGTCTATAGAGAGAACAAGAAAAACATTGGTCTTTTGGCAGCTCTTGCAGAAGACAAAGTCTATCTAGATACAAGAGCAAAGATCAGGGCCTCTCTGTGACATTTAGATAGTGACTCAGAGGTGGATGAAGCTGAGGAAGGTGATAGCTATAGGGTGATAGCTACACTAGAAGAAGAATTCTGCCAGGATCAGCCAGGGAAAAATCAGGTATATTCCCCATCTAGCTCATTCTCAAAGTCAGGATATGAATCCTGTACAGACTCTAAAGCATCCTCATTAAGTGATGATGAGAGTCCTCTTTTAGAATATGATATCAATCAATTGATTGAAAATCATTGTGTTTTTTTAAGGCTTTCAAAGAAAGCAAGATGGTTGTTAAGAAAATAGCAGAGGAAATTGCCTCCCTACAGCTAGCTGCATCCCTGCAAGATGAGGCTTCATCTTTGCTATATCTAAAAGTGAGGGAAGTAGCCCATCTGAAGATCATGGTAGATATCCATATTTAGTCCATCAAATATAAGAACTCTATTATTAAGTATCTTGAAGAGAAACTTGAAAGGGAGAAGAGGATTGTGGATAATTTCTCTAAGATAGATGTTATCAAAAGAAAATCTGAATCTGAGTGGATTTCTAAAATTATCAAATCTCAGAGGTGTGGCCAAGCTCCTATCAGGCCTCTGTCAACCTCTCATAAGATAATTCTCCCATCCAATAGGTATGACCAAGACTATAAATGTGGTCACTGGAGGTGTGGGAATCTTCCTTGTAAGATTATAAATGTACCTTACCATGGAAAAAAGAGAGGTCATGGGATTGAGTGCACAGAAGGCTCCCCATGTAAAAGTCTAAAAGGCCCATCCTGGACCTTTTGTATTTAGTGTCTCGGCCCCCTCATTCAAGGATAAGGCAGTGGTCTATTCTAAGGTTCTTCAAGCAAGAGCACAAATCAATAGTACTTCAGTCAGTAAGGCTAAATTGGCTGCTTCTGAAGCCATTAAGAACATGTCAACTGCAAAGAAGACTATTACTAATGATGTTTAGAGCAAGCCAAGTGCTTCTACTGGCAAACTCACTTTTGGTCAAGCTCTTGCTGAAAGAAAAAAAAGAAGAAGGCCTCAGTTCTCCCCACTGAACAGGCAGCTTGTAATGGCTTGCACTCCTCCAAGAGTGTTTATAAAAGGAGGAACAACATCCATGAATGTTGGTGATGTGGCAAAGTGGGCCACATTGCCATAGATTGTTGGCACAACCCCAGTGTGCCAAAGACAAGGCAGTGTCTTCCTGACAGGACTCCTGTAGGTAGACATATGCATTCTTATGCTAATAGGAACCTAGGACCCAAGTCAGCTTGGGTTCCTAAGGTAAGGTAAATCTTATTTTGAAGGATAATCCAAATGGCCATACCCATTTATAGTCCTTGGACAGAGATGTACCAGACCTAGCAATTGGTACAAGGAATGGAAGAAATGACCATCATGCACAAGAAGTCAAGACATATGCAAATACTGAGGGGGAGCTTGCAAAAGAAAGACAGATGCACACCAATGGCTAAAGTTTAGGAGCAAGGAAGCTGGTGTGTTTAGAGACTGTGAAACCAGCATCTGTTCCTAGTATACTAGACAGAGATAAGTAGAATTCACCTAGCTCTTAATTATACTAAAGATTTACTAAATTGTTAAAACTATGCATTTTAGAGATAAGATAGTTGAAATTAAAGTCTGAAAAGACGTAAGACAATTGTTTAAAAACTTGTCTCAATAAATAAGTTGGTAGCTCTCATGCTCATTATGCCACTAGATGCAACTATACTCAACATTCTCAAATTTGACATAGGCATGTTGAATTTATGTCTAGTTGCACTCCACTAGGTCACACATTAGAAATATATATTGCAAGAAAATTTTAACCCTGCAGGATTGGTCGACCCAGTAAGACTCATGATTAAATGCAAAAGCTGTCTATGGGTGGCTAAGTAAAAGGAATAAACCAAGCCGCGAATCAAAATTTGATTACCAAATAGGTAAGTGTCTTTCTGCCTTCTCGTTATAATTAACTATAAATAGAAAAGCTTGTACGTAAAGCAAAGTCACTATTCCTTGCCCTCTGTCGCCCGTATTCGTCGAATAGACAGAAGGCATTTCTCGCTAGCCCTCACAAATTCTCTAGCAAGATGGCGCCCAAAAGTCAGGATTTTCTCTTTAAGGGAGCAGAGGTTGTTCGCAATGGATTCATTGATGCTACTGAAGAGGTTCAACATGTGCTTCATCTTCTGCAAAAATCTGACCTAGCTTTCATCTTGACTAAGCCCTGTCTACTGTGGAAGAGGGAAGTGTTGTAATTGTTTACATATGCCAAGGAAGTGCATCAGCAGGCAAAGTCAAGACTGTATTAAGTGGGAAGAATATAAAGATGACCCCCAGAAGGCTTAACAAAGCATTGTAATTGTCAAAGCTCTCTGTGACTGACGACGAAGACGAACTGGCACAGGATGATATTAAAACTGCAATGAAATGGTGTGGGTTGTCCAAGCATCGCACCGACTCAATCTTAATGAAAGAACTCAACCTAAGGGTTAAGTTCTTAGCTGATATTGTTAGAAAAGCCTTGCTCTGCAAAACCGGCCCCCACGATAAATTATCAAAGAAGATGTTCGAGGTAATCGTAAGAATTTTCTTATCAAAGAAGACCGTCTGGGGGAGAATCTTATTTGAAAGGATTATTGAATGTATCAATGAACCAAACTTAGGGAGAATTCTATCCCTATTTTTGCGACAAACTATCCCAAAAATTCTGAATATAATGCTTGGGGCGAGAATACATCATATGTGTAGAATTGACATTAAGATGCTAGATCGATGGGAAAGAGTTCTTTAGCCTTGTGGACCATCAACAGCAGAGAAGAAAGGAAAGAAGCTTGCAGCTCCAGAGCTAAGCAGCTCGAGAAGTTCTGCTGAAGATGAGGAAGATCTTCAAGATTCAAGTCCAACAGGGTCTGATGAAGAGATAAGGGAGGACAGAAGTGCATAGATATCAGTTTACTCTGGTCGTGCTGCCAAAATTCAGTTAAGCGGTGCTCATTCTAAAGAAACTCCCAACTGGGATGATGACTTGCCTTCAACTGAAGTTACTGATCAAATTGTTGAAACTATTGTTACTAATATTTCAGTTAGGATGGAAGGAGAGGATTTCAGGTCCAATGATGCAGGTGATCACCTGTCAAATCTTGATGATGCTGATGTTCCCAAGCCTCAAAGTGAGTGTGAGATCAATTTGACTTCTGAAATGGAGATTGCAATGTCTGAAAGGTGATCAACTCCTGGCTCAAGTAATGGATGTTGCATTGCTGAGAAAAAGAATGCACCAGTTGAAGGGGAGCAACTGATAGAAGAGATAATGTAGGATGCATTAATTTTGGGGGTGCAGCTACAGGTCCCTCCAAAATTTGTTCAAACTGCTGCAAGTGATATAGTTGTTGCAGCTGCTATATTGAATGTCAATGAAGGCATGACAGAGGTTGAGGGGGAGATTCAACCTGAACTCCCTGCTCAAATAGAGATTCACAACATTGATTCCTCAATGTCAGAAGAAGAGACAGATGCTCCAGAGAAAGAGATAGAAGAAAATGTGACTGACTCTGGTGAGAAGGAAGAGGTCAGACAAAGTCTTGACCTCATGTTGAAGGCACCTCTGCTCAAACAGACTAAATTCCACCTATCTTCCTTGCCCAACTGAAAGGTATGCTAGATGAGAAAATGAGGGCATTAGAAAAGTTTTTGGATGATGCCCTTAAAAATATCAGAATTAATCAAGCCACAAAAATCAAATCGATCAGATTTGAAGTAAACTTGCAGAAAGGAGAAACTATCAAGTTCTTTAAAATAGCTGCTCCAATTGTAGACTACACCATGGAGAAGCTGGATGTGTCAAGCCAGAATATTGTCACTTTCATAGAGAATCAAAAGATTCGGGCTCAGAATATGCTGACCATTAATAATAATGGTAAAGCCCCGAGGGATCAATAGAATACTGAATTCTTTACAAAGAAGGATGCCTGTACTAAGCTTCTTGATGACCACATACTGGATGTCAAGAATCATGTTACTGCTAGAGTTATCTATCTATAAATAGAAAAAAGCAAGGCATGCACCTCCCAGACCATTCAAATAGTTGAAGAAGTAAAAAGGGGAAGAGTGAGGCAATAAGAACTAATACTGACAACATGGTTTGGGCAACCAATGTTGTTAGAGGCTCATTGGGAATGAAGCAAATTCAGTACGATAACATTCCAATGATGCTTGTCCATGTCCAAGATACCTTGAATAAAATGTCTACTCAGCAAGATAATCAGGAATATGGACAGTATATAGAAGAAGGTGATAGTGTTGGTGATCTGTGGGGATAGCAGTTTACTGCTGCTGAGATTCCTTCCTTCAGCCCCACTGTAGACCAGTTGTTGAAGTTAAACGAGATGACTGATGCTAAAACTGAGCAAGAAATCAGGCTAAGGAAAAGGAAATATAGAGAAGAAATGGAGAAGAGACCTGATTTTGAACAGTGGAACCTTGAGTTCAGATCCATCATTCTGCTTACTTGGGATCAGGTCAAAAACAAGAAGTTAGACACAGGAAAGTGGTACAATAAAATGGAATGGGAGAAGATGGCAAAGAGGGAAAATGAAAGGAGAATTTACTAGAAGAACAAGAATGCTAACACTTCAACTCATGGTGCAGTTGAACCCTCCAAGTACTTCCCCAAGCCCTTCAACTACTTTCAGAGGCAGAAAGATAAAGCAAAAGCTAAAGGTGAAGCTGAAGCAGCTAAAGCATATAAGAAAGATAGCAAAGAAAAGAAGAAGGTTGTTGCTGAAGAGAAAGCAGTCAAGAAGCCATAGGGAAGTGGGATTGTGATAAGCGAACCTGAAACTTGAAAAGTTTTAGGTTCTGCTTATAGGGCTAAAGGAATGTGTAATCTTGGTAAAATGCACAAGAACTGTTCTTTAGTAAAAGTTAAATGAAAATCATTGTGTGGATAATCATTATTTTTGTTTGATGTAGTTTATTGGTTATTGTTTATGTTGCAAAATTGTGTTAGTGTATACATTATCATAGGTTTTGACTTCTTCGAATAGGGGGAGATTGTTGGGTCCATTGATCCCAATGTACTGTATTTGAAGAAGGTCTAGCAAACAATGTATGCACATGTGGTGATCTAACTTGTGCTCAAGTTTAGTGATTGCAATGATGTCCTAGCGATAATGATGAGACAGGTAGCCTAAGTGGCTAGATCAGGTAAACACTTACATAAGGTGTGGATAGAAAGAAAACTATCCAAGTCCACAGGCATTGAGTGAAGGCCATTCACTCAACGCCAGATGACTTATAGCACTGAGTGGAGCCTATACAGTCAATGCCAAAGTAGTGACAAGCTGAGAAAGTGGATAAGTCTATATGCATTGAGTGAAGTCAACTCACTCAACGCCATACAGCAAAAGTCTATGAGATAGGATAATGTAGTAAAAGGCTAAGAAGAAATGGGCAGAAAAGTGTCAAGTCCACAGGAGTTGAGTGAGTGTCACTTACTCAACACTACACTCTATATTTGTGAGTATTGCCTTATAAGTCAAAGCCATGAAAAGTTTTTGCTGATATTTCGCTAAGTCCAAATGCGTTGAGTGTAGCTTACTCACTCAACGCCAGATAAATAAAATAAATTTTGTTAAGTAGGTTGGCTTTGAGTGGAGCTTACTCAATGCCAAGGAGCAAAAAAAATATGGCTAAGGTAGAAAGCATTGAGTGATACATGCTCACTCAACGCTCTTAACGCCATGATTTAGAAAATCTGGCTAAAGCAAAAAAGTGTTGAGTGAGGCATGCTTACTCAATGCTCTCAATGTTTAAGATGATGAAGGAGCAGGAAATTGGTTAAGGTATAAAGCGTTGAGTGAGGAGTGCTCACTCAACGCTCTCAATGCCTAAAATACAGATAACATGGCTAAGGCACAAGGCATTGAGTGAGGTGTGCTCACTCAATGCTCTCAAAGCCAAGCATGCAAAAATGGCTAAGAATAAGCTAAGGAAAAAAGAGTTGAATGAGGCTTGCTCACTCAACGTTATCAATGCCTAGATAGACATAATTCTGTTTAAGTGCCTTGGCATTGAGTGAAGCTCATTCACTCAATGCCTACTATACTAGTGCTTGATTTTGGCTAAGTCCACAGGCGTTGACGTCAGCAAGTCAACATTATTCAAACTGATTGCAGGAAGGCTACAGTACATGACAAAAGGCATTGCATGGCTACTGAATAACAGTTGGCATTAAAGCAAGATTGTAGTTGGCTATTAATAGTGTGGTACCCACTAATAAAAGAGTTGTTGGGTTGTAATAAATAAAAGGAGAAACCTTTTTACAAAATAAGGAGTTTGGTTGTGTTGTTCTTCTTTGTCATCATTGTTGTTGTGACTGAACAACAAGAAGCTTAAGATAGTAAGTTTGAAGGCTTAACAAGTTAGCTGATTGTCTTCTCCATCGACATTAGCAAGATCAGAGCAATTCTCTGATGGAAGAAAGCAGGATAGCTGGTTCCATTTTTCATCTGCACCAGCAAGTTCTTCACAAATCCAGCTGAACAACTCTGAAGAATATTTACTGGAGGCTGTGAAGAAGAAGTTAGGGTTGAATCTCCTCAGCCCAGGAAAGAAAGAAAAAGCAGAATAGTTGTTTGCAAGCTGCTTCCAACACAAGCCAAAGTAAGATCTATATACTTATTGTTGAGAATAAGTTGGACTGGGATTCTCTCATCTCAGGTAACAACAACTTTTGTTGTAGTCACTTCTCAGTCCCAGTAGGAAAAATCCCTGATGCTGAGAAGAAGAAGATAGAACTTAGTACATCTCGGTTCAGGTAAAGGTAGACTCAGGAAATGTATTCCTGGAGTCATAGTGGGACTGAGTCTACCTCTGTCCTGAACCTTGGTACAGAGAGATATCTCTTATGTCAAGATCAACCGCACAACCCACTTCTATCTTGCAGGATACTTTTGGATCTGAATGGTAGGAGAAAATTTGCTCTGAGGTAGGATTTATTGAGAATCTGAGTTGTAGTACTTGGTTTCAAGTTTGCGGTAGGTGAGTCATTCTCACTGAGCTATAGGGCACTTGTGCCTGAGGAAGGATCTGGACGTAGATCTGAGGTAGGGCCTTTATTCGTGAGATTGTAGGTTAGTCATTCTCTCTGAGCTGTAGGATCTCTTGTAGATCTGAGGTAGGGTTGTCCTCCTAGCCTGGGTTGTAGGTCTTAACAGCCTAAGGTAGGTGATCAGTGGATCATTGATTTGTAGGGCCTTGTGCCTGAGATGTAAGTCTTGGAGGAGACTGAGTCATCCTGCAGGATCGAGGTGTAAGCTCTTTGGAGCAGAGTTTTGAAGAAGTGCCTTGTCCAACAAGATAGTTGGATAGGTGGGAGGGAAAGTGGATGTACTCTCATTAGGGGAACCACTATAAATCTTGTGTGTGATTTATGTGTTTGTTGTATTGCAGGTTACATATCTTGAAAGTAAAGTCCAACCAACTAATAAAGCTCTTAAAGAAAAGAAAACCAAAGATAAGTCACTAAGGACTAAGAAACATATTCATCCACCCACCCCACCCCCACCCCCCCCCCCCACCCCCCGTCTAGGTGATTTAGCTATCCTTAAAAATAAAGACTTTCATTTTACATTTGAAAAAATAGTTTTAAGAATCCCTCTGCAAAGGATTCGGTAAGATGTTCTAAGAGTCTCCTTGAGAAAATACTCAGATTGTAATTATTTCAAGATCTCCTTATCAAAATATCTGGTTTGGTTCTAAGAGTCTCCTGATCAAAGGACTCAGATATTGTGATAGTGAATTCCTACCAAGGGAGTAAAAAAGTAGATGTACCCAAATTGAGGGGAACCTCTATAATCCTCATATCTTCTGTGAATTTGCTTTTATTTCTTTTTTTGTTATTGTGCGGTGATTTTAAATTAACTGCAGCTGATTCTGGTTTATGGTTTATGAAATTGCAAATTTTGTTAATTAATCAAAGTATTTGGAAATAATTTTAATCTTTATTTGCTCCCATCTAGAGAAAACTCTAAGGAATATCGCAACTAAACTCCCATTTTAATTGGTACAGAGGGAGGTTGATCATCAATAGGCTAAAATATAGAAGATTAATCTATAAAAGGCTAACACCTTGATCAAAAGATCATTTCAGTTGCAATAATAAATTCAAAATTTTATTTATAAAATGGCTTCAAATACTTTCAAAGGATTTGCATCTACTAGGCCACCAGTCTGTAATCTTGATTAGTTTACACTATTGAAAGCTAGAATTATATTATATATAAACTCTACTGATGATAGCATTTTTGAATCAATCTTGATAGGACCACCAATGCCTTATAAAAGGGATGCAGATGGTAATATAACTACAGAACCTGTACCAAGAAATGATTGGATTTATATGGAGAAGAGAGTTAAAGATTATGATGCAAAACCTATGAATATCTTGGTCTCTACCATGTTAAATAACATATTTCAAAAAGTTGTAGAATGCATCTCAGTAAAAGTGATATGAGAATCACTCACAAGGATTGTTGATGGAAGTGCAGATGAAAGAAAGGATAGAAATCACTTCTAATCTATCACTATAAAAATTTCTAGAAGAAATTTGATGAATCTACAGCAGAGATGTATGACATATTCAATATGATAATTAATTAGTTAAAAGGATTAAATAAGGATATATCTCTCATAGAAATTAATATCAAATTACTCATGTGCTTTCCTAGTACATGGGATTCCAGAATTTGGGCTATTAGAGAAGCAAAATGTCAAACGGAAATCACTATAGATGCTTTGTTTGTAAAATTAAAATCATATGAGCAATTATTGAAAATCATAGGAGAAACTGAAGTTAAAGAGAATAGTTTATCATCTTGTTGGAACTCCACCTATGTTTATGGTTGATTTGGGCTAGGTTCACTATTAGGAATATTAGATGACCAACATATATAGTCTAGGGTCATAGGTTTTTATCAGGGTCAAGGTCAATCAACAACCTAGATTGATTGGTTCTCACCTTCAGAAGACTTAGAGACAGAAGGCCTCCAGAGAAAAGCAGTTTTCTAAGAGACAGAAAGTCGTTCGAAGATTAGCTGAACAGAGCTCGACTTTCATCGATCTCAGATCGAAGAACTCAGATTTCTTCTCTGGGTTGAGTTCGACAAAAGCCTAGCTGAGATAGACGAACTCTGATCTCACCTCAGAAGTTCATCTCGACGAAAGACTATCTCTGTTCGACGAACTTGGAGCTCAGTTTGGCAAGTTAATTTGCTGGTCAACGATCTTGGATCTCAGCTCGACGATGGAGAGGTTTCAGTTCGATGAATTTGGATCTCAGGTCGATGAGAATTTGCTGGGTTCGACTAATTTCTCCCAGTTTCAGTTCGACGAATTTGGATCTTTTGTTGACGAGAATTTGCTGAGTTCGACCAATTTCTCCCAAGTTCAGTTCTATTATTTCTCTGATTGATTTCAGTTCTACTAAGGCAGATGATTAAAGAAAGAAGGAAAGGAAAGGAAAGGAAAGGATCTCAAATTCCAGCCATTTAACTCCCAGAATTTCTATAGTCAGTCAAGGAAAGGATCTCAAAATTGAAAGGCTGAAATCTGCATGGAATATATATAAGGATTATTTTTTAAAGAAAGAAGGAAGTCAATTAGCTGTGACAAAAAGAATTTTTTACAGAAAACTGAAAGAATAATAGATATTATACAACTCAAGTTCTTCATCAGTTTTTGCTTCAGGGCTCTCAAGAGATAATCCATCAACATCTGTCTAAAAGCTTCTTGAAGATCAACAAGCAATCTGAAGGCCTACACCCTGAGCAAAACTTCCATTCTCCTGAACTATTCTACATCTCAGGGGGAGCATTGACAATAACAGCAATCTACTAGTCTTCTCAGAACATTGAGAAAGAGAAGACAATATCTATTTTATTTCCTCATTGTGTGCAGAGTTTTAACTCCCTTCAAAATTTATCCCATTGGTTGTTAAGTCTCCTGATCAAAAGACTTAATTTGGTTTTGGGAACCTGATCAAAAGCTTAAAAGATTGTTAGATCTCCCTTGAAAATAGATCTTGTGGTGGCAGGGCACCTGGTCAAAAACTTGTAGTGGATTCCTACCAGGGTTGTAGAAGAGTGGATGTACCCAGGTTTATTGGGGAACCATTATAAATTTCCTTGTGTCATTTGGTTGTGCTCTATTCTTTATTTTGCTGTGTTGTGATATATATATTTCCTTTTCTTATATATATATATATATATATATATATATATATATATATATATATATATATATATATATATATATATATATATATATATATATATATATATATATATATATATATATATCATCTATTTTTAATCTGTGGTGTCAAAATAACTCAGTTTTTAAAACACTCTATTCACCCCCCCCCCCCCCCTCTAGAGTAAAGATAAGATCTATCCCTCACTTTCAATTGGTATCAAAGCGAGGTTAATTGGTTGTACATGCTAACACCTGAACCAAAAGATCTTTGATAGATCGCATTTACTCTACTGTCTTTTTATATCATGGCACAAAATAAGGAGTACTCAAGCACCAGACCTCCAGTATGCAATCTTTATAAGTTCATGTAGTTTCGGAGTCGGTGGGTTAACCCTGTGAAAGGCAGTAGCAGGAAGTACTGGAGTGGTAGTCCAGGAAAATACCCTTGTGATGCTTGTGATGCCTGTGTTATTGGGTTGTACCTGTGAAAGAAAGTAGCAGGAAGTAATGTATTGGAGTTCTAGGAAATACCCTTTATAATGCTTGATGTTTACGGGTGAACCTGTGAAGGGAAGTAGCAGGAAGTACTGGCGTGGTAAGCCATGGAAATACCCCTGACATTTGTGATAATTTAGGGGTCATACCTGTGAAGAGAGTAGCAGGAAGTACTGGTGTGCCCAGGAAAGACCCGCTGATGTGTGAGATGAAATGGGTGTTAGAGTAAGTGCTGGTGCGCCCAGGAAATCACCCAGGCTTGAATGCCAGAACAGGATCGGTGAAACTGACCTGCTCCTTTGATATAGCCGTGAGTATGCTGTGCTCGGTGATGGCAAGGTGATTTGAGCAGCAGAGGGTGGATGATCCGACATGTGCTATGTCTGTCCGACGTGAGACCTGAAAGTGCAGTCTGTTGGAGCGCATAGCAAGAGTCGTAGGCGTGCGCGCCATGACACAATGGGGGGCTACGGTCCAATCCTGATGCATTACGACTAGAACTCCGGTTGTACGCCATGGAGTGAAATGCTTAATGTTTTACCGTTGTGTTGTGACCCTGATACGGTGGTGGGATCCTGGTTCGTCGGTATACTAAGAATGTGCCCTGAGTGCCTGGATCATCGGGCTGAGTGGCTGACAGTTGTGATGGAATGTGTGCGTGAAAGCACAATATATGAGATATATATATGCTTGTGAAATGTTATGCCTGCAGGGAAGAATACCACTACCCCGGGAAAGGGGTAGGGTCGTTATAATTTGGTCAGCTGAATGCAGACCAAAGCCTCTATTTTCTAGTATTGGGTGGGCTGTCCCTGTGCAGGTGTTGGAGAGCCGAGCGGGATGCATGAGGGCTGAAGTCCCTACTGTCTTTGTTGCTGCTGCTGCTGCTAGCCCTCAAAGGCTAAACTTTAAATGTTGTGTTTTATTTATACGTGGCCAGCCTGCGCGCCAATGTTGAGGCCACTGTTGTGAAAGTCGTGTAAGGCCATAAGGCCAACCATTTGTACTTGTAAAACATTCCTATGTTATATCTAAATGAGGAGCTTCTATATGTTGGACATTCAGGTGTGGAGTTCAAGTTTAGTGTTTAGGCTTCCGCTAGAATGCAATGTGTTAGGGTGCGCTGCGTTACTCTGGTATCATACCGTAACTTCACCGCCTGTTTTGTGGTATATGCTGTGGGGCCCCGGCCGGACCTTCTAGTATATACTATGTAAACGGATGGGGTTGTTACATTTTTGGTATCAGCTGTTTTGGTCTTTCCCTTTCGAAGTCGTGGTCGACTTCTTTTGTGAGGTGGCGAGCACATGTCTGTGCAAACCAAGTTAACACGATTGAACTCATGAATGTCCACTGTAGGAATGCAAGTACATGTGTTTGAGGAACCTGCGCATTCCTAACTTGTTGATATTGCTTGTGTACGGTCGCTAATGTGTGTATCTTGTTCACCTATAGCTGACGCAAAGTGGAACTAGGCAGTCGGAGCCCAGCCGAGGTGCCTACACCTCCGCCTGCTGCGAAAACTGTACGATTCGTTGCTGAGGCTTTGTTTGCCATGATCCAAACCCAACCGATTGAGCAGGCACAGCCGGCATTAAGGCCAGAACAGGTGGCGGCAAGTCCAGAACCTATTGCGGTTGTGGACCCTCGGGCAGCTGAACGGCAGTTGAAGCGGTTCATGAGCTTCAATCCGCCTACGTTTTCGGGAGTGGGACCTCCTACGCAGGCTGAGGATTGGCTATCACGCGTCAAGCGGATAATGACGGCGATTGGGTCAGAGGAGAATCAGAAGGTCACCTTAGCTACCTTCTTATTGGAAGGCGAAGCTCGTTTGTGGTGGGACGAGATGGAGTTACACCATTTGGCAGGTAGATCGTTGACACAAGTTTCCATGGAGGAATTCTCTAGACTCTTCCTGGCAAAGCACCTTCGGTGGCACAGCGTATTGCCATGGAGAACGAATTCCAAAGGCTAACACAAGTAGAAGGCAGTGTGGAAACGTACCTGTATGAGTTTACACGCTTGGGGCGATATGTGGGTCTTATTTTTGCTGATGAGCAGAGGAAGACAAATAGGTTCTATGAAGGACTGCGAGACGAATTGAGGTTCCTGCTTTCTAGTTCTGTGAACCAAAGCTTCCAGGCATTGGTCAACACTGCATACGCGCTAGAAAAAGATATGAAAAGGGTGCAAGGGAAGAGGGCCTTGGCTGTGACACAGCCTGAGTTCAAGGTGCCCCGACCGACGAAGTCATTTTATAAGAAGAAATTGAGCAAGAGGCCCAAGACGGTGGGACAAGCTCCATCTTTAGTTGCATCGGGAGCAACGTCGGGGGCCACCTCAAGGCTGGATACTCGTACATGCTTTAATTGTGGACGGGTGGGGCATATAGCCCGTGAATGTCGGGTGCTGCCAAAGAGTGAAAAGAAGGCGGGAGCGTCGTATACGGAAAAAGGAAAGGCAGAAGGGGAGTCTTCTGCCTCACAGGCGCAGCCCCGGGTCTACAATCTTGGCTTGCAAGAGGTCATTAAGCAGAATGACATCGTCACAGGTACGAGTTAAGTTATTGAGTATTGTATTGCTTGCATGTTTTGTTTATTGCCTATGAGTATGCAGCTTGTGTTTGTGACATGATTGGCATAGGATTTGTACTGATTCGGAATATGTTGGCGCGAGCACTGTTTGATACGGGTGCGTCACATTCTTTTCTATCTAAAGAGTTCATAGTGTAGCTTGGGATACCTAGTCGTGTGAAGACAGATAACGTCAGAGTGGTGTTTCCGAATGGTTGTATGATGCTTGTGGATCAAGCTTGCGATGTGGCAGTGCAAATAGGAAGTCAGGATTTCTACTTAACTGCATCTGTATTACCGATAGCGGAATTTGACGTGATATTTGGTATGAATTGGCTTGCGGAACAGCATGCCTTGATTGATTGTAATGCCAAAGAGATCACGTTGGGCCATAATACCGAGCAGGAAACGTGGTTCGCGGGTATGCGAGGAGTTGGCGAGATGTTGATGTCTGCACTCCAAGTTGTTAAAGCTGTTCGGAAGGGCGCGGAGTTATACTTCACGGTAATTCAGGCTGTGGAGCCTAAGGCCAGTGTGTGATGTTTCGATCGTATCGGAGTTTGCAGATGTGTTTCCCAAGGATATCCCTAGGCTATCTCCCCAGCGTGAGATTGACTTCATGATCGAGTTGGTGCCAGGTGCAAAACCTGTGGCCTGCTCGCCATATCGCGTTGCGCCAAAGGAAATGGCGGAATTGAAAGTCCAACTGCAAGAATTGATGGAGCAAGGTTATATTCGCCCAAGCATGTCACCTTGGAGCGCCCCTGTGCTTTTTGTAAAAAAGAAAGACGGCGGTTTACGGTTATGTATTGATTACCGCGAACTGAACAAGCTGACAGAGAAGAACAAGTATCTGATTTCGCGGATTGATGAGTTGTTCGATCAGCTGGTGGGATCGACCGTCTACTCGAAGTTGGAATTGAAGTCTGGTTATTACCAATTGAGAATCCAGGAAGGTGACATTCCCAAAACCGCATTTGGAACACGGTACAGGCATTATGAGTTCACGGTAATGTCGTTTGGGTTGTGCAATGCGCCCTCGGTGTTTATGGATTTGATGCACCCCACGTTCCGAGAGTACCTGGACCTGTTCGTGATAGTGTTCATTGATGATATTCTGGTCTACTCTCGATCGAAAGCCGAGCATGAGAACCACTTGTGGTTGGTGTTGAATACCTTGAGGCAGAATAAGCTCTATGTCAAGTTCTCGAAGTGCGAGTTTTGGTTATCGTCAGTGGCATTTCTAGGCCATGTGGTGAGTGGAGCGGGCATAGCAGTGGATCCAGCAAATATAAGGGCCATATAGGAGTGGCCGGTGTTGTATTCAGTGGCTGAGGTCAGGAGCTTCCTTGAACTGGCGGGCTACTATCAAAGATTTGTTGCAAACTTCTCACGGATTGCTTTGCCGCTAACCACGTTGGCGAGAAAAGATCATAAGTTCATTTGGACTCCAGAGTGCGCTCGAGCTTTTGAAGAGCTGAAGGTTCGGTTGACCACGGCGCCTGTGTTGTCATCGACATATGGTACCGATGGATTTGTAATCTATAGTGATGCCTCGGGGAGCGTCTTAGGCTGCGTCCTTCTGCAAAATGGGAAGGTGATTGCTTACGGCTCTCGCCAGCTAAAGGTGCACGAGCGAAACTATCCCGTCCATGACTTAGATTTGGCGGTGGTGATCTTCGCACTAAAGCTGTGGCGACACTATCTTTATGGTGTGAAGGTGGAGATCTATACAGATCATAAGAGCCTAAAGTACATATTGGAGCAGAAGGACTTGAATATGAGACAATGAAAGTGGTTGGAGTTCTTTGGGGACTACACCTTTGAAATTCACTATACGCCCGAAAAGGGAAATGTAGTCGCGGAAGCCTTGAGTCGGAGAGCTCCGGCAAGGGCGAGTTGGTTGCAGAGGCATGATGAACGTCTCATCCAGGAGCTAGAAGCGTTGGAGATTTCTTGTGGTTACAAGAATTCCATCGCCAATGGCTGTTTGAACTGGATAGAGGTACGGTGTGACCTTGCAGACCGGATTCGATGAGCAATGGGGCTAGATGAAGATCCCCTACGTTATGCTAAAGATGGGCCAGAGGGCAAGTTCTCCTGGGATGATTGTCTTCTGCAGAAGGAGGGTCGTTTGTGCGTCTCGAATTTGGGTAAATTGAGGGAAGAAGTGATGTATGAAGCGCATTATACACAGTACTCAGTCCACCCAGGGAGCACAAAGATGTTCCGGGATATGAAAAAGCTGTTCTAGTGGCTAGGGCTAAAGAAAGATGTTGCTCATTATGTGGCTAAATGCCAAACCTGTGCTATGGTGAAGGCGAAATGCCAGAAGCCTGGCGGTTACTTGAAGTCATTGTCGATTCCAGAATGGAAGTTCGATGATATTTCCATGGATTTCGTGCATGGGTTGCCGAGATCTTAGCACGGAAATGATTCGATTTGGGTGATTGTTGATCGGCTAATGAAAGTGGCACACTTCTTGCCAAACAGATGGGATGATTCAGTGGAAAGTTTGGCAAAATTATATGTTGAGCAGATTGTCCGGCTACATGGTGTTCCTCGGAGCATCGTAAGTGATAGAGATGGGTGATTCACATCGAACAATTGGAGGCTAGTTCATCAACTGTTGGGCACGAAGTTCACATTCAGTACGACCTTTCATCCCCAAACTGATGGCCAAACTGACCGGACCAACAGGACGATGGAAGATATGCTCTGGATGTGCGCCCTAGACTTTGGAAAGAGATGGGAAGATCATCTCTATATGGTGGAGTTTGCCTATAAAAACAACTACCAAGCGAGCATCAAGATGACACCATATGAAGCTCTGTATGGACGGAAGTGTCATAATCCTTTGGCTTGGGTAGAAGCGGGCGAAGCTAGAGTTTATAATCGTAATGAAGTCAATGAAGCAAACTCGACCATACGTAATATTCGAGAGAGGCTACTCATATCCCTGGATCGACAAGCAAAATACTACAACGCCAAGCACTGGAACGTAGAGTTCATGGTAGGCTACTTGGTATACTTGAATATCAAGCCCTTCAAAGGCGTATCCAGGATTTGACGTCTGAAAACGTTGAGTCCAAGATACCTTGGTCCATTTGAAGTGGTAGAGCGAGTCGGGGAGGCTATATATCGGCTATCTCTGTCGGCAGACTTGAGTGGATTACATGATGTGTTTCACATCTCGGTGTTGCGGAAAGCCGTGAAAGATCCAGCTCAGGTGATCAAGGATGATTGTGTGCCGGTAAAGTATGGGCTAACGACGAAGGTTAGGCCCATTCAAATTGAGGATCGAGCCGAGAAACAGTTATGGAACAAGAAGGTCGGGATGGTCAAAGTCCGATGGGATAATTGCGGCCGTGAGGAGCTAATATGTGAGCGAGAGCAAACCATGCGAGCTGAATTTCCCAAGCTATTTCTGTAAAATGGTTGTATAGTGCAAATTTTGTTGTAACATAAAATTTTGATGTTATAACATTTTGCTTGTTGGTTTCCTTCCTGTGTGCGAATTTCACGGATGAAATTTCTTGTAGGAGGGGAGGGTTGTAATAGCCCAAATTTCAGAATGGGAAAATTTTGAGTGGCACGGCCTGGGACACGGGCGTGTCCCAGGGCGTGTCCTGCTCAGGTGCGAAGACGCCACGAGTTCGACGAAAATGCATTCGACGAAGTGTTTGGGAGGTACACGCCCTGTGACACTGGCGTGACCTAGGGCGTGTCCCCCCTGGTCGACACTCGAGTGCTTTGGTCGACGAACATGGTCGACAGAGGAAATATGCCATACTACACGGGCGTGTACCATCCGACACGGGCGTGTCGGAGGGCGTGTCCCCCCCCCCTTTTTGGTCGACGAAATGAGCTCGACGATCGTCGAATGTAATAACACGCCCTACGACACGGGTGTGTCTGAGCCGACATGAGTGTGTACCCTGGTCGTGAAATGTTTCAGGATAAGGCCGTTTGTGCACCGCTTAGAGTAGACGGCCTGTGACATGGGCGTGTCACAGGGCGTGTCGGACCCGAGAAGGGATTTTTAGGCTTTTTCGTGGCCGTCCATTTTCTTCAGCTGCGATCTAACAGCTAAGAGTCCTCCCGGCTTCCTTAAGGCCAAAAACTGAGAAAGCATTCTCATTATGTTTATGCTTTCATCTTTTTAAAACATAGAAAGAGAAAGGGAGAGGAAGGAGGACGAGGAGGAAGTGGAGCTGATCGCTGGTGGAGCTTGAGAGTGTCAAATTGAGATCCGAGGCCATCTTTGTGGAGGAAAAGCTGTTACGGTTCTTTCTAGCCAGCTAGGAGCTCATGACACCGAAGCGGTCTTCAAGGGTAATGACCTTTCTTCCTAGCCATGTGAAGGCTTCCTTTTTGGCATGTGTATCTGATTCCCCCACTAGAGGGTGGCTTGTTGTGGGAGTCTTTTGGGTTGATTCATGAAATCCCCAATTTGGCATATAGATCCATTTATGGAATAGGCATGCTGTGTGAAACTCATCTGGAAAGGTTGGTCTGGATTGGTGATGTTGCATATATGAACCGGAGAAGACTCCGTGGTAAATGTGTAGTTTCAGATTCGGTGGGTTAACCCTGTGAAAGGCAGTAGTAGGAAGTACTGGAGTGGTAGTTCAGGAAAATACCCTTGTGATGCTTGTTATGCCTGTGCTATTGGGTTGTACCTGCGAAAGAAAGTAGCAGGAAGTACTGGATTGGAGGTTCAGGAAATACCCTTTATAATGCTTGATGTTCATGGGTGGACCTGTGAAGGGAAGTAGCAGGAAGTACTGGTGTGGTAAGCCATAGAAATACCCTTGACATTTGTCATAATTGCGGGGTCATACCTGTGAAGAGAGTAGCAGGAAGTACTGGCGTGCCCAGGAAAGACCCGCTGATGTGTGAGATGAAATGGGTGTAAGAGTAAGTACTGGTGCGCCCAGGAAAGCGCCCAGGCTTGAATGCCAGAACAGGATCGGTGAAACCGACCCGCGCCTTTGATATAGCTGCGAGTACGTTGTGCTCGGTGATGGCAAGGCGATTTGAGCAACAGGTGTGGATGATCCGACCTGCGCTATGTCTGTCCGAAGTGAGACCTGAAAGTGCGGTCTATTGGAGCGCATAGCAAGAGTCGTAGGCCTGCGCGCCATGACACAATGGGGGGCTACGGGCCAATCCCGGTGCGTTACGACTAGAACTCCGGCTGCACGCCATGGAGTGAAATGCTCAATGTTTTACAATTCGGTTGTGACCCTGATATGGTGGTGGACCCTGGTTCGTCGGTACACCAAGAATGTGCCCTGAGTGCACGGATTGTCTGTTGGAGTCACCATGATGATCTGGAAGTGATCAAGCATGTAATCTCACTGCCAACGCGATATGAGCCTGCAGGGTCGCACACAAGAGATGTGGAGAAGTTGGTTGACTGACTGTGTTGGTAAAGGTTACCAATCACCGACCTGAATAGAGTTATGGGCAAAGTGTTGCCTTATAGGATCATCGGGTTGGGCAAATGTTGCCTTAAAGGGCTGGTTAGGTTTGTCGTCCGAGGGTCAATGACATTAGTCGAGAATCGTCTTCTGATTCCCGCCGATCGGCGAGAATCGTCTCCCTGATTCTCGCCGATCGACGAGAATCGTCGAGAATCAATGATTGATTCTCGACGATCGACTACCTTGACAATTGTCGTCGACCGCGGCTCGACGATCGTCGAGTATCATTATGAATCGTCGAGCGCAGCTCGACGATCGGCGAGAATCGTCGAGTATTGTACTCTGATTCTCGCCGATCCAATGTGATACTCGTCGAGTGATTCTCGCCGAACCTGCTCAGTGATTCTCGCCGATTGTCGCCGATTCTCTCCGATTGATACTCGCCGATTCTGAACCCTAGTTCTGGGTGGTCTGCGGATAGTGATTTTCCTGGGTTTATTTATACCTCTAGTATAAATAGAACACTTAGGTTTTATCGGGTGATATCTTTTTGGCTACAGTGCGAATCGACCCCGACGGAAACGTTCCGCTCATTCGCTCTGCCGATCCCGATCCCGCCGCCGGAAGAGTTCCGCCGCCGTGTTCGCTCCGCTGCCACCTTTTTCTCCGGCGACTGTCGCTGGTGCTGCTCTTCCTGGCGCGGACCTAGCAGTCCGTGGATTAGCCGAGGTGCGGTCTTCTCCATCCCGATCTTCCGTGCGACGGAAAGCTCGGCGTTCTCCCGCTCGTGTGGACTTCTGCAAAAACGTGGATACTATTCCACGTAGAACTCGCCACCAGCAAGCAGATAAAGTTTGGAGCATCTCCGTTGAGTTGTGACTCAACGCCACCGAGGTAATTTTTGCCTAGTTTTGTTAACTTCTTGATTCAACTGTTCATGGCCCGATCCACATCTCTTTGGGTTTTTCTTGATGTTTTACTTTTCCGCTGCGTGCACAAGCGTTGTGCCAACCCTATAGAGAATCACAACAGTGGTATCAAAGCGAGGTTGCGGCCATGATTGTTGTTTTGGAAGTTTGTTATTCCAGTGCGTGTAAACCTAGGGATTTAGAAGTGTTCTAAATGTCTAGATTTAGTCTTGGTCTCCTCGCCAAGAACGATTGGAATTTCGGTGGATTTCTAAGTGTTAGAAATAGTGATCTCCTTAGCAGTAACCATCCCTCGATTTTGTTTTGGATTTTGAATCCAACAAAGAGAGATGAGCTTGTCTACTGCTTTAAGTTGAGTTGTCTTTGTCTTTGTCCAATGCATGTAAATCTGAGGATTTGGAAATTTCCGGATGCTCAGATTTAGCCCTTCCTTCTATCAAATGTTGATGGTGTCAGGATGTGCACATAAGGGATGCATGTGGTTTTAGAAGAATTGTTTTTCTTTGGATGTGCACGTCGATCAAATGTTGATCATGGTTAATTGTTAACCTATATTTGAAATCCCTTCATCAAATATTAAGTGTTCGGATGCCTTCCGATGGCTGACACTCTTCCTGCCTCGATCGATGAAGTGTGGGCTTGCCAAAGCAAGGTGCATCAATCTATCTTGGTAAGGGTGCGAGCGGATAATTGTGATATCCCACTGTCGACATCGGGTCCAGCTTAACTAGGTGACCTCAAAGGTTGAGTGCCTAGAGGCATAGGATTGGCATGCACCATGTGATGGATGCGAATAAGGAGTTATTCACCAACCATATAAGAATTGCATGAGGATGCAATTGGCAAGCGTTGCCTACCTAAATAACTGCATCGTGAGAGGAACGCCAAAGCGGACTCATAGTGTTGGTGAAATACGGATCTTGTCCACTAAGAGAGTAGCTCGCATGAACTCTCCGAATTGTTAGTGAGGGCTATCATTTCGAATAAAATAGTGGGAGTATTTTAATTGAAGTCCTAATTAGAATAAATTGTAATTGAAATTTAGGTACTGATTTTATTCTGCATAAATTCTTATAGAATTCCATGGCAAGCGTTGCACACTCCACGTTGTCTCTGAGAGCCATCCTTGATGCAGGCCACCCCTTCGCGACACCGAACAAGAAAATGACAAAGAAGAGATCATATGACAAATCTAAATTCTTATGGGGAATTTTAGCGAACACGTTGGCGCGCGTAGAAAACTCTAAATTTCGGCAGAGTTTTGTTTATAATTGTGCGATCTCACAGTGAGTATTTCCCAACCACATTGACACGAACATCGCAAATACATTAGCGTATCCTAACCATGCATTTAGCGTCACAACACATTCAATTTTTCCATCCACAAGGAAGGCTATCCGGACTAAGATTGCGATTCGGAAATGAGTCCAAATACGCCCTCAAAACAAAATCCTACGAGGATATACCAAATCCGCTTGATCCGTTCGAAACCAATGGTTGAACCAACCCCGGTTTGCAAGCGTCCAAAGGGACCTATCCTTACGGAATTTTCGCAAAATTCGGAAATAAAAGACAACACAATTTCAGATTTTATGAAGGCAACTAGATTCAATATTTTAGGATAAAATTTGTAAACCACTTGTCTCCAATAACTCACAAGACTAAGATGAAAACTCACACAATATTTAGAGATAGAGATTCGTTACCCAAAACCGGAATTTCAATAAGAGGAGAAACAAGATTTAGTGGAGGAATCGCTCTTCCACGGGGACACGGAGTCGCACCGGATGATGAGAAAAGAATCGACCGCCTTCTTCGGAGTCACACGGAGGAGGGAGAAGCGTCGCCGGAGAGGCAAGAGGCAGCCACAAAGGGGCGCGGCAGCAGCTCGGGGCGGTTTCCTGGGGCGGGATTCGGCCTGGCCGAAAGGGGGCGGCAGCAACCCGGAGAAATAGATTTAGGTTTTTTTTTTTTTTTTCACCATCTCCTCTCCAATACCTCACACATATATATATAGTATTACACCCTCTCCATCCACCCTTCATTTAAGTCAAAGATAATCCTAACCACTCATGTTTGTTATGAAATAAAAACAACACAAAGATCAAGTTTAAAATTTATAAATTTATAAAATCCTATGATTTATAAATTCATAAAGGTATTATGAATAGAATATTATTCCATCAATGAAATAACATTATATTCATAATGATATGATGTGACGACGGCGGCGGCGACGATAGCTGCGGCGGTGGCGATGACAGTTGCGGCGGGTGGCGACGACAGTTGCGTCAACGACCATCTATGTCTACGAACATGTAGCAGCGACGGCGGCGGCGGCGGCGACGGTTGCGGCAACGGTCATCAACATCCACGAACATGTAGCGATGGCGATCAAAATAGAAGTCCGTGATGACACGATCAACTGGCGGGGCATCCTCGCCATCAATCCTCCCCCGCTCGAAATCACTCATCCTCGATGAGTGGCCTGGGAGAGAGTAGCAAGAGACCACAGTATCCACTGGTGGCATAGTAAAAACGGGCTTCCGCGGGGCAGCAGTACGGGCATCCGCAATAGAACAGATCCTGTAATGATAAAGAACAGCAGGAAACCTCATAGATGTGTCAGCATAAAGAAAAGCAGTACAAATCTTACCATCCAATGTGAGAACCAGTAAACCAAAATGTAGAGCGACACGGAGAAAATCTCACCTCTCAACCCACGAGACTGTGAAGTGGAAGAGAGAAACGTCGGAGAAAACCACTCATATGGAGACCAGATTTGCACAATTAAATCCGAAAAATTGAAATGCGGTGAAAAACCGATTGCATCGTAAAAATCCAAAGAAATTGCTTTAAATCCAAAATTCTTGAAATCATGAAAGGATCGGCGCTCCAACGTAATGATTTCGCTACGGAACCCGAAGGTATCCACTCGAGGGCTAACAGACTAAAGTAGAATCAACAGTTTGGTAGTCAGAGCTTTCGGAAGTGAACGGTGTGAAAATGAAGCAACATAGACACTGGCATAAGGCAACGACATATGTACGTGCAGTGCGTACCAGAATGGTCGAAAAATTTGTGCAATTTGATTTGGTGGGTAGCAATGTCGTGGGGACACCAAATCAAAATACACTTAAACGTGGAAATCACACGAAGTTGCAAACGAAAACATGTCCACCGGCGGATACTCACTAATACATAGCTCGCTAGTCATCTCAAAGGAGGTGCTAATAACGATGGTTTAACTAAGTGGCTAGGACTAGACAAATCAATTTGTGTTCTGACAAATCCGCTAGCCGATCCAAAGGAACAAAAGGGAGGGTCAGGGGTATCAGTTCCGAAATGATTTCTAACGCACGGTGAACGTCACGCATCGGTGCTAACGACATAGAGAAAATCATCGGGTTTGCACTACACAGATCATCTGAAAGCATGCATCCCTTGCTATGTAATTCTTCCAGCGCAGTAGATATATCATCCAATCCAGAATCAGTATAGGTCTCAGAAATAGACTCGATGCGTTCAGGGTCATGAGGGAGGATCGGCAAATCAACCCGACAAAATTTCAAATTCATATTGAGATTCAGGCAATGGTGATAACAATAAAGAAAACTCAACCGGATCAAAGAAGATCAAATAGTGGATTCGTCCTCATAGAAAACTCACCGGATCAAGAGGAAGATCAAATAGTGGATTCGTCCTCATAGAAAACTCAACCGGATCGTCAGCACCTAACTCACTCTCAGATAAACATTCATCACAGGTTGACTCTACCAACTCAACCGAAATGTCTTCAACCCACAGATATTTCATCAAATCATAATCAGTAACGATCTCTAAAGTAGGCAAATCGAACCCGACAATTTTTTTATTCCACATGGGGCTTCAAATAATCTTCCCTCGTCAGGTACATCTTCCAATATAATAGGTACATCCGTCGACTTAGGGCCATCGAACGATCCCTCAACGGTCTTAGGAGACGGGCCTGAAATAAGGTCGAGGGGAAATGAGTTAATCCCAGGGAGGGATATCTCCGGGGAGATATCATCATCCAAGTCACTAGGATATCCACTCTCCTCTTCGTCACTACAGTCGTTGGAAAAATTGACATCGCCCTCAGTGGCGGGCTTAGACGTCGACGCTAAAAGAGCCAAACCCTAGGCTTAGTGGGGCACTCCACAGCATAATGGCCAATCAACCCACAAGCATAACATGTAGCGTCTTCCTTGCAAATCTTAACTTCTTCCTAGGCTTTACCCGCGGTTTATAACATTCCTAGTAGTGACAACGATTGGTGGCGGGACAGATGGCCTAACCTTTTCTTTCTCCCTACGATAGGTATACATGAGCTCGAGATAGTCAGAAAATGGCGGGGCAAGGATCTAGCGTGAGGCTGATAGCCACTCCTATGGTCAGAAAGGGTCTAGTGCCCTGGCAGGGAGGAATAAGAACATGAGACGTCTTAGTACGGGGAGTACGGGTGGAGTACTGGTTCGGTGTAAGCAAAACCTTAGGTGGCGAATCACTCAGATAATCGGAAGACTGAGAGCGGCAGTAAGTAAGGAGGGTAATACTCATCCATTAAATAATTCTTCATAATCTGCCAACCTATACGTAAGTCGTCGAGGGGCGCCCCAAAGCGTCTCTCCACATGAGCCAGAAGTATGAGCACGACCAAATAATTGAAGTCTCGCAACGGGAATCATGTGTGGGTCCACAAGATGATATTGCTCAAAATAACGCTCCATATCTTTCACCCAACATAAAAACACTCGCGTTCACCTAACCCATCATAGTCGGTGCAGGAATTCTATCGGGCCTAGAGGTGCGCGGTGGTGGTGTCATAATCGCTTGCCTACCCTTCGAACTAGGGACAAACGTCCTAAGTGGTTTCCTAGGGGGCGCAATATGAGGTGTCAGTGACTGACCGCTATTATTTGGGCTATTAACGCGTTTATGTCGTCAAATTGGTGGTTCATCTCCCTGCGAAATGCACCAACCGAGGAACGTGAGGGAAGGGACTCCCAATGTGCGCAATAACGGACCACGAAAAAGAACATGTATAACTCCAAATAAGAACGAAACTTAAAAACTCTTTTTTTTATATATAACTAGAAATAAAAATTTTAAAACATACGAAGCGTACCTAAGTGCAAGTGGGGGGGGGGGTAGTATGGAAAAGAGCGGATCGTTGTCAAGTTGAGAAATTGACAAACCTCGCTTTGATACCAAATTGATGCAGGCCACCCCTTCGCGACACCCGAACAAGAAAATGACAAAGAAGAGATCCTATGACAAATCTAAATTCTTATGGGGAATTTTAGCGAACACGTTGGCGCGCGTAGAAAACTCTAAATTTCGGCAGAGTTTTGTTTATAATTGTGCGATCTCACACGTGAGTATTTCCCAACCACATTGACACGAACATCGCAAATACATTAGCGTATCCTAACCATGCATTTAGCGTCACAACACATTCAATTTTTCCATCCACAGGAAGGCTATCCGGACTAAGATTGCGATTCGGAAATGAGTCCAAATACGCCCTCAAAACAAAATCCTACGAGGATATACCAAATCCGCTTGATCCGTTCGAAACCAATGGTTGAACCAACCCGGTTTGCAAGCGTCCAAAGGGACCTATCCTTACGGAAATCTTCGCAAAATTCGGAAATAAAAGCAACACAATTTCAGATTTTATGAAGGCAACTAGATTCAATATTTAGGATAAAATTTGTAAACCACTTGTCTCCAATAACTCACAAGATTAAGATGAAAACTCAAACAATATTTAGAGATAGAGATTCGTTACCCAAAACGGAATTTCAATAAGAGGAGAAAAAAGATTTAGTGGAGGAATCGCTCTTCCACGGGACACCGGAGTCGCACCGGATGATGAGAATCGAACCGCCTTCTTCGGAGTCACACCGGAGGAGGAGAGAAAGCGTCGCGGAGAGGCAAGAGGCAGCCACAAAGGGGCGGCGGCAGCAGCTCGGGGCGGTTTCCTGGGGCGGGATTCGGCCTGGCCGAATAGGGGGCGGCAGCAACCCGGAGAAATAGATTTAGGTTTTTTTTTTTCTTTTCACCATCTCCTCTCCAATACCTCACACATATATATATAGTATTACACCCTCTCCATCACCCTTCATCTTAAGTCAAAGATAATCCTAACCACTCATGTTTGTTATGAAATAAAACAACACAAAGATCAAGTTTAAAATTTATAAATTATAAATCCTATGATTTATAAATTCATAAAGGTATTATGAATAGATTATTATTCCATCAATGAAATAACATTATATTCATAATGATATGATGTGACGACGGCGGCGGCGACGATAGCTGCGGCGGTGGCGATGACAGTTGCGGCGGTGGCGACGACAGTTGCGTCACGACCATCTATGTCTACGAACATGTAGCAGCGACGGCGGGGGGCGGCGACGGTTGCGGCAACGGTCCATCAACATCCACGAACATGTAGCGATGGCGATCAAAATAGAAGTCCGTGATGACACGATCAACTGGCGGGGCATCCTCGCCATCACCATCCTTGAGAAGGATAAGCTCAGTGGGACAAATTATATGGACTGGTATAGGAACCTGAGAATTGTTCTCAGGCAAGAGCGAAAGCTCTATGTCTTGGAAGAAGAAGCCCCCGAGGTGCCGACCGGGAACTCTTCCCGTGCTGAGAAAGATACTTATAAGAAGTATACTGACGATGCTTTGGATGTCGAGTGCCTTATGCTTGCCACCATGAACTCTGAGCTTCAGAAGCAACATGAGAACATGGGGTGCAAGGAGATTGACGAGCATCTCAAGAAAATGTTTCAAGGGCAGGCTCGTCAAGAGAGGTTCGACATCACGAAAGCGTTGTTTCAGTGCAAGATGGGAGTTCGAGACTCAGTAGGGACTCACGTACTCAAGATGATTGGGTATATAGAGAACCTTGAAAGGCTGGGTTTTCCTCTTGGTCAAGAGTTGGCCACGGATCTGATCCTGCAATCGTTGCCGGACAGTTATGAGCAGTTCGTCTTGAACTACAACATGAACGAGATAGACAAGACACTGCCCGAACTCCTAGGCATGTTGAGAACTGCCGAAATCAACATGAAGAAGGCCAAGCCTGCCAGCCCTATACTGATGGTGCATAAGGGCAAGGGCAAAGCCAAGGGCTCTAAGAAGACGAAGGTGGGACCTAAGTCACATCTTGAGCCCAAGTCTTCAGCACTGATGAAAAAGAAGAGCACGGTGAAGGAAGGGAAATGCCACCACTGTGGCAAGGCTGGTCATTGGCGGAGGAACTGCCCTTCATACATTGAGGGTCTGCAGAAATTGAGGGGAGGTATGACTTCCGCTTCTAATGTTTACGTTATAGAGATAAACCTTTCTGCTCCTTCATCTTGGGTATTGGATACCGGATGTGGTTCTCACATTTGTACAAATGTGCAGGAACTGGGAAGGAGAAGATTGCTGAGTAAAGGGGAGGTGGACCTCCGCGTCGGCAATGGAGCAAGAGTTGCTGCTGTAGCCGTAGGAGTTTACCGTCTTTCTTTGCCCAGTGGGCTTGTAATAGAACTAGATAACTGTTATTTTGTTTCGGCGATAACTAGAAACATTATATCTATTTCATGTTTGGACATGATTGGATTTTCTTTTATAATTAAGAACAATTGTTGTTCTATATTTAAGAATGATGTTTGTTATGCTGTAGCCCAATTGTTTAATGGTCTTTACGTTTTGAACTTGGACCATCTGATCTGTAATGTAGAAAACAATAAAAGACTAAGAACAAATGACTCGAACCCTACGTTTCTCTGGCATTGTCGTTTGGGCCATATCAACGAGAAGCGCATATCCAAACTCCATAGAGATGGACTTTTTGACTCATTTGATTATGAATCATTTGAGCGATGTGAATCTTGTTTGTTAGGCAAGATGACTAAAGCTCCTTTCACTGGTTATACTGAGAGGGCTGAGGATCTCTTGGGCGTTGTACATAGTGATGTATGCGGACCCATGAGTTCCATGGCTAGAGGAGGGTATTTCTACTTTGTTACATTTACTGATGATTTCAGTAGATACGGATATGTGTATCTTATGAAGTGCAAATCCGAGACCTTTGAAAAGTTTAAAGAGTTCAAGAATGAAGTAGAAAACCAGTTGGGTAAAAGGGTTAAAGCACTCCGATCTGATCGAGGTGGCGAATACCTGAGTCATGAGTTCCGTGATCATCTGAAAGAGTGTGGTATTGTATCACAGCTCACTCCACCTAGAACACCACAACATAATGGTGTGTCTGAGAGGAGAAATCGTACTCTGTTAGACATGGTACGTTCGATGATGAGTCATGCAGACTTGTTTGTTTCCTTTTGGGGTTTTGCTTTAGATACTGCTGCAATGACATTGAATCGCGCTCCAACTAAAACGGTTCTGAAGACACCATATGAGATATGGACTGGGAAGCGTCCTAGTATGTCGTTCATTAAAATTTGGGGCTGTGAGGCATACGTGAGACGTCAAATGCCTGACAAGCTGGAACCCAAATCGGATAAATGTTATCTGGTGGGATATCCTAAGGAAACGAAAGGGTATTACTTTTACCTACCGTCTGAGGGCAAAGTGTTTGTCGCAAGGACTGGTGTCTTCTTGGAGAAAGAGTTCTTATCAAGAAAGACTGAAAAGGTAGAGCTTGAAGAAGTTCAAGAACCACATGTAGTGAATGAACCGGAATTGGATTCTGAGTCAGGACTACAAGATGTTGTAGCTAGAGAACCTGCTCAGGGAACACAAGTCTTACGTAGATCTGGTAGACCGAGGTTTGAGCCTGAGAGATATGGATTTCTCGTGTCTCAAATAGGTAATGTGTTGCTTATGGATCATGATGATGAACCAGCAACCTACCAAGAGGCTATGAATGGACCGGACTCTGACAAATGGCTTGAGGCTATGAAATCCGAAATGGACTCCATGTATGCAAACCAAGTTTGGAACTTGGTGGAACCACCTGAAGGGGTACGACCCATAGGGTGCAAGTGGGTCTTCAAGAAGAAGACCGACATGGATGGGAATGTACAGACATTCAAAGGGCGACTGGTGGCTAAGGGTTTCAAGCAAATTCATGGTATTGACTATGATGAGACCTTTTCCCCTGTTGCCATGGTAAAGTCCATTAGGATATTGCTTGCTATTGCTGCGTATTATGACTACGAGATCTGGCAGATGGATGTCAAGACGGCTTTCCTTAATGGAAACCTCCTTGAGGAAGTGTATATGACACAACCTGAGGGTTTTGTATCCCCAGATGAAGCCACTAAAATATACAAGCTGAATAAGTCCATTTATGGACTGAAACAGGCCTCTCGAAGTTGGAATCTTCGTTTTGATGAGAAAATCAAAGAGTTTGGTTTCATCAAGAATGAAGATGAGCCTTGTGTTTACAAGCGAATCAGTGGGAGCATTGTTGTCTTCCTGATATTGTATGTAGATGACATACTGTTGATCGGGAATGACATTCCTACCCTGAAAGTTGTTAAGAACAACCTAGGGAACTGCTTTTCAATGAAGGATTTGGGTGAAGCGACTTATATACTCGGTATTAAGATCTATAGAGATAGATCGAAGAAGTTGCTGGGTTTGACCCAGAGTACGTACATCGAAAAGGTGTTGAAGCGGTTCAGCATGCTTGAGTCCAAGAAAGGATTTTTGCCCATGTCTCATGGTGTGAATCTCTCTAAGGACCAGTGTCCAAAGTCTTGTGAAGATAAGGACCGCATGAAGTTGATTCCATATGCTTCGGCAATTGGATCAATCATGTACGCGATGTTATGTACTCGACCCGATGTCTCCTTTGCTTTGAGCATGACTAGCAGGTATCAGTCAGACCCCGGTGAGTGTCACTAGATTGCAGTCAAGAATATCCTGAAGTACTTAAGAAGGACTAAGGACGTGTTCTTGGTGTATGGTGGAGAGGAAGAGCTCGTTGTAAGTGGTTACACGGATGCTAGCTTCCAAACTGATCGAGATGACTCCAAGTCTCAGTCAGGTTTTGTGTTTTGCCTGAATGGAGGAGCTGTAAGCTGGAAGAGTTCCAAGCAAGAGACAGTTGCTGATTCTACAACAGAGGCCGAGTATATCGCAGCAGCTAATGCGGCGAAGGAGGTTGTATGGATTAGGAAATTCATCGGCGAGCTTGATGTAGTTCCTAGCATTGTTGGTCCCGTAGTTCTCTACTGTGATAACAATGGTGCAATTGCACAATCTAAGGAACCTAGATCTCATCAGCGCTCCAAGCAAATACTCCGGCATTTTCATCTTATTCGTGAGATTGTCGAACGAGGAGATGTAAACATTTGCAGAGTGCCGACTGAGGAAAATATTGCGGATCCGCTGACAAAGCCTCTCGCGCAGAGAAAGCATGATGGTCATACTAGATCGATGGGTATACGATACCTAAATGACCAACTCTAGCGAGAATCTTGTGGGTTGCATGTAATCTTGTATTTTGTTGGCTGTTTGTTCATATGATGAACTGTGTACCTAGTTTTTATTTTATAATTAAATGGCAAATTCTTTTATTATGAATTTTTCTATATATATGATAGTTAAATGTTAACATAATAGATACCCTTAAAATGTGCGCTTCCATGGGACATCAAGTACGTGACTTGAATGTGAGAGCCCATGATTTTTGGAGCTTCATTCTTAAAGGTCCCTAGTCGAGTATCATCATAGAAGCTAAGGGTGATGATGGTACATGAAGACTAGCACGTGTGTTGACTGATGACTGGTTCTCACAGGTCATGATATTGTGATATCAAGTCATCACGTGGGTACTTGTTAGTGAACAAGTTGTACTGGACAGACCCAACCTGAGACTACTCTGTGGATTGTCATCCAATCGTATCACAAGTAGGTCTCAATTGACAATGGTGTTGTGATCCTTTGACCTGAAGTCACAGCATTCATCAAGTGAGGAAGAGCGTGCTTTGATGCCATCTAAAGTCTTCCTTGAGAAAGGTTGATGATAAGGGTGGTTGTTGGGCATGTTACGAATCATTTGGGTGTTTGTGTGTGAGCAGATATGGGATTTGTCCTCCTGTATGACAGGAGTTGCATCCATGGGCCCCTTGATGGATCTGGACTGAGAAATGCATGGCCATGCTTGGTTGAGTCAATATGTGATATTGGACTCACCATTCTCTGGAAGTCCGTCCTGGATCAAGAAACTTGGATTGAGCTATTACGAGGGTGACACGGTCCATGCCTCTAGTTCTTTCTGGATGTAAGGTACAAAGGGACAAAGACAACGCTGATACATTGGTCATATAGGCTTATGAGTTATAAACTCTTATTGCTTGGGGAGCAATGATGCATTGCTAGATGCCGCTCATTGTTTGTGAGGTTTTTGTTTTGATACTTTCGAGATCAAGTGGGAGTCTGTTGGAGTCACCATGATGATCTGGAAGTGATCAAGCATGTAATCTCACTGCCAACGCGATATGAGCCTGCAGGGTCGCACACAAGAGATGTGGAGAAGTTGGTTGACTGACTGTGTTGGTAAAGGTTACCAATCACCGACCTGAATAGAGTTATGGGCAAAGTGTTGCCTTATAGGATCATCGGGTTGGGCAAATGTTGCCTTAAAGGGCTGGTTAGGTTTGTCGTCCGAGGGTCAATGACATTAGTCGAGAATCGTCTTCTGATTCCCGCCGATCGGCGAGAATCGTCTCCCTGATTCTCGCCGATCGACGAGAATCGTCGAGAATCAATGATTGATTCTCGACGATCGACTACCTTGACAATTGTCGTCGACCGCAGCTCGACGATCGTCGAGTATCATTATGAATCGTCGAGCGCAGCTCGACGATCGGCGAGAATCGTCGAGTATTGTACTCTGATTCTCGCCGATCCAATGTGATACTCGTCGAGTGATTCTCGCCGAACCTGCTCAGTGATTCTCGCCGATTGTCGCCGATTCTCACCGATTGATACTCGCCGATTCTGAACCCTAGTTCTGGGTGGTCTGCGGATAGCGATTTTCCTGGGTTTATTTATACCTCTAGTATAAATAGAACACTTAGGTTTTATCGGGTGATATCTTTTTGGCTACAGTGCGAATCGACCCCGACGAAAACGTTCCGCTCGTTCGCTCCGCCGATCCCGATCCCACCGCCGGAAGAGTTCCGCCGCCGTGTTCGCTCCGCTGCCACCTTTTTCTCCGGCGACTGTCGCTGGTGCTGCTCTTCCTGGCACGGACCTAGCAGTCCGTGGATTAGCCGAGGTGCGGTCTTCTCCATCCCGATCTTCCGTGCGACGGAAAGCTCGGCGTTCTCCCGCTTGTGTGGACTTCTGCAGAAACGTGGATACTATTCCACGTAGAACTCGCCACCAGTAAGCAGATAAAGTTTGGAGCATCTCCGTTGAGTTGTGACTCAACGCCACCGAGGTAATTTTTGCCTAGTTTTGTTAACTTCTTGATTCAACTGTTCATGGCCCGATCCACATCTCTTTGGGTTTTTCTTGATGTTTTACTTTTCCGCTGCGTGCACAAGCGTTGTGCCAACCCTATAGAGAATCACAACATTGTCGGGTCGAGTGGTTGACGGTTGTGATGGAATGTGTGCGTGAAAGCACATTATATGAGATATATATATGCTTGTGAAATGCTATGCCTGCAGGGAAGAATACCACTGCCCCGGGAAAGGGGTAGGGTCGTTATAATTTGGTCATCTGAATGTTAACCGTTGCCTCTGTTTTCCACCATTGGGTGGGCTATCCCTGTGCAAGAGTTGGGGAGCTGAGCGGGACGCATAAGGGCTAAAGTCAATGCTGCCTTTGCTACTGCTGCTAGCCCTCGAAGGCTAAACTATTAAATGTTGTGTTTTATTTATACATGGTCGGCCTACGCGCCAATGTTGAGGCCACTATTGTGAAAGCCTTGTAAGGCCATAAGGCCAACTGTTTGTACTTGTAAAACATTCCTATGTTATATATAAATGAGGAGCTTCTATATGTTGGACATTCAGGTGTGGAGGTCAAGTTTAGTGTTTAGGCTTCCGCTAGAATGCAATGTGTTAGGGTGCGCTGCGTTACTCTAGTATCATACCGTAACTTCACCGCATGTTTTATGGTATATGTTGTGGGGCTCCGGCCGGACCTTCTAGTATATACTATGTAAACGGATGGAGTTATTACAATAAATGTCTCCAAAGCTTCTGCGCGTATATTACAGCCGCAAATTCTAGGTCATGCGTAGGGTATTTTCTTTCATGGATCTTCAATTGCCTCGATCCATACGCGATCACCTTTCCTTTTTGCATCAGGACACAACCAAGTCCGATGTGCAATGCATCCACATACACAACGTACTCGACTCCTTCAGTAGGCAAGGTCAAGACTGGAGCAGTGCACAATCTCCTCTACAACTCTTGGAAAGCTTCCTCACACTTATCACTCCAAATAAACGTGGTGTTATTCTATGTAAGTCTAGCCATCAGCGCATACAACACGGAGAACCCTTCCACGAATCTTCTATAATATCCGGCCAGACCTAAGAAGCTTCTAATCTCCTTAGGTGTAGTAGGCCTCTTCCAATCCATTACAGCAAAAATCTTGGCTGGGTCCATAAAAATTCTGTCTTTGCTCACAACATGACCCAGAAAGGACACCTGGGGTAACCAGAACTCGCACTTACTTAGCTTCGCGTAGAGCTTGTGATCTCTTAGGGTCGACAAAACTAAACGCAAGTGTTGGGCATGTTCCTCAACACTGAGAGAATATATGAGGATGTCATCTATGAACACGACCATAAAATGGTCCAAGAGAGTCCTTGAACACTTTGTTCATCAAGTCCATGAAGGCAGAGGGTGCATTCATCAAACCAAAGGAGATCACCAAGAACTCAAAATGTCTATGCCGGGAACGAAAGGTCATTCATGGTATATCAGACGCACGGACCCTCAACTGGTGGTAGCCTGGATGAAGGTCAATCTTCAAAAACACAAAGCATCCCCAATACTGATCAAACAGATCATCAATCTGCGACAATAGATACCTATTCTTGATGGTTACCCTATTTAACTCTTGATAATCGAAGCAAAGCCTCATGGAACTTTCTTTCTTTTTCATGAACAAAACTTGAGCACCCCATGGAAAAGAACTTGGTCTTATAAAGCCGCACTTCGACAACTCGTCTAGCTGGGTACGCAATTCTTCTAACTCATGTGGTGTCATGTAGTACGGTGCCTTAGCAATGGGGAGAGTACCTGGCTCGAGGTCTATTACAAACTCCACCTCTCTATCAGGAGGAAGTCCTAGAAGACTATCAGGAAAAAATATTTGGAAACTCTCGCACCACTAGGATATCCTCGACACATGGTGTAACCAAAGAGTTTCCTGTACAACCCTGTGTCCGGCGAGCGGGTCCCACCAGGGAGGTCGAACAGGCCTGCCCCGCGACTCGCACCCAAGCGGCAGGACGGGCTGAACGACTAAAGGGCTGGCCCGCTCCTGCCCATCTCAGGCGAGCGAGCTGGCGACCCGCAGCAAGCGAGCCGGACCCGAGCTGGCGACCCGCAGCAAGCGAGCCGGACCCGCGATTGGCGACCCGCCGCCAGCGAGCCGGACCCCGAGCGCGACCTGACCGCCGATCCGCCCGGCAGAAGGCAGGCGGCTCGCCCATATCGGCTCGCACTCGCCCAGTGATGGTAGGCGAGCCCCAGAGCCGGGTCGCGCCCGCCTCCTGCGGGAGAACTGAAGGCGAGCTGACCGCCCGGGGGTGCGAATAGCTACTCAGAACAGCGGAGCCTCGCTGTTGGCAGACCAGGTTGGACTGCGCATAGCTGTTCAGAACAGCGGAGTTTGGCTGTTGGCAGACCCATCCAGGGGCCTTTTGGTACTTCCAGGTCAGTCCTTTTGGTTATTGGCAGTTCAGATCCTGAAAATCTATAAATAAGACCCAAGGGGTACCTCAGAGGACACGCTTTCAGTGCCTCCTTGCTCTCATTTTCAAGTGTTCTCTGAGAGTACCTTAGATCGGCTCTTGGCTAAGGAGGGGAAGCGCTCAGAGATCTTCCGGGTTTGTGGTGGGACCTCCCTGCCGAGCCCTTGGGTCTGTCTTTCCTTGTCTCTCTCGTTGTTTTTCTTGCAGGTGCGAAGTAGGCGCGAGACCACCCCTTCCCCAAGGGTCGAACTCCACAAGAGGCCGGTTTCCGGTTTCAACATTTTGGTGCGGTGAGCGTGGAGAGTGGTCAGTGCAGAAAAGCTTCGGCGAGCTCAATGACGGGAGGTCAAGGATCTGACAGGCAGAACTCGCCGCCCAACCCACCTCTCGCGACAGTGGGGATGTTTGAAGACTTCAGGAACGAGGTGCTGGATCTCGTCAAGATCGCACTCGGCGTGCGGGCCGAGTGTTCGACTCCGGCAGCCCAGATCGCGGCCGCACCCTCTCTGGGCGAGGACGCTCCTGGCAGGCGAGCCGGGAAGGAAGTGGCTGAGGAAGGTCGGGGGAGCGAGCTCTCGGGGCGCGAGCTCTTCCCCGGCTCGGCAGGCCGAGGCCGATTCGGCGAGCTGGGTCCGCGTGACTCGCCGGCCCGCCAGGTGGGGGGAGGCAGCCCTTTCAGCGAGCTGGTCTCCTCAGCTCCAGTACCAGACGGGTTCAGAGAGCCCGAGATGACCTACTACACCGGGAAGGGAGACCCGGTTCAGCACGTCCAGTGGTTCGAAGACGTGGTCTCCATCCGTCAGATGTCGGACGGATTCAAGTGCCGTCTCTTCGCCATCACCCTCCGGGATAAGGCGAGGGAGTGGTTCCACCAGCTGCCGGCCAGTTCCATCTATTGCTTCGAGGACCTACGCCGAGGGTTCATGTTGAGGTTCACTACCGCAAAGAAAAGGAAGAAGGAGTCTGAGTCCCTGTTCCACATAAAGCAGGGGGTGAACGAGACGTTGGGGAGCTACGTCGATCGATTCCAGGAGGAGGTTACCCAAGTCCAGGAGATGCCGGGCCACAGTCTGATGATGGCCTTCACACTAGGCCTGCAACAGGGTTTCTTCCGCATGGAGCTGAAAAGGATTCCCCCCCCCTCTCCTACGAGGAGCTGATGGAGAGGGCGGCGAGAGAGGTCGACGGGGAGGCGTCGAACCCGGAATTTGCGAGGAAGTTGGCCAGGTGGGCGACTGAGGAGGAGAAGGAGTCGAAGGGAGGAAGAAGACAGGAAGAGAGGAGGGAAGAGCCCAGGCAGAGGGAGCAGAGGCAGCCCCAAGGACAACAGCCAGGATGGGGCGTCAAGAGCCCGACCGTAGGCTGGGCTGGAGACCAGAGTGGCAGGGGCAGGGGCCACAGAGGGGATACTACGGGAGAGGTCACTATCAGGGGAGGCAGGACCAGTTCCACCCCCCAGGCTGGAGGCAGGGTCAGAGGCCGCGGCTCCCCGATCAGGAGGAGGCCATGGCCATAGCTCTGGGAGCAAGGAGAGGGGTCATGAGGAGGAGGAGAAGGGAGTTCAGGGTGGAACTGCCCTACTGCGACTTCCATCAGGAAGAGGGGCACGCAACGGCCACGTGCCCGGAATTCTTGGAGGTGAGAGAGAACAGGGGGCGGCAGCAGCAGCAGGAGGGAGTGCGGCAAGAAGTGAGGATCGAGGAGGTCCTGCCTCGGACGGAGGAGGATCGCTGTGAAGACCGGGTGGATGTGGGGACCCGAGGAATGATCGGAGTGATCCACGGGGGAGTGGGGGTCGAGGCTTCCCGCATGGCAAGTCTCCACACCATGTATCGGCGGAGCGTCGCCTCTACGTCCCAAACCCCGCCGCCAGAGGAGAGGATCACTTTCTCCAGAAGCGACATGCCGGACCACGAGGATCCGTTCTGTGATGCGCTGGTCATCAAGGCCGCCATCGAGAACTTCACTGTCTCTCGGATCCTAGTGGACAATGGGAGTTCCGTGAACGTCGTCTTCAAAAAGGCGTTTGACGCGATGCAGGTGGAAACTAAGAGGGTGCTGGCCTCGGATGGGCCCTTGTTCGGATTCTCAGGAGAAAGGAAGGAGGTAGAGGGAGGAGTTGGCCTCCACGTAACCCTGGGGGGGCAGTCCCGAAACTGCAAGTTCGTCATTGTGGACGCCCCCAGCAGCTACAGCGCAATCTTCGGGAGGCCCCTAATCAGTGCCTTCCGCTGCGTCCCCTCATCTTTCCATCAGTGCTTGAAGTTCAACGCTGAGGGGGCGCAGGTCAGGGTTAGGGGAGACCCTAAGGTGGCACGGGAATGCTACGTCACCGCGGTGAACACCATCTCTTGGCAGGAAGGGGCCGAGGAGATGGGGCGGAGGATGGAGGCGAACGAGCAGGAAGCCGAAGAGGTGGAGCTGGAGGTGAAGGGCTGCGCAGGGAAGGCGGAAGGAGGGAGTTTGGAGGAAGTGGTCGAGGTAAGGGCCGTGACAGAGGAGATGGGGGTAGAGGTCCCCGCTCAGGAGGAAGGGGATGCCGAAGGATGGGGGGAGCGGTCCAGGCTGGAGGTCGCAGAGGAGGTGGTGGAGCTGGAGGTGCTCACCCGCGGAGGCAGGGTGGAGAAGATCCGCGTCAGCGGGGGGCTGACCCCGGAGGACCAGGGCAGGATGCTGGAGTGCATCCAGAAGAACGTGGACATCTTCGCCTGGAGCGCCGCGGAGATGCCGGGGGTTGACGCGGATGTGGCTTGCCACCGCCTCAATCTGGACCCGGGAACACGCCCCGTCCAGCAGAAGAAGAGATCCACGGCGGACAGGCTAGCGGAACCCATCAGGGAGGAGGTGACAAAACTTCTCAAAGCGGGCTTCGTGTCCGAAATTCAATACCCCGGTTGGGTCTCGAACGTTGTGATGGTCAAAAAGGGAGACGGTCGCTGGCGCCTGTGTATCGATTTTTCCCTTCTTAATAAAGCTTGTCCTAAGGATTGTTACCCCTTGCCTTGGATCGACGCGCTGGTTGACTCAGCCGTCGGTTTTTCTGTAATGAGTTTTTTAGATGCATTTTCAGGTTACCATCAGATCAGGATGCACCCCCCGGACATAAAGGATGTCTCATTCATCACAGGGGACGGCTGCTATTGCTACAAGATGATGCCGTTCGGGTTGAAGAACGCTGGTGCCACCTATCAAAAAATGATGGACAGGGTCTTCAAGGAGCAAAGGGGGAGAAACTTGGAGGTCTACGTGGACGACCTCATGATCAAGAGCCGAGACGTGGACTCCCACCTCCGGGACCTGGAGGAGACGTTCGCCACCCTGCGCCGATACAAGATGCGGCTGAACCCCCTTAAGTGTGTTTTCGGGGCTAGCCGGGGGAAGTTCTTGGGGCATCTCCTCACCCCCGCGGGGGTCGAGCCGAATCCCGACAAGGTCAAGGCAATCTTGGAGTTGGGGTCCCCGCGGAATGCGAAGGAGGTCCAACGGTTGACCGGGAAGCTAGCAGGACTGAGCCGCTTCCTCTCTTGGGTAGGGGAGAAGTGCTCCCCCTTCTTCAAAACACTGAGGGGGGGCCAGAGGTTCGAGTGGACTAAGGAATGCGAGGAGGCGTTCCAGGCCCTCAAGGCGCAGCTGACACAGGCTCCGCTGCTCCAGGGGCCGAAAGAGGGTGAAGATTTGTTCTTATACCTCGGGGTCGGGGCAGAGGCCTTGAGCTCCGTCTTGGTGCGAGAAGAGGGGAAGAGGCAGCTCCCTATTTATTATGTCAGCCGAGTCCTGAGGAAGGCCGAGCTCCGATATCCAATCTTGGAGAAGCTTGCGTTCGCACTGATCATCTCGGCTCGGAGGCTACGACCATACTTCCAGGCACACTCGATCCGAGTGGTGATCGACCATCCCCTCCGCAACGTCTTCGAGGGGGTGGAGCATTCGGGCCGGCTGGCCAAGTGGTCGGTGGAGCTGAGCGAGTTCGACGTCTCCTTCGTTCCGCGGCTCTCGATCAAAGCTCAGGCGATGGCCGACTTCTTGGCCGACTACGTGGTGGAAGTAGCGGAGGAGGAACTCACCCGCCCGACTCCTTGGAAGGTGAGGGTGGACGGAGCATCAGGAAGGCATTCTCTCGGAGTAGGAGTGGTTCTGGAAAGCCCTCAAGGGACTCGGATCGAACAGACGGTGGTGGTGCATTTTCCCATTACCAACAACCAGGCTGAGTACGAAGCAGTGATAGCGGGACTACGCCTGGCCAGAGAATTGGGGGTGCTGGATGTGGAAGTTCTGACCGACTCCATGGTGGTGGCTTCCCAGATCAACGGGGAGTTCGAAGCAAGGGAGCCCGCTCTGAAGTTATACTTAGCCAAAGTGAAGGGAGTCATCGGGACCTTCCAGACCTTCTCCATCCAGCACGTACCGAGGGGAGAGAATGACCATGCCGACCAGCTAGCAAAGCACGGCCCCCGGGCAGGAGGCACCATCACCGACCTGTTCCGCCCCTCCATCGAAGAAGGAGAGCTCATGGAGATCGATCGGCAGCCCTCGTGGATGGACCCAGTAATAGTTTTCCTCTCCACGGGAGAGTATCCGGAAGGAGTAGACAAGAAGAAGCTGAGGCACAAGTCCGCCTACTACCTCCTCAAAGACGGGCAACTATACAGAAAGACCCTTTCCGGGATGCTGGCTCGCTGCGTATCCGAGGGCGAGGCGCAGAGGATCTTGGAAGAAGTCCACTCAGGGGAGTGCGGGAGTCATTCCGGGAGTCGGACCTTGGAGGGGAGGATAGTCCGGCAGGGGTATTTCTGGCCCACCCTGGGCCGGGACGCCGCGGAGTTCGCAAGAAGATGTCATAAGTGCCAGCTATTTGCCCCCCTCCAGCTACAGCCGGCCCAACGACTCAAGAGCATCACGGCCCCCTGGCCCTTTGCAATCTGGGGAATGGATCTGGTCGGACCGTTCCCCCAGGCTAGCGGCCAGAGAAGGTTCCTCCTAGTGATGATCGACTACTTCTCCAAGTGGATAGAGGTGAAGGCGTTGGCCAAGGTGACTTCCCAGGTAATCAGGAACTTCGTTTGGGGGGAGATCATCTGCCGCCATGGGCTGCCCCAAGCCATCGTCACAGACAACGGACCTCAATTCGCCAGTGCCGAGTTCACCAGTTTCTGCGAGCAACTCGGGATTGACCTCAGGTTCGCCTCGGTCCACCACCCCAGAAGCAACGGGCAGGTGGAGGCGGCGAACAAAATCATCGTCAATCTCCTCAAAAAGAAAGTGGAAAATTTGAGGGGGAGTTGGGTGGAGCAGCTCCCCGCCGTCCTTTGGGCCCTTAGAACCACTCCCAACACGGCCACGGGGGAGACCCCCTTCAAGCTCTCCCACGGGTGCGAGGCGGTGCTCCCCATAGAATTTGAAGTTCAAACGCCGCGGGTCGGAACGGCAAGGGAAGGCCGAGAGGAATGGCAAGCCGAGAATGGGGAGGAGCTGAGACTCTCCCTCGACATGGTAGAAGAGTTGAGGGATCTTTCGGCCGTCCGACAGGAGGAGGTCAAAAGGAGGATGGCGAAATACTTTGACAAGCATGTCAGGGTCAAGCAGTTCACGGAAGGGGACCTGGTACTGAAGAAGGTGGACGCGGCAGGGCGGTCAGCGTCCGTAGGGAAGCTCAACCCCAGCTGGGAGGGGTCATTCATTGTGAAGGAAGCTTTGAAGTCGGGGGGCTATCGGCTCCAAAATGTGGAAGGCGAGGCCCTGAGCCTCACCTGGAGTGGAGACGACTTGAAGAGATTTTTTCCCTAATTTTCTGTAAACAACCTGATTTTTCATAATGAAGCTTTTCTTCTCCTCCCCCCAGGAATGTCATATCTAAGCTTGCTCAGAGAGTTGGAATGAACTTGGACCCCGAGAAGATCCCGCTGCCAGGCTCCCACCTAGCTGGCAGGGCCGGAAGTCACTCGGTGTCATCCCTAGTCTCGAGAAGATCCCGCTGCCAGGCTCCCACCTAGCTGGCAGGGCCGGAAGTCACTCGATGGAATGAACTTGGACCCCGAGAAGATCCCGCTGCCAGGCTCCCACCTAGCTGGCAGGGCCGGAAGTCACTCGGTGTCATCCCTAGCCTCGAGAAGATCCCGCTGCCAGGCTCCCACCTAGCTGGCAGGGCCGGAAGTCACTCGATGGAATGAATCTGGACCCCGAGAAGATCCCGCTGCCAGGCTCCCACCTAGCCGGCAGGGCCGGAAGTCACTCGGTGTCATCCCTAGCCTCGAGAAGATCCCGCTGTCAGGCTCCCACCTAGCTGGCAGGGCCGGAAGTCACTCGATGGAATGAATCTGGACCCCGAGAAGATCCTGCTGCCAGGCTCCCACCTAGCTGGCAGGGCCGGAAGTCACTCGGTGTCATCCCTAGCCTCGAGAAGATCCCGCTGCCAGGCTCCCACCTAGCTGGCAGGGCCGGAAGTCACTCGATGGAATGAATCTGGACCCCGAGAAGATCCCGCTGCCAGGCTCCCACCTAGCTGGCAGGGCCGGAAGTCACTCGGTGTCATCCCTAGCCTCGAGAAGATCCCGCTGCCAGGCTCCCACCTAGCCGGCAGGGCCGGAAGTCACTCGATGGAATGAATCTGGACCCCGAGAAGATCCCGCTGCCAGGCTCCCACCTAGCTGGCAGGGCCGGAAGTCACTCGGAGTCATCCCTAGCCTCGAGAAGATCCCGCTGTCAGGCTCCCGCCTAGCTGGCAGGGCCGGAAGTCACTCGATGGAATGATCCAGAAAGCAATGGCCTGCGACCTAGAGCAAATTGCATTGTCAGACTCCCACCTAGCCGGCAAGGCCGGAAACTACCCGAAAAGCGTGCGCAGCAGGACGGAATCACAAGAGTTAGCCAGAAAAGAAGGAAAGGGTCTAGCATAGCCCCACCCTCAAGCCCCGGGAAAGGTGGTCGAGTAAACACAAAGGCCTGGGCGAGAGTCCACAGAGAGCTAAGCATGCGGCCGAGGGGCGAGCCAGCTCGCCTCGCTCGGCAGACGAGCCAGCTCGCCTCGCTCGGCAGACGAACCAGCTCGCCTCGCTCGGCGGACGAACCAGCTCGTCTCGCTCGGCGGACGGGCCAGCTCGCCTCGTCAGAGCCGGGCCGCTGGGACGGGTCGCGCCGTCCGGCAATGACATCATTGGAAAAACAAGACAGGCGAGAAATGTAAAAAGAACAGTGTGTAAAAGGAACAGTAGACAGAAATATAAAGTATAAGCGCAACTCGCGCATACAACTCAGACCAGATTTTTACACATAATGTTCATCTACAAGGCAAATTACAAAAAACACGAGACCTAGAAACCCTAAAGCGGCTGGAAGCTTCTGTCGCCGGGCTCCGGCACGGGGAGGAACAGCGACGGCACCACGTCTTTTGCCGAGAGTCCCGCTGCCTCGCTCGTAAGCAGATCCGCGCGCCTCAGCGTCTGCATCGTGTATCTCGCTGCGCTGGCCGCGTTCTTCTGCATTAGCACTTCCAGGTCGTAGTCGGAGAGGTGCTCGCGCGGGCAGACCCCGCTGGCCGGAGGAGGGACAGCGGCAGCGGCCTCCAGCTCGCGTACCCGGGCCTCCAGCGCCGCCTTCTCCTGGCCAAGGGTGGCAATCTCGGCGCCCATCCGGCTCGCCGTCGCCGCGTCCTGAAAAAAGGAATAGGAAGTATCATGAGCTGCGTTCGCAAGAAGAAGAGATTAGCTCCGGTTGAGAGCGTACCACCCCGCCCAGATATTGCGCGAGGGTCTCCTCGGCGGCGGCGGCTCGCCCTCTCTGAAGATCCGCGTCCTCCCGAGCGAGCTTCCGGGCCTCTTCCTTCTCCTCCGCCATCTTTTGGATGGACGCGGCGTTCCGCTCCACCTGGGTACAGCGCCGCCCCACCATGTGAGCCAGCTCCAGGCCGCGCAGCTGGGCCCGCGCGCTCTCATGGATCAGCACCCGCGTCTCCTCCTTGTCGTATATGGCGGCGTCTTCGCGCGAGTACAGCCCAAAGGAGAAGCTGTACGCCTCCCCGCCGATTGTATCCTGCTCCATCCAGCTCGGCAGCAGGGTCGAGATCGTTGCGCGATTCGACTCCTTGTCCCAAGCCAGGAGCGGGACGCCGAGCTCGTCCAAGTACCTCTCGCCGTAGCCGAAGTTCCGATGCCCTCTCGGCACCGGCTCCGCAGCGGCTCCAGACCCACCCGGCGGCGCGGAGGTGCCCGCCGCCCCGACCGGGGAATCGCTGGTCGAAACAACCAGCGGGGGCGAGGGGGCCTCAGTCGACAAGACCGCGGGGGCCTTACCCTTTCTTTGGCCCGCGGATGGTTGTTGATCCGCGGTCTTCGCCACCTTCGGCGGAGGCGCTGGTTGCCCGCCGCCCGGTCGCTTCTTGGTCGGGACCGATGAGATGTCGCGCTGGGCGGCATCCGCGGCCTGGGCGCGGGCGAGAACCCCGGGGGGGATCCGGGCGCTTTCGTAAGGAGGATGAAGGGGAATGTCGCGTTCGCCTGCGAAGAAGGGAAGGTGAGATGAAAGAAGAGTGGGAAAGTAAGGCCTAACAGAGACGAGTGGCAAACCTCCCCCCGGCGGGACAGCCGCGAGATCGTCAAGGTGGCGGCGCAGGAACGCGACTTCAAAGTTCTTCCCGACGAAGAACGCGAACAGGTCGGCCTCATGGCCGCCTAGGTTGGGCGGCCGATAGCTCGCCTCGCTGAGCTGTACCGGCGAGAAGGGCACGTTGCTGAGGTCCCCTTTGACGAACAGGAACTTCTTCAGCCAGTTGTGACTCTTGTTAACCGTCTCCCGCACCTTGAGGTGGGCGCTGGAGAAGTAGGCCGTCCCGTCTCGGTTCGCCCTGAAGGAGAACAGCTTCCGGAATACTGCGAGGCTGAACTCCACCCGCTCCTCTCGCAGGAAGCAGGCGAACCCCATCATGACGGCGATGGAGTTCGGGGTCATCTGGCCCAGGACGACCCCGAAATATTTGAGCACCTGGCGCACCTCGGGCCATAGGGGGAGTCGCAGGCCTACCTCGAAGTGAGCGAGCGGGATGGCGAGCTCATCACTAAACAGGTCGTTGATCTTCTCCCCCTCTTCGGGTCGCCTCGCAGAGAACCCGGCTGGGATGTGGTCACCTAGAGCCTCCAAGTATTCGTGCTCTGTGATGACGGCGCGAGGGAAATCATGCTCGGAGAAGGTCCAAGCACATTTGCTTCGGCCGTCCGCGTCGCCGCCGCCTCCGCCCATCCCCGTCGATTCGCCGCCGAACGCGAGAGAAAAAGCCGGGAGGCGAGCTAGAATCGCACTTCGCGAGAAAAGGGGGAGCGAGAAGACGTTTTGGATTCGGTGGAGAAATAAGGGCCGGCAGGACCTATTTATAGGAAAAGAGAAGGGGCGGGAAACTTCCCGCCAAAAGATGGGGTGCGGATAGCAAAAATTAATCCGACGGTTCGACTTCCCGCGCGCGAGCACACCTCCAAGGTCGAGCCGGCACGGTTCTCGCCCGGCTGCAACCGCGGGAGACCGGCGCGGGCGAGCCAACCCCAACCCGCACCCGCACGCCGTGCCGCGCGAGACGGGAGATTCCCGTCTAGCGAGCTCCTCAGCTCGCCCTCGCCCCGATCAGCGCGAAAGGAAGAATGGACCCTTCCCTTTAACCCGCACACAGAAATCAAAAGAAAAGCAGCGCGATAATTTCAATACATCTCAGCAATAAAATAGTTAGGCCCCTAGGCGGGCTAAAAGAGTCGCGAGCAATTATAAGTACAAGATAACTGCGAAATAACGGTAACCCCGCGGTATCCCGCGAGCGAGGGGCAAACAGCTGGGTCAGTACTCGACCCACTTCCACCTGTGTCGCCTCTTCGTTCCCGCCCGAGGCGGCACGCGGGGATCGTGGTAATCGCGAACCGCCACCAGCTCCCGCTGAGCCAGGCCGACCTGCTCCACGGCGCTCTTAAGATGCCCCTCGGCTCGCGTTATATGCACGCCCGGCGAGGTGACGTCGTCGTCTTCCGCTTCACACCGAGGGCCCTCCAAGGCCGCGAGCCGGGCATCGGTCTCGGCCTTGTCGTCTTCGATCCTCCTTATGGCCTCCTGCAGCAGCAGTGTGTGTTTCTGGAATAGCCGCGTCACCTGCCTCTTCATCCCCGCCGCATCGTTCGGGTCGCCCAGATAGTCAGATACACTGTCCACGTCAGGCGGAGGCGAGTACCCTTCGCTCATCTCGGTCTCAGGCGAGGCCCTACGAAAGCCTGCGAGCAGGGGGGGTCAGAATGAGCGAGCAAGAGGCAAAATCAACGATAAAAACCAGCTCACCAGGGGTGGGCACATCGCCCGCACCGACAGATGGGCGGGAAGAGCCCGGCCGATCCCGAAAGTTCTCTCCCTCGAGGGTCTCAAGAGATTTCCCCAGCCCATGGGAGACCGCCGGACGGGGAGTTTCCGGAGGTGGGCGATCCGGACCTGGGGAACTCGCGATCTTCTCAGGCGATGGAGGCGGGGGACGATCCTCTCCCCGGTTCTCCACCTCCTCACAGGGAATTACCTGCAAAACAGGGAGTCAGACGAATAGCGATAATCAGCGGAAGGCCACGCACCCCGGGGACGACCTCAGCACCCGCCGCCGAGCTGGAGGCCGGGCAGTCGCCCGCCAGAGAACGCTTAACGATCTTTCCCTTCGCCGGCCTGAAGAGGGGGCCGGAGGATCCGCGAACTAGCCATGGGGCGGCCTCGAGGGCCTCCTCCTGAGTCTGCAGGACCGCTGCCGCCAGGCGAGCTCGCACTTCTTCGCTAACCGGCATCGAGAAACAAAAGTCTGCTCAGAGAAAATAAAGGGATTCGGGGAGCCTCCTACAGGGGTCAGCGGTATGTATTTATAGCAGAACAGTGGGCCCCCACCAGAAGATTCCCTGCCAGCTCAGCACAGGGGCTCGCCGAACACGCGGGTTGGATGGTTCTTTCCGAGCTTGGTTCAAGCTCAAAAAGAGCGGGGATTGTGTACAACCCTGTGTCCGGCGAGCGGGTCCCACCAGGGAGGTCGAACAGGCCTGCCCCGCGACTCGCACCCAAGCGGCAGGACGGGCTGAACGACTAAAGGGCTGGCCCGCTCCTGCCCATCTCAGGCGAGCGAGCTGGCGACCCGCAGCAAGCGAGCCGGACCCGAGCTGGCGACCCGCAGCAAGCGAGCCGGACCCGTGATTGGCGACCCGCAGCAAGCGAGCCGGACCCGAGCTGGCGACCCGCAGCAAGCGAGCCGGACCCGCGATTGGCGACCCGCCGCCAGCGAGCCGGACCCCGAGCGCGACCTGACCGCCGATCCGCCCGGCAGAAGGCAGGCGGCTCGCCCATATCGGCTCGCACTCGCCCAGTGATGGTAGGCGAGCCCCAGAGCCGGGTCGCGCCCGCCTCCTGCGGGAGAACTGAAGGCGAGCTGACCGCCCGGGGGTGCGAATAGCTACTCAGAACAGCGGAGCCTCGCTGTTGGCAGACCAGGTTGGACTGCGCATAGCTGTTCAGAACAGCGGAGTTTGGCTGTTGGCAGACCCATCCAGGGGCCTTTTGGTACTTCCAGGTCAGTCCTTTTGGTTATTGGCAGTTTAGATCCTGAAAATCTATAAATAAGACCCAAGGGGTACCTCAGAGGACACGCTTTCAGTGCCTCCTTGCTCTCATTTTCAAGTGTTCTCTGAGAGTACCTTAGCTCGGCTCTTGGCTAAGGAGGGGAAGCGCTCAGAGATCTTCCGGGTTTGTGGTGGGACCTCCCTACCGAGCCCTTGGGTCTGTCTTTCCTTGTCTCTCTCGTTGTTTTTCTTGCAGGTGCGAAGTAGGCGCGAGACCACCCCTTCCCCAAGGGTCGAACTCCACAAGAGGCCGGTTTCCGGTTTCAACATTTCCAAAGCAGAAATAGAAAAAAGATATGCCTCGCATCCAGACACTATAGCTCGACGAGCACGTACCGTAGAAATAATAGGGGAACCCTTGCCCTGAAGACCATATACGCTCATAGGGTGATCGTTGTCTATCTTGAAGTCCAGTCGCTTCGTCTTGCACTGGATGACCGCATCGTACTTGGATAACCAGTCCATGCCCAAAATTATGTCGAAGTCCACCAGATCCAGCACCTTCAGATCTGAAAAAGATAGGAAACCACCTAGATAGATAGGGCATTTTTGAACACACTATTTGATATCATTAAATCTCTAGAGGGAAGCTTGACGTTAAAAGAATACTCGAACTAATCCACGTCCAAATGATGTTTATCTACAAAACTCTGAGCTACAAAGGAATGGGTGGCACCCGAATCGAAGAGAACACGCGCCCACATATACTTCATCTTAAACTTACATATAACCATAGAGCACGTAACTAAACGCACGAGAAATTAGAGCAAACAACGAAGGTTAAAAGTTAGACTAGAATTTTACCTGATATCACCTAAGTGGAGGTTTGAGCTTCCTCCCTGGTCACCACATTCAGCTTTCCTTTCCCCTTATCCTGGTATTGTGGCGGCGGCAAAGCTCGAAGCGGAGCTGGCTGCAGTGGAGACTGAGTCTGGTGGCATGAAGACTTCAGGTGCCCCTTCTGCCCGCACTTGAAGCAAGCATTTTCCTTCAACCAGCATCGACTAACATCATGTCCCTTTCTTGCACAGAACGCGCACACCAGATCTCCTTTGGGTGCGCCTTGGATGGAAAGCACCCACTGCTGCTTCCGAGCTACATTCCTCTTGTAACACTTTTCATAAGGGTGGATAGGATGACCATAGAAGCTAGATGCTTCTCCACCTTTCTTCTTGGAAGCGGGGCCAGATTCCCTAGAACTTCCATTATATTCAGCCTTTCTCTTTTATTTTCTTAATACAGCACCCTGATTCTTGGCATTATCGATCGCCTCAACTGTCAGAGCGGCTTCCACTGCCTCGTCATAACTTTCAGCTCTATAAGTGCATGCCAATTGCTGAACATCGTTTCGAAGTCCTCCGAGAAAACACTTCACTCTCCCCCCTGAAGCTACCATATTAGGAGCAAATCTTCTCAACTTACTAAATTCGATCTCATATTCGCTCACAGTGAGCTGTCTCTGCTTCATATGTAAGAAATTGTTTATCATGCGGCCCTGTTCTACCGATGGTAGAAACTTCTTAAGCAACATCTTCTTGAAGGATTCCCAAGAGCATCCTTCTATCAAGCTCTCCTTCTACCGGATCCACCAGCTCTTCTCTAGACCTTTTAGCTAGTAGGCAGCAATCATCATCTTTTGGGCTTCTACGATTCCCGAATACGAGAACATCTCTTCTATGGCGATAATCCAATCATCCAAGGCCATAAAGTCGGCTCTCCCGTCATAGGGGGAAGTCCTAATCGCTGGAAATGCGAAATGAAGTTCATCTCTAGCGGTAGTGACACTGGGGGCACCAGATAATCAGGAGTAAAGGGTACGGCTTGACCCACAGCAGGATCTTGCACCACAGGTTGCTGCACGGGAGCAGGAGACAATAACGACTGAATCTGCGATTGCATCGCAACTAACTGCCTTGATAGAGCCTCATTGCTCTGACACAGACTCTTGATCACCACATTGCTTTATAAACCCTACAACTCACCCTCAGATTGGGGAGTCGAGCTCGTTGTAGGATGTTTTGCAGGTATTTCTAGAAATACAAACAAATGACTTATTAAAATCCTAACTTATTACTGGGACTACACAACTTAGTTAAGACCATACTTGAATAGACACTTGCTCTTACTGCAATCTTGCTATGGGATTTTATAAATGATGTTATGTCCTACTTAGGGTGATATACTCTCATCCTATTGACTCTTGTGCCTATGATATGAATGCATGAATTCTTTATTCTTATTTAAAATCATGTGTGTACTTGTGCCATCATGTAAATCTTAACTTAGCACGCGTGTTTATGCGATGATATACTATGTATACAGTGCTAAGCATTCTAAAAAGGGCTTAATGCATGTCATGAGCGACGTACACATGAAATGTTATGCATCTCATACTACATAACATCGCATGCAATGAAAGAGAAAATGTACTAATGGGAATCCATGTGATGGTGGTTATGCATCTCATACTACATAACCATCACATGTTGCCACATATGGTGGATCCATATATAAACACATAGTATGCATCTCATACTACATAATATGTCATGTATACTTCTTATCATGCAATGAGTTTAATGACTATGGTTCGGCTAAGACGTACTGATGACACATTGGTGTGTGTATGCAAATGAATGGAGGAATTAAAACTTTATCAGATTGGCTGGTTCGACCAACTTGTCAAACCAACCTCCCTCTAATAACAACTGTCATAACCCGCATTTTATCTGTATTAAATAATGCGTTAGAGTAAGAGAAAATATGTGTCGTGATGTGACGCCATGCAGGGGAAAACTGCAGGCGCTCAGGAAAAAAACCTAACTTTATTACTTTTCATGAAAATCCATGAATTATAGTTTGAAAACATGATTTAATTAGGTTACTAACCGTATCCCTCGGTTCAGTGGAATGACTAGTCCACAAGTAATGATGTGTTTAGAATTAAGCAGCGTAAAATACTTGTTTTATTCACTTATTGTCCTATATGAACATGACAAACCAAATTACATGATATGCAGACCTCTAGGTTTAGTATAAGTACTAAATGAGCTTGGTATGGTCTTCAAAGTAGGGTGGCGTTCCTTTTAAAAGATGTTATGCAATGCTTGTATAAGTATTTTTATATTCAAAATATCTAACATGCAACCCTAGCATAAAACTTCCCAGAGAGCAACTAACTATGCAAAAATCAACAAATGATAAACTAGCAGCTAGTAGAGTGTCTAAGACAAGAAAACCTTGTGGCTGTCAACAACTTTACATAAACCCACAGACTACAACAGTATGTCTGAAAAAAAAGTGAACAAAACCACACAAAAAAATACCTCACAACGGTGAGGGAGGGGATCTCAGGTGCAACTGCAACGCTGCAAATCACCAACTCAAGCTCCACTACCTGTTACTGCTCTGAACCTGAGGCACTCCAAAGACAGAACACCTCAGGAAGAAGGTACAAGTAGTGGTAGAAACCAAGCAAAAGAAAACAAAGGTCAATATGGGTACCAAACCAACACCAACAATACTGAAAGTAAAGTACGAAAAGAAGAGTACATTATCAAAAAAAACACTTACGTGAATCGTCACGTACACCAGACTACACCAAACGCATGAAGCTATAAGGTGCAAACATGAATAAGTCATAAGGAAAATTTTAGATAATTTATTAGCCACTTGTGAACACTGGAAACGCCCGGTGACTAAGGGGAAGGCATTCCTGGTAGCTCCCCAAAGAAATCAAACACTACCAGGAACAAGGGCGAGGTGGTCTCACATCCTGACACACCCCCACAGATAAATATTTGGCAACTGCGATATGAGATCGCTCCAACAGTACACCGACAGTCACCCAAACAAAAACCCGGGGAGAGTTCCACAAGGTACCAGTTTAAAGAAAACGGGCACTACAGAGGTGGTCTAGTCCACTAACACCCACAGCTTAGAAAACTATGACTTATACCTCGATACTTGGCACATCGGACTCGACTAGACATCACTATACTTGAAGAGCGAATTTAACCAAGGTATACATGTCATGCAAAAAAAATCAACTCGACTCACCGAACAATCTCGACACACAAGCTTCGCTAACCGGAGGCCCACTTAACAAGTGAACAACCTTTACGATGAATTTACGAACTTAAATACATTTTACCAAGACCTAGACAGTGGTTAAGGGACGATCAAAATCCAACGAATGTAAATCGTTCGAGGAAACACAACACAAATATTATTAGCGACGCTACGTGGTTAGTTTAGTCTAAAAAAATAGTTTTACGAGTGAATTCCAAGTGGAAAAATCAAGACATACATACTAATCGAAACGAATCGGTATGACCATTGATATTAACAAAAATGAAGAGTGTTCGAAAATGCGATCTAAGCATGGCAACATGTCAAAAACGAAGAATAGAAGGTTTTTACCATGATCGAAAGAGGAGGGAGGAGGGATAAACCACCACTTGCCTTGGTTTTGCCGGAAAAGATCTCTGAATCGCTCCTCGTCGTAGATCGGGGCAAGAGAAGGCGGAAGGAGTTGAAATCTACACGAAAACGGACGAAATAGAGGTTAGGGCCAAAAAACCATAACGAGAAAAGCTCATGAAACGGGAAAATCATACCACTATTGCGTAGCTCTCGTCAAGAGCTTTCCGGATCTATGCTCCCTTGAAAAGTTCGAGCATTGGAGCTCCATCGACGACCATCGGAAGATCCACGAAAATCTCTCTATCTCTCTCTCGGTCTCTCCGCTCTGGTTCGACTCAAATGAAGAAGAAGTGTTGTATATATATATATATATATATATATATATATATATATATATATATATATATATATATATATATAGAATATTTAGGTAGGAGTCGTCGGTCACACATTTGTTTTTCCCAAACATTCCTTTCGCCACTTGCTGTTCGTCTGCCTAAACTTAACTGCCGCTCGCAATAATATATATTTCCGACCAATTTGACAGAGAGCACCGCTTAAGAACACTGCTTAAACATTAATATATTGACAGAGAGCACCGCTTAAACAATTTTCCATTGTTCATCGCCGCTTAAACATTATTATATATTGAGAGACATCAGGACCCTGTCAGGGGAGATCGGGGAGAGGCGACGGAGGGCAAAGCTGATCTATTGTGGGAGCTAGAAGGGGGAGAAGGGGAGCAGAGGGGAGGTGGGGGTCGTTGGAGTAAGAGCCGGAGTGGGTTTACCGCGATGGCGCTGAAGCTTGCGGGGAAGCACAGCGGCAGTTATGGCTGAAAGCTCGCGTGCGGCGAACCACGACAGAAGCACGGCGGAGGAGGAAATGCGGAAGCCCGACGATGAAGTTTGATTTTTTGAATGTAGTCGAAGAAGCTGCAATGAAAGCTGTTGTAGTTGTACTGTAACAATAAAGAAAATATTGTTCCTTTTTGGATTGTAGCATATCAAATTGCATGTAATTTCTTTTATTAAGCATAATTTCTATTGTGGTGTTGTCGGTCACGAATTTTGTCGCCCTTTTAATTTGGGTGCCGCACAAGACTGCGGTGAGAGAGATGGCGAGCCCGAGTAGCAATCTGAGATGCGGAAGTGTGAAAGCCAGCGGAAGCTGCAAGCCGGCAGTGTAATAATATATTAATATCAAATATATATATATATATATATCTTATTATATAAATCAATATAGGTATTTGGAGGCACACCATAGATCAAATAAGAGCCATTGGATCATGAGAGAGCATGAGATGAGGGGAGAGTTGGGAGAGAGAGAGAGGAGGGAGAGAGAGAGGGGAGAGGGGAGAGAAAGGGAGGAGATGGTGGAAGGGAGACAAGGAAGGGGGCAGAGAGAGAGAGAGAGGGAGAGGGAGAGGGAAATGGAGAGAGATGGGATGAGAGAGAAAGAGGAGGGAGAGAAATTGCGTGATAGTAATATTTTACGTTAAAACATAAGTTTTTTTATAAAATAAAAATTGTAATATTGATTTATATTTTTTACGGTCATTTTGAATAGTCATATGTATATATTGCGGTCACTGTCCGTCTTGATGTGGGAGCACCCAGCTTTGATGTGGGAGCAACCCTCTTTAATGCGGGCGCAGCCCGCAACGACGGATCGAGCACGGGAGAAGCCCGTTCGGAGGCGGGCAAAGCCTGTCTGGGTGCGGTCGAAGGCCGCCCGAGAGCATCGAGCAGGGCGTAGCCCGTGCGAAGATGCTCGTGTGTGTGTGTATATATATATATATATTTATATACACTACAAGAAAAACTTCATTTAGCAACGAAAATTAGGAAAGCTAAATAATTTGTTGCTAATTAGCATCGAATTTAGCTAGGTATATGATATTTGTTTTTACTCACAAAAATAGCAACGAAAATATTCGTTGCAAAAATAGCAACGAATTATTTTGTTGCAAAATATTTGTTGTTAAATAGAAAAGAAATATTTCCTTTCAAAATTTTTATACTAATTATTTTAGATTAAAAATTTATGGAGGGAAAGATTCAATTCCCTCCAAATATTTTCATCTCACTTTTAAAAAATATAAATATATATTTATAAGTTTTTAAACAAATTAAATAATCCATTGATATCCTCATTCTCATCTCGATATCTGCTCTCATGCTAAGATTGTCACTCTCCCGCACGATGTCCCGCCGAGCTCGTCACACTCCCGTGCAATCTCCCCGCCGTGCATAATAATATATAAAAAAAATATATAAATATATATAACATATAGAAATAACGATATATATAAATAATTATATTTAATAAACTATATATATTAAACTATAAATATAAATATATATTTATATGTATAAATAAATAAATAAATATGTATGTATAAATAAAGGTGATTGTTAACCGCAACCCGTAATTGGCTAGTCGCACCCCAAAATCACCCAATTTTTCACGTATTTTTGAAATACGCCTTGTACATGCAATTTCAGGAAAAGTGTTCACCACAAAAGTTGTAGATATCGACGAGATCTACAACTTTAGTGTTGAACACTTTTCCTGAAATTGCATGTACAAGACGTATTTCAAAAAGGCACAAAATCTGAGCATATTTCCAAAGTACGTCTTGTACATGCATTTTTAGGAAAAGTGATCAACAAGAAAGTTGTAGATCTCGTCGATATCTACAACTTTCGTGTTGAACACTTTTCCTGATATTGCATGTACAAGGCGTATTTCGAAAAGGCGTGAAAAATTGGAAGATTTTGGGGAGCGACAAGTAAAATAACGGGTTGCGGTTAACAATCACCTAAATAAATAATCATATACATAAATAATATAAATTTATAATTTATATATATATATATATATATATATATATATATATATATATATATATATATTACCATAAATTTAAAACGAATTAGTTAATTAAGAGGATTGGTTGGATAAAGAACTTATTTGTAAGAGCTCTGAGATCCAAATCTCAACATGAGCATATTAGAAATATATTTTTTTGTATATAAATATTATTTTAATTTAACCAAATAATTATATAAAATACTAAACATTAGCATCAAAAGAATTCCTTCCTAAAAAATCCTTGCTAATTAGAAATGAATAAATTCCTTGCTAAATTTACCTAGGGACAAATTAGCTACAATTTTTTTTCGTTTCTAAATTCCTTCCTAATTAAAATTAGCAACGAATTTATCTAATTATCAACGAATTTTGCTCCTTGCTAATCAAGGTTTTTTTTGTTGTGATATATATATATATATATATTACTATTCTAAAAAGATATATGGTGGTCTGCCAATAGCGTGAGTTCGAAAATATGATGAAAATATGTGGCCGTCGGATTTGACTCTTTTAGTTCTCAAGCGTTGGATTTTGGGCTGTAAATAGCGATTTTGGTTTGCATATAAAAAAATACCAAAAATCACTCAATCCTCTCTCTCCTAAATCCCGCACAGAAAAAACCGCACCCCCCCTCCCCCCGATTTTGCGACCTCCCCAACCGCCGGCAGCCCCCGGCAGGTTCGCCGGTGGCAGGCGAACCTGCCGGCGGTGGTCCGGTGGCGCTCCGGCGGGGCCACCGCCGGCGGTGGCCCCGCCGGAGCGCCACCGGACCACCGCCGGCAGGTTCGCCTGCCACCGGCGAACCTGCCGGGGGCTGCCGGCCAGGCCGCCGGCGGGTCTGCCGCCTGCGGTGGGGGAGGCCTCAAATTCGTCGGGGGGAGGGGATTTTTCTTTTTTTATATATAAAATTTAAAATATTAATATATAAAATATTTTAAAAATGAAAATTTAAATTACTATAAAATTTAACTTATAAAAAAGTTGTGACGTCGTCACAGGGGACGGGGGGAGCCCGTCGGGGGGGGGGGGGGGGGGGGGGGGGTGGGGGTCGGGCGGAGCCTGACGGGGGTGGTGGGGGCGGGGGGGGGGGGGGGGGTGCGAAGCCCGCCGTCGGCGGCCAGGTACTGTGGCGCGTAGCCATCGGGCCGGAGGCCCGTCCCTGCGACTCGTATATATATATATATATATATATATATATATATATATATATATATATATATATATATATATATATATATATATATATATATATAAGAAAATATTAATTATTATACATAATATATTTTTACCTTCAGTGCAGCCACGCGAGAAATGAAAATAGAGGCTTAAGATGGCTTCGAATCGAAAAGTGATCAACAAGAAAGTTGTAGATCTTGTTGAGACGAACAACTTTATTGTTAATCATTTTTTTTATTTGACGTGGTTTTTACCCACAAAACAGCTCCCGAAAGTTCACGAAATGTGCAAACTGAAACGAATTTCTTGAGAACTTATGGATTTCTCGAAAAATAATAAAAAAAATTTCTCGAGACCTAATGGATTTCTCGAGAAATCAATGGATTTCTCGAGAAATCAATGGATTTCTCGAGAAATCAATGGATTTCTCGAGAAATCAGTTGTCTTTTATTCCAGAATAAAATGACGATACGGGGGGCTATTTGCACCCCGATTCGAACAAAATTCGCATCGTAGGCGAATGTCGGCGATACGAATCAAATGACGAAGACAAAACTAAAATCCGACGTACCGTTCTCGAGATATTAATTTCTAAAGTTTACGACAAACGTTAATAATGAAAAACTACAAACACACGCCGAAACTGCAAAAGTGCTCGGATCGCGACGAAACTTGACGAGCAAGTCCAAAATTAATTAACTTAATTTTCCAACGTGAAAATTTTCAGTTTTCGACGAAAATCCCAAAATCTGGTTAGTCGGACCTAATGGACGCGAAATCGCACTAATGACATCGCATCGTCAACTTGACGTTAAAAGTAACGCTCTGACGTCATAAATACGTCATTACTGAATTAAATAACTACTGGAAAAATCGCGGGCGTTACACGTATGCTTAAAGCTTCTTGCACAACCATCCTCATCATCATGTACGGAGAGAAATTGAAGTACATATTCTTTTATGCACTAAATGAAAAGAAATAGAATAACACTAAAGCGTTTAGAAGATCTTGTTTTCATACACAACAATTTACGTCTAATTTCAAGAAAAACTCCACAATATACACATGGAGAAACAAATATGTGGGATTTTGCCGGAGATGCTTTTGATAAATTCAAAGATGTTGGTATGCTGGAAATTGCAAATCTCTTAATAGATGAGTCAGACATGGAATCAGTTATCTTTTTAGACGATATATAATATGTAAGTATGAGTATTACATTTTCATATGCTAAGTTTGTTCATTTTTGTCTATTTATTAGTATTTTGCAATTTCTATAATTATAAAATTTGAATTTAACGAACGTGTCACAACGGGTTGAATATTAGTAGTTTACGAGAATGGATGAGTCATGTGTCGTGTCGTGTCGCGTGTCACGTGTCGGTGTCGGTGTAACATAGGAGGCGGCTACAATAGACAGTGAGACCGCCGACATGAGAGAAGTGGGTATGGCAAGGAAGAGGAAGGTGGAAGGAAAGTTTTGATTTGCTAAAAGTATTTTTTAGGGAAAAAATGTAAAAAATTATGAAACAAAATATTTTTTATTTGCTAGAAGTGAAAATAAATTTATTAATAACAACACATTTTAATTATCAATCAATGATTTTATACTTGTGATAAAAAAGAGTTAATTGTTCTTATAGAAAATATAATTCAACATGGCTTTTAGAAAAGTATCACCCAAAGAACTAGTGTTTTTAAATTTCTCTGACATTTTTTACTTTATAAATAGGATAAAGTTACGAAAAGCTTCCACGCTTGCCCACCACCTCCGCCCTCCCCCTGGTCTTTTCTCTCTCTCTCTCTCTCTCTCCCCCCGCTTCTCTCCTGCCTCTTTAAGCTCAGTGGCTTTCCCCGTCGCCTTTTTTTTCGTCTCCAGATACCTCCATCTCCATCTTCTTTGACTCATAATTAGAAACCCTAAATCCTAGCTAGCACCCAGCACGCCGGGCTTGCCGTAGCTATGCAGCCTAGCATCAGAGAAATACAATCGACAATGAACGGCATGCCGGTATCCTCCACGTCTCCGTCTACAGCCGACTCCTCCCATATCTCCCTTCACGAACTCCAGGGCCAGTCACAGATCCCAAACCCTAATATTCAGGGCCCCAACTCTCATTTCGATCCTTCCGCCGCCGGAAACGATGACTTCTTCGCCCAGATGTTCTCCACCATCCCTTCCTGGCCAGACCTCCCGAAATCTCCGTGGGATCTTTCGAACCCGCGACAGCCACCTCCGGCTACGACGAGTCTACCCTCCTCGCATCACGGCTCCGGCAGTACCAGATTAGCGGCGGCGAAGATGGATCTCTCGACGGGAAGCCGATGTTGATCCCGATAAGTGCGCAGCAACAACAGCAATTGCTCATCTCCTCCATGGGCGGCGGTAGGACATCGATAGCCGCGAGCGCCTCCGATCCCGATTCTGGTCTCCTAAGCCCGTTGCCGCTCTCCCTAAGCCCCGCCGGACATGGATCCGACTCCGATGCTTCCTTCAAATCCCTCAGCTCCACTGTACGTGCTCCCAATTAATCCACTAATTCTAGCTTACATATCTATATTTGTTTATCATTATAATCTTATTTGCAGGGAGTAGATGGGCTTTATAATGGTTTCGCTGGTGGAAATCTCCACAAATCTGCCAACCGACCGCAACATTTCAATCAGCCTCAGGTTTTAGATTCAATTTTTTTCCAAACCTGAAGCGATTTACTTATCTTCTTCTATATATATGTCTTCTTACGCTGCAAATAATTCAAAATGGAAACCACAGGGTGCACCGCTGCCTCAACAGAGCTTTGGAGCAGTGCCCCCGCTGGTGGCGCCGTCTTCCACCGCCGGTGGCGCCGGAGGGGCTCCGGCTGTGCCTCGACAGCGGATCCGCGCTCGCCGCGGCCAGGCTACAGATCCGCACAGCATCGCCGAGCGCGTAAGTTCTTGCCATTTATGGAAGGGAAAATGGAGGAATCCCAAGTTGAGAGATTCAAAAATTTAAGTTGATGCTCATCTGGGCTTTGGATAATTAATGCACGAAGTGGATTAAATGCTATCTTTTTTATTATTATTTTAATTTATTTGCGTTTTACAAAAAGAAACTGAGAATAATTCCTGTCTTTTGTTTGCTGCATCGCGCAGCTTCGAAGAGAGCGAATTGCAGAACGGATGAAAGCTCTTCAGGAACTAGTGCCCAACGCAAACAAGGTAACCGTGAAGTGAATTTTGTACCTAAGAGAATTTTAAGTAGGCTCAACATATACATGGATAATGGTGATGGATTATATTTTCAGTTTAAATTATAGTTAATTACGATTATAATTAAATTGTATTTTCAAATTATAGTTTTATCAGAATTCAAAAAAATCATTTTTTAACAAATATATTTTTCATCATAAAAATATATGCGTATAAGTATTTAAATGAGCATAAAAATACTATATCAATATTCTGAAACTTATTTTGATAAAAAATAAAATTCTAATCTAAAATGGTTGCACCGGCCACCAGGTCTCAAGTTTTATTAATATATTCTTTTTTCAAAAATGATGAGTTAGTAGATTTTTTTTATTTGCTGGTTCTCAACAACTTAGGCACTTCATGTTATTATACAGTAATTTTATTTAGTCAATATTTTTATAATATATAATATTTGTAATTTACTAGAATTTGTGGGATCAAGAAATTTTCCAAAAAAGTGAAATTCTTAAAATTAATTTTTAAACGTTAAAAAGGATTATTATTCTGCTATACCAAAACCAATCAAATTATAGGTACTTCCCTACTTAAGTATGATATTTTTTGTAAGGCGATGGTTAATGGCACCGCTCATGCTATATACATCCATTTTGTTTTAATTTTTTTTTAAAAAAAACTTTACTCTCAAAAAGTGGAATTTAGGTCGGCACCGTACCGACCGCATGGTTTTTCATCTCAACTGCGGATTTTCAACGTCGTCAAGTTTTCATCCCAGCATCTAGTTAATCTTTGACTGTTGACACGCTCGTTACACTTGATAAGAGGGAGGACAATGGAGGGACGGATGCCACCGGCCATCGAACTGCTTCCACCGTCTTCTGGTGATTGCTCACTGGAGGTTTGGGCGCTTCTCTGTCGTTGGTGGCGACGTGTCGCGCCGGCTCTGAGGGGGCCTCAAATGTCTTACCCTCCACGTGGTTCCTTTACACTCTTGCCTTCTCTTTTCAACCTTTGCCACGTCTCGTCTTGTCTTCTCAGTTTTCGTCTCATTGTGCGGAGACGGCTTCGGGCGGAGTTCCTGCAGAGTCAAAGGGAGGAAAGAAAGGGAATAAGGTGAGTGAGTAGGGAATTTTCCAAAGAGCGGAAGTTGGTCCAAATGGAGAGAAATCGGGTCTATCTATAGACTTTTGAAGGGCTGGTCCACTATTTTTGCCCAGTAACTACCAGGTTAGCCAATAGAATCGCTCAGATCAGATCACATGGATCGTCATATTTATGAAAATGATGATCATATCGTCGGGCCGAAAAAGTGCCCGCCCATGGATGGCGGCGACCCGACGACCCCGGTGCGGCCAGCGGCCACTCCTCCCCGCACGACCAGCGGCCGAGTGGCGTGGTCGACCTGGGAAAACCTCCTAGGCACGGGAGGCTTCGGCCAACCCTTGCGTGGCTGGCCGCAGCGAGGCCTCCCGGGATCGGTCGGCCCTCCCCGGGGCCGGCCAGGGCGGAGCCGTTTGGGGTCGGGCAATCTTTGTCGGCCTTTACCGGGCCGGCCATGGCGAGGCCGCCCGATAGGGCCGGCTACGGCGAGACCACCCAGGGACGGACGACCTTGGCCGACCCTTTTCGGGGCCAGTCATGGCGGAGCCGCCCGGTCCCGGGAGACCGGCTTAGGAGAGAGGGGGAGGCGGTCGGCCAGGTCGGGGCTGACCGGTGCCGCTGGTTGGAGTTAGGTGCACCACGTTTGGGAGGCAGTGCGTGGCTCTTATGGCGCGTTCGGCGGTTACAGGTGTAACTCGCCCACTAACTTATTGGGGAAAGAGGTCGGTTCAGTTATGTGCAGCATATCTGTCGGAAATGTAGGTAGGCACACACACACGTACAAGCAACCCGACGCCCACTTCGAAATCCGGCGAGACCACTACGGCGAGACGGCTCCCGGCGAGACCTTTCGGGCGAGACGGCTCCCGGCGAGACCACCTTCTCGCTCGGCGAGTTCAACCTCTCGGGCGAGAGCGTCAGGGAGAGAAGCAACCTGGCGAGAGAAGTTACCCGGGCGATGACTCCTCCTTGCTCGGCGAGAGCACCTAAAACAAGTTGCTCACTCACTCTCCTGCGGGCTGCAATGATCTAAACCCGAAAGCGAACAAACTAAAAACACACGCTTCTCGCGCTGCAGCGCTCCACACTAGAAAGAAGACTGATTTTCCTATCTCATCAAAAAACAAAAGGTCTACATCCAAGCCTTTATATAGGATAGCATAACAAATACGAAGTTTACACGTGGCTCCACATTAAATGCCAGCTAAACTATCTTCTCTCTCCTCCGCCATTAATAAAACCAATACATATAAAAATTAGGACTTCTTGACCCGGTCAACCCGGAAAAATCACCAACAATCTCCCCCTCAAACTTGGCAGCACATGCCGAGTTTGCCTTTGAGCATCAAGAACGTCTCCACCTTCAAGGCCTTTGTGAAGATATCCACGATCTGCTCTCCGGTGGGACAATACACAACCTCAACCTTCTTCTGCTCCACCTGCTCACGAAGGAAGTGGTACCTCGTCTTAATGTGCTTGCTGCACCCATGTAGCACAAGATTCTTTGCGAGTTGTATAACAGACATGTTGTCAACGTACATGGTCATGGGCCCATCCTGTTGATGGTGCAACTCCTGCAAGAGGTTCTTCAACCAAATTGCCTGACATGCACAGGCCGCCGCTGCGATATACTCAGCTTCACACGAGGACAAGACAATCGTTGCCTGCTTCTTCGACTCCACGAGAACACATCTGTTCCCACATGGAAAGCATACCCGGAAGTGCTCTTCCGATCATTCACATCTCCACCGTAGTCGCTGTCCGAGTATCCAACCAACTTCAGCTCCTCTCCTGTATAGTACTTCAGGCCATGACCTTTCGTCACATTCACATATCTCAGGATTCTCTTCGCTGCCGAGAAATGGTCATACTTCGGCTCCTCCATGTACCTGCTCACCACTTCAACAGCGTACATGATGTTAGACCTAGTAAAAGTCAAGTAGCGTAGACTTCCGACCAAACTATTGAATAATGTGGAGTCGACTGCTCCCTCCTTTGAGTCATTCCTCAACTTCAATCCTGGATCAGCAGGAGTGGGGATAGCCTTGCTATCCTCAATCCTGAACTTCTTCAAGATCTCCTCTGCATACTTCTTCTGTGAGATGAAGATACCATCTTCACTCTGCTGGACCTCCACACTTAGGAAGTAGTTGAGCTCTCCCAGGTTGGTCATTTCAAATTCCTTCTTCATTGTCCTCTTGAACTCCTCGAACATGGTAGGGTTATTGCCAGTGAATATCATATCGTCTACATATAGACATATGATCATCATATCCTCATTATTCTCCACCTTCATGTAGAGAGCATACTCATGAGGACTCTTCATGTAGCCGTGCTTCTAGTGGTATGCATCTATTCTCCCATTCCAAGCGCGAGCTCCTTGCTTCAGCCCATACAGTGCTTTGTCCAACTTGCACACCTTCCTCTCTTGGCCTTTTACAACATATCTGGGAGGCTGCTCGATGTACACATCTTCCTCCAAGTAACCATTCAGGTAAGCAGACACATCATCCATCTGCAAGATCTTCCACCCATAGTGAGCTGCCAGTACGATGATCAACCTGATTGTGTCAATCCGCGCCACTGGGGCAAAGACCTCGTCGTAGTCTACTCCTTGGACTTGCCTGTAGCCCTTCACGACGAGTCTCGCCTTGTGCTTCTCCACATCTCCATTCTTGTTCCTCTTCACATTGTAGACCCACTTCACCCAGAGGGGTTTGTTGTTAGCTGGTGGATCGACCAGCTTACAGGTATCATTCCTCTTGATGGACGCTATCTCCTCATCCATCGCCTTCCTCCAGGTCTTCTCTTGTGCTGCTTCATCATATGAGTGCTGCTCGCAATCTGCTAAGAGACAGTATAAAGAAAAATTATGAAGAGTTGGCGTCGTCTCCTCGTAGATCTCCTCCAACCTCCTCATCCGAGGTTGAGGACGATCAGCTTTGCCCTTGCTAGTGCTCGCTCCACTAGAAACACCTCCACTTGTGTTTGCTCCACTCAAGTAGGGAGTATGAGCTCCCCCTGACTCTCCACTAGGTGGTGATGGTGGCTCAGCTCTACCAACTTCAGCTTCTGCTTCGTGACCACCTTTCTCTTCATCATTGAAGAACATTCCTTTAATGCTTCTCACCTTCTCATCCCAGCTCCAGCAGCTATCCTCCTCAAACACAACATCCCTTGAGATTATTGCTTTCTCTGTCACTGAATTGTACAACTTGTAAGCCTTGCTCATCGGAGCATAGCCCACAAAAATGCACTTCACGCTCTTGTCATCAAGTTTCTTCCTCCTTTGGTCCGGGACATGAGCATAAGTTACACACCCAAAGACCCTCAAGTGCTTAACACTCGGCTTCCATCCACTCCAAGCTTCAAATGTAGTCATGTACATCACGCTCTTCGTTGGGCACCTGTTAAGCAAGTACACGGCACACTGCACTGCTTCCGCCTAGAACATCTTTGGCAATCCCTTGCCCTTCACCATGCTTCTTGCCATGTTCATGATGGTCAGGTTCTTCCTTTCCGCGACTCCATTCTGCTGGGGTGAGTACACCGCTGTCAACTGATGAGAAATCCCACACTCTATACAGAAGTCATCAAAAAACCTAGAGGTGTACTCCCCACCTCTATCTGTCCTCAGCACCTTTAGTGGTTGTTCACTCTCCTTCTCCGTCTTCGCCTTGAACTCCTTGAACCTGTCAAGGGCCTCAAATTTCTCCTTCAAAAAATATACCCAACACTTCCGACTAAAGTCATCTGTGAAAGTGATGTAGTACTTGCTCCCGCCAACTAAGGTAGTCTCAAACGGACCAGCAATGTCCGAGCGAACTAGTTCAAGCTGGCTCTTTGCTCTTCTGGACTTGCCACCTTCGAACGTTTGCCGCTTCTTCTTTCCCTTTGTGCACGCCTCAGAGATCTTCTGTGGTAGTGAGATAATGGGCAAACCTTCCACCATCTTGGAATGAGATAAGAGCTTCAAACCAGTGAAGCCCAAGTGACCCATCCTATGATGTCATAACCACGCTTCTTCTTCTTCCTCAGTTCTCGCAAGGCACACCGTCTCCTCTGCATCCATCCTTAGCGTAAAGATACGATTCGTCGTCATCTTTACCTTCACCACCTCTCTTCCTCGATGATCCTTCATGACCCAAGAGCCATCCTTCAATTGGACACAATAGCCTTTCTCCACCAGCTGCCCAAGGCTTAAGATGTTACTCTTCAAGCCTGGCACATAGAACACGTCGTTGAGGTGCACCTTCTTGCCATTTAGGGCGACCACTATCACCCCCTGCCTTCCTCCGAGATCTTCGAAGCATCTCCAAAACTGACCTCACCAACATTTGGCTCAAGGTTGGTGAACAACTCTTTCTCTCCACACATGTGGTTGCTTGCTCCCGTGTCCAAGTACAACACTTTGTTCCTTCCTCCCTCAGCTCCTTCGTACGTCAAGAACATCATTGGGTCACCACCAGCAATGCTTGCTTCTGCATAGTGGTTGGTCTCTTCTCTCTTCCTCGGAGCCCAATAGTCATAACTTATATGCCCAAAGCGGTTACAGTTGTAACACTGTATTTGGGACATGTCACCTCGGCCTCTTCCTTGGCCTCTTCCTCTTCCTCTTCCTTCATGCCTTCCTCCTTGTGGTTGCTCCGCCTCACTCTGGTGACCTTGATTTCTTCCTTGTTCTCTTTCTCCTTTTCTTCCTCTACCTCTTCCTTGGTAGCCTCGGCCTCGTTGGCCTCCTCCTCTTCCAGAGCTCTGTCCAAAATTCAACTGAGTCTGAAGTGTTTTACCCAAGCCACTTGACTCTTCATTGTCTTGCAGCATGCGTCACTCATGAGCTTGTAGGGAGCCAACAAGCTCATTCACGGACATCTGGGTGAGATCCTTTGATTCTTCAATCGCCACGAACAACGTGACGAAACTTCTTTGACATAGACTGCAAGAGCTTCTCCATGAGACTCACGTCATCTATCGACTCTCCGTTGCTTTTCATCTCATTTGTGAACATCCGCAGACGAGTCACATAATCCCCAACCTTCTCAGAACTCTGCATCTTCAACACTTCATACTCAGCTCGAAGGGACTGCAGCTTCACATTCTTAACATTATCAACACCTTACATGGAGCGTTGCAACACCTCCCATGCCTCCTTCGAACTCCTCGCGTCTGAGATTTTCTCGAACGTCACCTCATCTACACCTTGGTATTGCAAGAACAGAGCCTTCTTGTCTCTCTTCTTTGACTCTCTCAACGGCGTCCTTTGCGCATTAGTCAACGCCGCCTCTTCTTCTGCAGTAAGCTCCTCATAGCCTTCCTTGACTATCTCTCATAACTCCTTCGAGGCGAGTAACACTTTCATCTGGATACTCCAGTTACCATAATTTGTCTTCGTAAACTTGGGGACTTGCCTCGGCATGACACTTCCCATCTCCATCTCCACTTGTCACTAACTCTTCTAAGGGGGTCCAACTTTCCTCTGATACCACTTGTCGGAAACGTAGGTAGGCACACACACTCATACAAGCAACCCGACACCCACTTCAAAATCCGGCGATACCACCATGGCGAGACGACACCCGACGAGACCTTCCGGGCGAGACGGCTCCCGACGAGGCCACCTTCTCGCTCGGCGAGTTCAACCTCTCGGGCGAGAGCTTCGGGGCAAGAAGCAACCTGGCGAGAGCAGTTGCCCGGGCGAGATGACTTCTTCTTGCTCGGCGAGAGCACCTAAAACAAGCTGCTCATTCACTCTCCTGCGGCCTGCAATGATCTAAACCCGAAAGCGAACAAACTAAAAACACACACTTCTCGCGCTGCAGCGCTCCACACTAGAAAGAAGGCTGATTTCACTATCTCATCAAAAAACAAAAGTTCTACATCCAAGCCTTTATATCGGCTAGCACAACAAATAGTAAGTTGACACGTGGCTCCACATTAAATGCCACCTAAACTATCTTCTCTCTCCTCCGCCATTAACAAAACCAATACATATAAAAATTAGAACTTCTTGATCCGGTCAACTCGGAAAAATCACCAACAATATCATCTTCTTCCAATGGATGGGTTCTTGCTGACAGACATCTCAGTGCCTTCAGATGAGTGCTGACTCCTGTTAGATTTTGTAAGATTGTTGGACTTTGACTTTGTTGACTTGGTCCACAAGTTTTATGAGTTATTTGAGTTTTTAATTATATGTTGTTTTACATTTAATACAAGAAGATAGTGGTTAAGAGTGACATTTAATTCGGTGTCATGTGTCCGTTTATTATTTGTTGGGTTAGCCTATAAATAGGCATGCATGTAGTTCTTTTAAAGATTGATGAGATAGTGAACTTTTCTTCCCATTTCCGTGTTTTTATTTTGAGATAGGAGCGCTGCAGCGCTAGCCGGAGTGTGTGTGTTTTTTTCCTAGCCGCGCGGCAAGAGGAGGTTGTCGGGCGAGTAGTGTACTCGCAAGGGAGATCTCGCCGGGTTGATCTCGTCGTGCCCGCTCGCCTGGTTGCAGCTCGCGAGAGGGAAGCAGCCCGCTGGAGAACTCTCCAAGTGAGTAGGAGCTAGTTGGCGTGGTGGTCGCGCGAGTAGTTTGATCCCGCCGCGCGAGTTGGGTGATCTAGCCGCGAGTTAGGAGTAGTCTCACAGGTGGTGCTCTCGCCAAGTGCACTCGGTCTCGCCGGACAGAGAGACGTCTCGCTGGGTTAGTAACCGCGCGACTTGGCGGTCTTGCAAAATTAGTCTCGCCGGCTACTTTTGAAGTAGGTTTGCATAAGGAGTTGTGGTGTGTACGAGAGCCTATTCACGTTTTCCAACGAGTGGTATCAGAGCCAGGTTGGACCCCCTGGAAGTTGTTCGGAAGATTCAGTGACTAGAGTAGATGGAGATGGGAGGTGCCATGCAGGAGCAAGTCCCCAAATTGACGAAGACCAATTATGGAAATTGGAGTAACCAGATGAAGGTGTTGCTCGCCTCGAAGGAGCTATGAGAGGTAGTAGAGGACGACGTTGAGGAGCTTACTGCAGAAGCAGAGGCGACAATGACTAAAGCTCAGAAGACGGCGTTAAGGGAGTCCAAGAAGAGAGATAAGAAGGCGTTGTTTTTACTGTACCAAGGTGTAGACAAAGCGACCTTCGAGAAGATCTCAGATGCAGAGACATCAAAGGAGGCATGAGAGATTTTGCAACGCTCCATGCAGGGAGTTGATAAGGCAAAGATGGTGAAGCTGCAATCCCTCCGAGCTCAATATGAAGTAACGAAGATGCAGAGTGCAGAGAAGGTTAGTGACTATGTGACTCGTCTGCGGACGCTCACAAACGAGATAAAGAGAAATGGAGAGGTGACAGATGACGTAAGCTTCATGGAGAAGCTCTTGCTATCTATGTCTAAAAAGTACCAGCATGTGGTAGTTGCGATTGAGGAGTCGAAAGATCTCACCATGATGTCGGTAGATGAACTTGTTGGCTCGCTACAAGCTCACGAGTACCGCATGTTGCAAGACGAGGAGTCGAGTGGCTTGGGTAAAACACTCCAGAATCAATTAAATTTTGGAGAGAGCTCACGAAGAGGAGGGCAGCGTGGCCGAGGCTACCAAGGAAGAGGTAGAGGAAGAAGAGGAGGAAGAAACCAAGGAAGGAACCAGTACAACCAGAGAGAAGCGGAGCAACCTCAAGGTTGGAGGCAAGATGCAGGAGGAGGAAGATACCAAGGTAGAGGCCAAGGTAGAGGCCAAGGAAGAGGTCAAGGAAGAGGTAGAGGCGATATGTCCCAAATACAATGTTACAACTGCAACAAGTTTGGGCATATGAGCTATGATTGTTGGGCTCCAAGGAAGGGAGGAGAAGCCAACCATTATGCTGAAGCAAGCAACACGGGTGGTGACACGATGATGTTCCTAACCTACAGGGGTACTGAAGGTGGGAGGAACGATGTATGGTATTTGAATACCGGAGCTAGCAACCATATGTGTGGAGAGAAGTAACTGTTCACAAGCCTCGAACCAAATGGTGGTGAGGTCAGTTTTGGAGACGCCTCGAAAATATCAGTGGAAGGAAGAGGAGTCATAGCGGTCACCTTGAATGAGAAGGAAGTGCACCTAAATGACGTGTTCTATGTGCCAGGCTTAAAGAGTAACATCTTAAGTCTTGGCCAGCTGGTGGAGAAAGGGTACTGCATGCTGTTGAAGAATGAATCCTTGGTCATGAAGGACCATCAAGGGAGAGAGGTAGTAAAAGTAAAGATGACGACAAATCGTCTCTTCACGCTGAGAATGGATGCCAAGGAGACGATGTGTCTCGCGAGGACCGAAGAAGAAGAGGAAGCATGGTTGTGGCACCACAGGATGGGTCATCTGGAGTTCACTGGGTTGAAGCTCCTATCTCACTCCAAGATGGTGGAAGGACTGCCTATGATCTCGCCTCCACAGGAGGTCTGTGAGGCATGCATGAAGGGGAAGCAGAAGAGGTTGACGTTTGAAGGAGGCAAGTCCAGAAGGGCGAGAAGACAGCTTGAACTAGTTCACTCGGACATTGCTGGTCCGTTTGAGACTACCTCAGTAGGCGGAAGCAAGTACTACATCACCTTCACGGATGACTTCAGTCGGAAGTGTTGGGTGTATTTCCTGAGAGAGAAGGCTGAGACCCTTGACAAGTTCAAGGAGTTCAAGGCAATGGCGGAGAAGGAAAGCGGTCAACCACTGAAGGTGCTGAGGACTGATAGAGGTGGGGAGTACACCTCTAGGCTATTTGAAGAGTTCTGCAGAGAGTGGGGAATCTCACATCAGCTGACGGCGGCGTACTCGCCCCAGCAGAATGGAGTTGCGGAAAGGAAGAACTTGACCATAATGAACATGGCAAGGAGCATGGTGAAGGCCAAGGGGTTACCAAAAAAGTTCTGGGCGGAGGCAGTACAGGTAGCTGTGTACTTGTTAAACCGATGTCCCACGAAGAGTGTGAAGTTCATGACCCCATTTGAAGCATGGAGTGGATGGAAGCCGAGCGTTAAGCATTTGAGGGTTTTCGGATGTGTAGCTTATGCTCATATCCCGGACCAGGAGAGGAAGAAGCTAGATGACAGAAGCGAGAAGTGCATCTTTGTGGGCTACGCTCCGATGAGCAAAGCTTACAAGTTGTACAACCTTGTGACAGAGAAGACTGTAATTTCAAGGGACGTCGTGTTTGAGGAAGATAGCTGCTGAAGCTGGGATGAAGCGGTGAGGAGCATCAAGGGGATGTTCTTTGATGATGATGAAGAGGAGGATGGAAAGGAAGCTGAAGCTGAGGTTGGTGGAGCTGAGCCACCATCACCACCTTGTGGAGAGTCAGGGGGAGCTCTTATCCCCTACTCGAGTGGAGCAAGTACTAGTGGAGGCATATCTGGTGGAGCTAGCACCAGCGAAAGCAAAGATGATCGTCCTCAACCTAGGATGAGGAGGTTGGAGCAGATCTATGAGGAGACGACACCAACATTTAACAACTTTTCTTTATATTGCCTCTTAGCAGATTGTGAGCCGCGCTCTTATGATGAAGCTCCCCAAGAAGAAGCTTGGAGGAAAGCAATGGATGTGGAGATAGGATCCATCAAGAAGAATGACACTTGGAAGTTGGTGGATCCACCTGCAGGCCATAAACCCCTCGGGGTGAAGTGGGTTTACAAGGTGAAGAAGAACAAGGACGGAGTTGTGGAGAAGCATAAGGCGCGGCTAGTCGTGAAGGGCTACCGACAAGTCCAAGGAGTGGACTATGATGAAGTCTTCGCCCCAGTGGCGCGAATAGACACCATCTGATTGATCACTGCTTTGGCTGCTCATCATGGATGGAAGATCATGCAGATGGATGTGCTATTCGCCTACCTGAATGGCTACCTGGAGGAGGATGTGTACATCGAGCAGCCCCCAGGATATGTGGTGAAGGGGCAGGAGAAGAAAGTATGCAAGCTGGACAAGACATTGTACGGGATAAAGCAAGAAGCTCGAGCCTGGAATGAGAGAATAGATGCCTACCTGCAGAAGCATGGCTACAGGAAGAACCCTCATGAATATGTCATCTACACGAAGGTTGAGAAGAATGGCGACATGATGATCGTATGCCTATACGTAGACGATATGATCTTCACTGGAACCAACCTTTCGATGTACGAGGAGTTCAAGAGAATGATGAAGAAGGAGTTTGAGATGACAGACCTGGGAGAGCTCAACTACTTCTTGGGTGTGGAGGTAAAGCAGAGTGAAGACGAGATCTTCATCTCACAGAAGAAGTATGCGGAGGAGATCCTGAAGAAGTTCAGGATGGAGAACAGCAAGCCTATCTCTACTCCTGCCGACCTAGGATTAAAGTTGAGCAAGACGTCGAAGGAAGGAGCGGTAGACTCCACGTTATTCAAAGCTTGGTGGGGAGTCTACGCTACTTGTGTAACACCCCCATCTGTCGCATGGCATATAACAGAAGGTCCAGCTGGAACCCGACGCCATATACCACAGACAGTCGGAAGGGTTACCAAATGAATAAATCAAACCATCTAATTAAGACTACTCGTCCTAACCACAGAGCATTCTAGCGGAAGTTTTTAAAGTTGAAGAACCCAAACTTAAATCCATCAAATATGAATGTCCACATTTACAACTACAAGAACGAACCTCAAATACACTGAAATAGGTACATGGCCTTATGGCCTTACAAATGTTCATAAATATAACATGTCTTACATACATCGGCTCGCAGGCCGGCCACACATGAGAAATGTAAAAACAACTATTCTACGGCCTTCTAGGGCCAGCACAGCAACATGGGCTCCAGCCCGCTATTTGGCGCTCGGCTCCGCAGCACCTGCAAGCACATACCACCGCATGGTGGCAAATAAAGCAACGGTCAGCTAAAAGCCGACCAAATTATAACGACCCCGCCCCTTACTCGGGACGGCGGTGCTCTTTCCCTGCAAAACATTAGCCCAACAATATATATATCACAATTATAATTCGCCACAGGTGTAGGCTCGCACGGCCAAACACCCCGTGCACTCAGGGCACATTCATGGTGAACCCTGACAAATCAGTGCATTCACCACCATCCCTAGGATGGCAACAACATGTGAGCATTTAGCCTTTCTGACCACCGTCTAAGGCTCCGACTATGCCAACGGCCAGTCCCCGTCTTCGGGTCTCTCGCACCGAACCACATAGCCTAGGTCCAATTCCACTTGCCCGTTGCTCACGCCGCATGTCCAATTTAAGGAACTTTGCGCGGGCCAAGCTTCTCTCGGATCCCAAATTTTCCAAAACAGTCTCATAACCCAGTTATGATCAAGGCCGGTTCCCAGACCGCCAAGTTAGCAGAACACGTTTCCGCTCAATTTTCCGGGTGCGCCTTGAAGCTAACCTTCAAGGATCCCTGCTGCAATCTACCGCATGGAAACCCAAAAAAAAAAATCCACAGCACGGAGTCTTCTCCGGCAAAACCATATCAAATGCAACATCACCGATCCAGACAAAACACGTCCGGGTAGGCTTCACACACAATGCCTATGCCCGTACTTACGATTCCGGGCTCTACATGCAACACAAGGGGGACTATTCCCGTCAACCCCAAGGAACACCACGCACTCACCGCATACTCGCGGGAGCGGGATTCCCTATGCAGAAAGAAAGAGATTCAAGCGCTCGAGTTGAGAATCGTTACCCTTGTAGTCCGTTTTGGCGCCATGGAAAAACTACGCGGTTAGAACTCTTCGCAATGACCTTCCCTCCACGGATCCGCTCTCCGATTTCGAAACGGTGCTCCGGTGCTCCGCCGGCGGCCGGAAACCTCCTTCTTCTTCCTCTCCTCTCTCACTTTGGAAGGGGAGAACTTTGGAGAGAAAAATGAGGGAATAACTCCCTATTCCCGGCCTTAACAAAGCAGGATCTCATCTGGGCCATTGGATCCTGATTAAAGAAAATGAACGGCTCGGATCTGCACAAAATTCCCCAGACCTGGGCCGCACACGGCTTGGCACACGGCCGTGTCCAAGGCCGTGTGCCTCGATCCAGGCACGATCGTCGAACTGAGAAATGCACACGGGCCAAGACACGCCCGTGTCTGACCTGACACGCCCGTGTCGGGTTCCTCGACACGCCCGTGTTCGTGGGCGTGTCACGCATAACCGCCACGGCAACGGACACGACCCATCAGGACACGGGTAGGGACACGGGTTGGCACACGCCCGTGTCGGATGACACGCCCGTGTCATCCGGCCGTGTTCCTGGCCGTGTCCTTCTCGGGTTGGAAACGGCCAAAAATCACCAGCCAGACACGGCCTTGGACACGCCCGTGTCCTAGGCCGTGTACCCCTACAGGCACCAAAAACTCTTTTTCCGCGACCGACTCGCACACAAAATTCGGGGCGTTACAACTTGACCTTCACCCGACCTGACATCATGTATGCAGTCGGGGTGGTAAGCAGACACATGGAGGAACCAAAGGAGGTTCACTTTACAGCCGCAAAGAGGATCCTGAGATACATAAACGGGACAAGAGGTCATGGACTGAAGTACTCTACAGGCGAGGAGCTGAAGCTGGTGGGATACTCAGATAGTGATTATGGTGGAGATGTGAACGACCGGAAGAGCACTTCCGGGTACGCTTTCAATATGGGAACACGGGTGTTCTCATGGAGTTCGAAGAAGCAGGCAACGATTGCCCTATCATCTTGTGAAGCAGAGTACATCGCGGTGGCGGCTTGTACCTGCCAGGCTATTTGGCTAAGGAACCTTCTGCAGGAGTTGTATCATGCAGTGGATGGGCCTATGACCATGTTTGTGGACAACATGTCGGTCATCCAGCTCGCAAAGAATCCAGTGCTACACGGACGGAGCAAGCACATTGAGACAAGGTACCACTTCCTCCTTGAGCAGGTAGAGCTGAAGACGGTTGAAGTAGTATATTGTCCCACCGGAGAGCAGATCGCGGATATCTTCACGAAGGCTTTGAAGGTGGAGACGTTCTTGAGGCTCAAACGCAAACTCGGCATGTGTTGCCAAGTTTGAGGGGGAGTGTGTTGGACTTTGACTTTGTTGACCTGGTCAACAAATTTTATGAGTTATTTGAGTTTTTAATTATATGTTGTTTTACATTTAATACAAGACGATAGTGGTTAAGAGTGACATTTAATGCGGTACCATGTGTCCGTTTATTATTTGTTGGGTTAGCCTATAAATAGGCATGTATGTAGTTCTTTTAAAGATTGATGAGATAGTGAACTTTCCTTCCCATTTCCGTGTTTTCATTTTGAGATAGGAGCGCTGCAGCGCTAGCCGGAGTGTGTGTGTTTTTTTCCTAGCCGCGCGGCAAGAGGAGGTTGTCGGGCGAGTAGTGTACTCGCAAGGGAGATCTCGCCGGGTTGATCTCGCCGTGCCCGCTCGCCTGGTTGCAGCTCGCGAGAGGGAAGCAACCCGCTGGAGAACTCGCCAAGTGAGTAGGAGCTCGTTGGCGTGGTGGTCGCGCGAGTAGTTTGATCCCGCCGCGCGAGTTGGGTGATCTAGCCGCGAGTGAGGAGTAGTCTCGTAGGTGGTGCTCTCGCCAAGTGCACTCGGTCTCGCCGGCCAGAGAGACGTCTCGCTGGGTTAGTAACCGCGCGACTTGGCGGTCTCGCAAACTTGGTCTCGCCGGCTACTTTTGAAGTGGGTTTGCATAAGGAGTTGTGGTGTGTGCGGGAGACCATTCACGTTTTCCAACACTTCTTCCAATGGATGGGTTCTTGCTGACAGACATCTCAGTGCCTTCAGATGAGTGCTGACTCCTGTTAGATTTTGTAAGATCATAGTAACCCTGCAAACTGCACGTTGAAGTGAAGATGTGTTGGGAAGAAGGGTTCGCCTTGAGAGATTGGAGTGGATCGGCAAAAAAGCTGAAATAATTTCCAGCAAAATCAGCATGCATTTGATGCACTCTGACAACATCACGAACTTCAAAGTGCCAAAATATGGAAATAAATCATGGTGTCTTTCTACTGCAAATTGAACTCGAATCACATCTGTTCTCAGCAAAGAAGGTTTCCTACAAATTATTAGATTTTCGGTTTAGATTTCCTACAAAAATTTTCTCACCAAATCTATCTCGAAAAGAGTTGCAATTAGAGTACCAGACCAATCTTCATTTACAGCAGACCTTAACTTATAGCTTCATTTACAACCTTCTTTTTACTACCACTATTTTTCCCACTGCCACCGGTGAAAAAACAAATTTGGTAAAACTCTTTTCTTCGTTCCCAACACTTCAAAATATCATTTTGACCTTCAACATAAAAGTTGCCCCTCTCTTCATTCCCACCACTCTTATTCCCAACGTTCCAGAACTCCACCGCCAAAACAAACGGAGCCTAAATCTCCTATATTGATCAATTGGAAATATAAAATGCGGTGTATTTGTGGTATGTTTTATAATGTAATTGTTGGTAACTAATCACGGCCTATTTGCAGCTCGATCTCCTAGAACAATACCAACTTAGGAATTATGACTCCAACAAACCCCGAAACTAGAAAATCAGCCATGCTTCCCAAGTTCCATGTGCCTCTAGGGGGACCTATGTTAGAAATATTTAATATTTAATTGATTTTTATGAATTTTCGGAATATTCTCGCCTCTTTTATAAATAAAGTCTCAAACCCCCCTCATTTTCACGGGACAGCAGTTCTGAAGCAAGGCTGCATTAGCAATTTGTAGCTAGCATAAGAGGTCTGCAGTTGATCGCAAACAGTGTGAATAGCGCGCGATGGTAGTCACGGTAAGAGGTGGTGGTAAGCAGCGACGGTAACCTCGGTAAGGAGTCTGTTGTTAGTAGTTGGCGGACTGTGCGGCTAGCGAGCAGCGGTAAGGTTAGCGCCAACGGTACCTGTGGTTAGGCGGCTAGAAGTTGTCAAACTCCTCTTGGTGACCTTTAGCAGGAGGATAGGTTGTGTGTGACCTAGGCGATTAGAAGTGGTTTATGTGTGAAGTTGTAATACTCACATAGGGTAGTTTGATGTGTTGAGTTGTATGTGTTTGAAATTTTATTGTAAATTTGTAACCTCTTGGATATATGTAAGAAGTTGTTTGCTTATCTTTAATTGTGTTTGTGCCTATTATTATTGCTTCCAACATTAGTATCAGAGGGAGGTTCCAAATGTTCAAAGTAACTCCGAAGAGTTGAAGAGGCAAAGGGTTCATCTGATGGATAAGACAAATGCTCTTTCATCTCAAGTTCTAACCCTAACTAAAACAAATTATGGAACTAGGGCATCCAGATGAGAGTGTTGCTAGTATCAAATGAGCTTTGGGAGATAGCGAAAGATATCTGTTATGAAGAGTAAACTACTGAACAAGAGATGACATTGACTAATGCGCAGAGGATGACACTTAGAGGGACAAGGAAGAGAGATAAGAAAGATCTCTCTCTGTTATACAAAGGAGTTAATTAAGCAACCTTTGAAAAGATCTCAAACGCTCGAACCTCAAAAAAAACATGGGAAACTATACAACACTCCATGCAATATGTTGACAAAGAAAAGAAGGTGAAATTACAATCTCTCTGAGTTAAGTTTGAAGTTTTGAAGATGTAGAATTCTGAAAAGGTTGGTGACTATGTAACTCATCTACGGATGATTGCAAACAAGATAAAGCGCAATGGAGAGACGCATGACGACGTAAGGAATATGGAGAAACTTCTGTGATCACTATCAAAGAAGTTCAACTATGTAGTGGTTGCAATTAAAGAATCGAATGATCTTACTTAGAACTCTATAGATGAACTCGTTGTCTCTCTGCAAGTTTATGAATATCGCATGATGCAGGATTAAGGGTCAAGTGGTTTGGAGCAAGTACTGCAAACTCAGCTAAACTTAGAAGAGAGTTCCAGACGAGATGGTGGCCAGCTTGTCGAAGTTTTAAATGCAGAGGCAGGGGAAGAAGAGGAGGAAGAGATCAATGAAGAAATCAAAACTTCCAGAGAGATGTGGAGCATGATCATGCAAGAGAGCAAGTAGTTAGAGGAAGAGTCCATGGTCGAATGACCCAAGTACAGTGTTACAACGGTAACCAGTTTGAGCATATAAGTTGTGATTGTAGGCGTTCGAGTAGGATAGAGTAGACCAATTACTATGCTGAAGCAAACAACATTGGAAGTGATCCAGTGATGTATTTGACCTATAGAGTAACTGAAGCTTGAAGGAATAAAGCATGGTACTTGGACACAGGAGCCAGTAATCATATGTATAGTGAGAATGAACTACTTACTGACCTTAATCCAAGTCTTGGTGATGTTAGTTTTGGATACGCTTCAAAGATCCAAGTAGAAAGAAAAGGTGTGATATTGGTCACCTTTAACGGTGAGAAGGTGCACATCAAGAATGTGTTCTATATTTCAGGTTTGAAGAGTAACATGTTAAGTGTCAGACAACTGGTGGAGAAAAGCTACTGCATCCAGTTGTGAGATGGAATGTTGGTGATGCAGAACCAACAAGGAAGAGATATAGTGAAGGTGAAGATGACAGTGAATCGTCTTTTTTATGTTAAAGATGGATGCTAAGTTAACGACATGTCTAGCAACGACTGATGAAGATGAAGCTTGGATGTGGCTTCTCAAGATGAGTCATCTAGGTTTCAGTAGTTTGAAGCCACTGTCAAGTAGCACAGACAACGATGGTGGAATGTATGCCGAAGATATTTCAGCCACATAAGATCTGTAAAGCATGCGCAAAGGGGAAGCAACATCTCCAGAAATTTTAAGGAGGAAAGTCTCAACGAGCATGGAGACAACTTGAGTTGGTTTATTTAGACATTGCTGGTCCATTTGACATAGCATCGGTTGGCGGAAGCCATTACTGCATCATTTTCACTAATGATTTTGTCGGATGTATTGGGTATACTTCTTGAAAGAGATGTTAAGGGCCCTTAATAAGCTCAAGGAATTCAAGGCGATGACAGAGAAGGAGATTGGGGTGTCACTGAAGGTGCCCAGGACTAATCGATGTGAGTACACCTCAAATCTATTTGATGTATTCTGCATAGAGCATAAGATTGATCATCAGGTGACGACAACATACTCGCCTCTACAGAATGGAGTTGCAAAGAGAAAGAATCAAAGGATTTTGAACATGGTGTGGAGTGTGATAATGGGCAGGAAGTTGTCAATGATGTTCTGGACTGAAGCAGTACAATATCTTATGTGCTTACTAAATCTATGTTCTGCAAAGTACATCGAGTTCAAGACTCGGTATGAGGCTTGATGTTGAATGAATGTAAGTGTGTAACACTAAAATATGTTTAGGTGTGTAGCATATGCTTACATTCCATGCCAGGAGAGAAAGAAGTTGGACAAAAAGAGTGAGAAGTGTATATCTGTGGGCTACACTCTAACGAGCAAATATTAAAAGTTATACAATCCAGTGACGAAGAAGACGGTCATCTCAAGAGATGTCCGATTAAAAAAAGATAGGTGTTGGAGCTGGGATGATGAAGAGAGAAGTGTCAAAGTAATGTTCTTTCACGATGATGATGATGGACGACATTAAGCTAAGCATGAGAATGGTGGAGCTGAACCACTATCACTGCCGAGTAGAGATCCAGGGGGAGCTTCTACCCCTACTCTAGTGGAGTTAGCACCAACATTAATAATTTGGAGCAACCTCAACCTATTTTGAGAAGGTTTTAGGAGATCTATGAGGAGACAGAGCCAATTAATGTTATTTTTTCTTTATATTGGCTATTAACAGATTTGCGGGTCATTCTTGTATGAAGAAACCGCTCAGGAGAAGACTTGGAGGAAGACAATGGATGAGAACTTAACATCCATTAAGAAGAATGATACTTGAGAGTTTGTCACTCTATCAGCGGGTCACAAGCCCATGGGTGTGAAGTAGTTGTATTGAGTAATGACCAACAAAGAAGAAATGGAGAAACATAAGGCAAAGCTCGTTACAAAAGGCTACATACAAGTCCAAGGTGTGGATTATGACGAGCTCTGTCCCCGTTGTACGGATTGACATCATCAGGCTGATCATTACACTAACATCTTAGTATTAGTGAAAGATCTGTCAAATGGTCGTCAAGTCTGCATTTCTGAATGGTTACCTGGAAGAAGAAGTGTATGTCCAGCAGCCTCCTGGGTATGTGTTGGCAGCACTTCCGGGTATGCTTTGCATGTTGGAAGATCAGTGTTCTCATGGACTTCGAAGAAACAAGAAACGATTGCATTGTCTACTTGTGAAGATAAGTACATCGATGAGGCTGACTTTACAATTTAGGCGATTTGGCTAAGAAATCTCCTGTAGGAGGTGTATCATTCACAGGAGGTTCTTGTGACGGTGTATGTCAAAAACATGTTTGCTATTTAGCTAGCAAAGAATCCAGTGCTGCATAGACGCGCAACAAGCAAACTGAGACTAAGTATCACTTTCTTCAAACACAGGTGCGGCAAAAGGTGGCGGAGTTAGCATACTGCCCCACAAGAGAATAAATAGCAGATATTTTCACAAAAGTGTTGAAGACCGAGACATTTCTGATGTGCAAGAGCAAATTTAGCAAGAGTTGCAAAGTTTGAGGGGGAGTGTTAGAAATATTGAATAATAAAAATATTTAATATTTTATTGATTTTTTATGAATTCCCGAAATATTCCCCGCCTTTGCTATATATAGGGGCCCAAATCCGTCTCATTTTCACAAGACATCAGTTCTGAAGCTAGGTTGTGGTTAGTAATTTGCGGCTAATAGAAAAGGTCTGCAATTAGTTGTTTGCGAGCAGTGCGGCTACTGCACGGCGGTAACCGCTTTAAGATGCGGTGGTAAGCAACGACAGTAATCTCAGTGAGAATTATGTGGTTAGCAGTTGGCGAAATATGCGGCTAGCAAGCAGCGATAAGATTAGCGCAGACGGTAACTGCAGCAAGGCGGTTAGAAGTTGGCAAACTCCTCTTGACGACCTCATCAAGAGGATACACAATAAAGGGTGTGACCTCGTTAGAAGTGGTTTGTGTGTTAAGTTGTAATACTCACTTTGACTAATTTGCTCTGTTGAGTTGTATGTATATGAAATTTTATTGTAAATATGTAACCTCTTGGAGATATATAAGTAGTTGTTGTTTGCTTCTATTTAATTGTGTTTGTGTCGATTGTCATTGCTTCTAACAACCTTATCATTGTTCTAGTCGCTATCTTCCAAAAATAAACTGCAAAATTTGAATAATTATTTTACAATGCTGAAATTAATTTTTATATGATGCAATAAATATAATAGGTTGGAAAATGTAATTTAGTTTTTTACTGCTCTGATATAATAACTTAATTAATTAATTGGAGCTCGAATACGAATGTCAGACGGACAAGGCATCGATGCTGGATGAGATTATAGACTACGTGAAATTCCTACAGCTTCAAGTCAAGGTAAGTGCTCCTTTTGATCTCTCTGTTCTCAATGAATTTGAGTTGAGTTATTTATATGTGATTAAATATTCGATTAACCTTAATAACTGCCCATCAGACTGAAGAAGTATTAATTGAGTATCATGCACCTCACGTAGGTACTTAGCATGAGCCGCTTAGGTGGCGCTGCCGCCGTAGCTCCTCTTGTGGCCGACATCTCCACTGAGGTGCGTGCTCATCTATTTTCTCTCTCTAATTAGATTTTTATTTTATAATTTGGGAACTAATTGTTGAGTGCGCCAAGTGGAATGAACGGTGATTTTCTGAGCGTGTGTCGAGACTTGTTAAACGGGGCGGTTTAGTCCCACACCGCATAGCGTGCTTTTTGATCCTGAGTGTATAAGCGGGGTGACCACTTTCACATAATCGTGTGGTTTTAGGGAGTGATGTCGCAATACTTTACACAAATGCAGGCTTTTATTTATAATGGGTAGTATAACAGGATGACGCATATTTTATTTTCAAAGGATTAATTGTAGAGAAATAAATATTAAAATTTGCTCTGATAATTTTAGAATGAGTGTGTTGTCTTAAAAATAGTAGAAATATTGATCGCAATGCAATAATGATGCAGTAGCCCCGAGCCGCTCCTGTCGGTCGGCCCTACTCGGCCTAGCCAGAGGACCACGTTCTGGCGACCACTGCCGGGCTGCAGCCCAAGCACCCCACCCATGACAGCGCCTATTCTCAGCGCGGCGGGATGTTGAGCTGCAGCCCGGCAGTGGTCGTCAGAATGTGGTCCTCTGACTAGGACGAGTAGGGCCGACCGAGAGGGGCGGCTCGGGCTACTGCATCAAAAAAGTGCACTTTTATGATGACGTTTGGACATCGCACCCGCACGCCACCCTACCTGGCGTCACACCAGCCCAGGGGTCCTCCATGGAGTCACACCATGGGGCCATTATCAGGACCGTGGTCCGTACACCCCAACCAGCTCTCCGGGCCCAACCACAGGCGCGCGGTAGGTTGTTGAGGCCAGATTTCGATCCCCTGACCTCCTTGATAAAGAGCTTTCAGGCAAGCTCTAATCAACCAACTGATCCGCGGATCAGTTGTTTGATGAGAGCTTGCCTGAAAGCTCTTTATCAAGGAGGTCAGGGGATCGAAACCTGACCTCAATAACCTACCGCGTGCCCGGAGAGCTGGTTGGGGTGTATGGACCGCGGTCCTGATAATAGCCCCATGGTGTGACTCCATGGTGGACCCCTGGGCTGGTGTGACGCCAGGCAGGGTGGCGTACGGGTGCGATGCCCAAACGTCATCATAGAACTGCACTTTTATGATGACGTTTGGGCATCGCACCCGCACGCCACCCTGCCTGGCGTCACACCAGCCCAGGGGTCCACCATGGAGTCACACCATGGGGCCATTATCAGGACCGCTGTCCGTACACCCCAACCAACTGTCCGGGCCCAACCACATGCACGCGGTAGGTTGTTGAGGCCAGGTTTTGATCCCCTGACCTCCTTGATAAAGAGCTTTCATGCAAGCTCTCATCAACCAACTGATCCGCGGATCAGTTGTTTGATGAGAGCTTGCCTGAAAGCTTTTTATCAAGGAGGTCAGGGGATCGAAACCTGGCCTCAACAACCTACCGCGCCCCCGGAGAGCTGGTTTGGTTGTACGGACCGCAGTCCTGATAATAGCCCCATGGTGTGACTCCATGGTGGACCCCTGGGCTGGTGTGACGCCAGGCAGGGTGGTGTGCGGGTGCGATGCCCAAACGTCATCATAGAACTGCACTTTTATGATGACGTTGGGGCATCGCACCCACACGCCACCCTGCCTGGCGTCACACCAGCCCAGGGGTCCACCATGGAGTCACACCATGGGGCCATTATCAGGACCGCGGTCCGTACACCCCAACCAGCTCTCCGGGCCCAACCACAGGCGTGAGGTAGGTTGTTGAGGCCAGGTTTCGATCCCCTGACCTCCTTGATAAAGAGCTTTCAGGCAAGCTCTCATCAACCAACTGATCCGCGGTTGGTTGATGAGAGCTTGCCTGAAAGCTCTTTATCAAGGAGGTCAGGGGATCGAAACCTGGCCTCAAGAACCTACCGCGCGCCTGTGGTTGGGCCCGGAGAGCTGGTTGGGGTGTACGGACCGCGGTCCTGATAATGGCACCATGGTGTGACTCCATGGTGGACCCCTGGGCTGGTGTGACGCCAGGCAGGGTGGCGTGCGGGTGCGATGCCCAAACGTCATCATAAAAGTGCACTTTTATGATGATGTTTGGGCATCGCACCCGCACGGCACCCTGCCTGGCGTCACACCAGCCCAGGGTTCCACCATGGAGTCACACCATGGGGCCATTATCAGGACCGCGGTCCGAAAACCCCAACCAGCTCTCCGGGCGCGCGGTAGGTTGTTGAGGCCAGGTTTCGATCCCCTGACCTCCTTGATAAAGAGCTTTCAGGCAAGCTCTCATCAAGCAATTGATTCGCGGATCAGTTGGTTGATGAGAGCTTGCCTGAAAGTTCTTTATTAAGGAGGTCAGAGGATCGAAACCTGGCCTCAACAACCTACCGCGCGCCTGTGGTTCGGCCCAGAGAGCTGGTTGGGGTGTATGGACCGCGCTCTTGATAATGGCCCCATGGTGTGACTCCATGGTGGACCCCTGGGCTGGTGTGACGCCAGGCAGGGTGGCGTGCGGGTGCGATGCCCAAACGTCATCAAATAACCTGCCGGGCAACAGAATGGGATGGCGTGATACCCGGGGAAGTATGGGAAAGTACCTAGCTTTGCTTCTAATTAATAAGGCGTTTTTTAGGTTAGGTCGGGGTTTCACGAACGACAGTTCACCACCACCGTGTTCATGGCCGCCACTACCGCGCCAAGCAAAGCCTAAGGTTTCGTTTGGCACGGTGATGGTGGTCATGAGCATGTTGGTTAAATTGTTATTCGTTAAAGCCCATTTAATGAACTTCATCCACTTTTATGTTCAAATAGATGATGTTTGTTAGGTGATTTTTAACGAATGACAGTTTAATCCATATGTTTACGATCTTCACCACTGCGCCAAACGGATCCTAAGACTGTGTTTGGCGCGACTTATTTGCTCCAGTGAGGTTGGACAAAAATGTCATTGTCATATCAAAAGCATCTGCCCCAAACTAATTTTTTTTGATAATGGTAGTAACATTTGTAATATCAAACATATATTCTATGATAATGATGTTTTTGTCTAACGTTACTGACACAAATAAGTTGCGATAAGCCGCACCAAACGCAGGCTAAGACTATTATTTATGAATGCTCAACTAAAAAATTTATGATTTTTATGCTCAAGACTAATTATTATTATTATTATTATTATTATTTGCCAAACAAAGCCGAAGAGTTATTTACATCTTATTAGTATTGTTTTTGTTTGCGGTAGGGTGGGAGTGCGGCGGGGAGGGGATTGCCGGCAGCGGCGAGCGAGAGCATGTCAGCAACGGAACAACAGGTGGCGAAGCTGATGGAAGAGGACATGGGATCGGCGATGCAGTATCTGCAGGGAAAGGGCCTCTGCCTCATGCCCATCTCTCTCGCATCCGCCATCTCCACAGCTTCGTGTCGCGGTTCATCCGCCGGACTTCTTGCCGGCTCCGTCAACGACCTCGCTGGCCTTGTTCCTGGGCTCCAGACTGTAGGGGACGCGCCTTCATCTCCCAGCCTCTCGGTTCTCACGGTGCAGTCTGCGATAGCTGGCGGCGGAGAAACTGACCCCCCGCGCTCCTCCGGCAAGGACACCGCCTCTGTATCCAAGCCTTAGAGATGGAAGAAGATGATGACGGAAAAAAAGGTGTCATGTCAAAGCCAAAGCAAAATAATGGCGTCCCGCGCACAACAGCCACCACCACCACCATCATTATCACTCTCTTCATATTTTATTTTCTTTGCTATGACTATTGAGGGAAAAAAGTGATAAATACTATTTGTTTCCGTCCGCTGTCACTTTATCTCACTCATGTTTCCAACTTTTGTATGAAATCGAATATATTGAAGTATGTGCTTCTTCTAAATGTTTGCTTGAGGCTTTTACTCCTAATATTAGGATGTGGGTCACCCATGGTGTAATAGCTGGGCTGATGTTAATACCTGCTTGTTGTAGTCCAGGCAGTCAGTTATCCTTGGTGTAATCGCCCCATGTGTTGTGAATAGATTAAGTGGAAAATATTTTGGGTGTGTGATGAGTTTTCCCCTGAGATTTTTCGAATCAAGGACACGGAGGTGAGTCGATCCGACCAAACGAGCGCGCGCGCGAAGCCGTGATCGCCCAGCCAGAGACCCAGAAGCACCCCATAAGGAGGGCAAAGCCAAGCACGGGCCCGCGCAAACGGTGCACAGTCGCGGGCGGCCTGCGCGTGCGCTCTCCCACACGCGCGGCCTGCACGCACGCTCGGTCGCAGTGGCGTTGGCCGGTGGCGGCCAAAGGCAGGTCACCCGACAGCGGCGGAGGTGCTCGATGGCGGCAGCGGCCGCCGACAGGCCACACGGGCTAGCACAAGCGCGCAGGCCGCGCGTGCGTGCAATCCACACGCATGTGTGCGGGTTGGCTGCGTGCGTAGGCTGGTCGTCCACGCGCGGAAGCGCGCTTGTCGTTTGCTCGTCCGCGTGCGCTTGGCTTTGCCCTCTTTCCAGGGTGTTTTTGGGTCTCTTGGCGAGTGCGGCTTGGTGCGTGCGGCTTGTTTGGTCGGGTTGGCTCTCCTCCATATCCTTCGTCAAGATCTTCCCTGTTTGACTTAAAAAATTAGGGGGAACCCCATCGATCTCCAGTTATACTTGGCTCGATTATTTCTATCTGACTTCAAATGCGAGGATCCATTTTCCTATATAGCAGATGCGCCATAAAATCATTCAAACAAAATACAAAATCATTGATGGATGTTCTCTCAGATGACTCCAAAGACTCTCCAAGATATTGAGATTCTACATAAGTTGAGTATGTCTGATATTCAACAAAATATTCAACTCCTATATTATATTTTGAGATCATACTCTCCCACGAAAAATGTTGTTCACTTGATTAAATTTTATGTTAAACTAACTGTGGATCAAGCTGTATGTATTATGGTCCTTACAAATCACGAAAGGGAATTCAATTTTGTGATAACTCTGCTTGCCAACATCATGTATAAGGAATTGGTGCAGGACAAGGTGACCTTGCTGTTGAGGAGAGCTCACCAACGATAGATCTGAGGAGAGTATAGTAGATGCTGTGATTAAATATGTCTTGACAACTTTGTTCTTCTCTTTATGACTTTTCAAGGGTTGGAGGATTTTAGAGTGTTCATTTGGCCGAAGTCCATTCATAAATTCCTTCATTCTTATTTTGCTCATATGAGCCAGGTTGCTGTTACGGAGGGGGTGACAAATCTGTGTTACCTCGAGGGATGTTAAGTCGTCTTAGTGGTATGAACGAGCGTGTATTATTTATCTTTGTGAAATAAACTGTCATTTTGATTGCTCATATATATATATATATCCTATCACAGGTATATTTTTTTGAACATACCATTATAACAAATGAAGCCTCTAAAATGGCAACACCCCGCTTGAATTGATGGTCCTCCGAGCTCACCATAAGCATATATCAATGTTCAAAACTCAATGCCAAGATATCAAAACCCGTCATGAATATTTCATTATTATTTGTTAAATTAACATGTGGTTTTTTGAACATATCTCTATAACATGAGGTGTTATCAGCATGCAAGTTAGGAGGATTTTTGTTTATTTATCAGTTGAGGAGAAAGACTTGCTTGAAGTAGATGATGGGGAAGAATCATCAGATTTTGAGGGTGATGGAAGAAGTGAGGAGGAGAAGAGAAGGGTGAAGGAGAAGAGAAGGGTGAAAGAGGAGAAGAGGGAGAAAAATGAGAAAATGGAGTGAAAGAGGGAGGAGGAGAAGAGGAGGGTAAGAGTGGAGTAGAGCGAGAAGGAGGGGAAGGAGAAGTAGGTGAGAAAAGAGAAGAAGAAGAAGAAGAAGAAGAGGGAGGAAAAGGAGAAGAGGGAGAAAAAGAGGGAGGAGAGATTTAAAGGCAATGTAGATGAAGCAGTCAGGAAGCTCAAAAACTTTTCCCAAGAAACGTTTGATGCTTTGGAAGCTCTGTTAGGGATAGTAGACCAAGGACAAGTCATTCCTATCATGTACAAACTTCGCCACCATCACCACGAAGATCATCACCAAAAGGAACAACTATGAAGGAGAAGGAGAAGGACATGAAGGTCGTAATTGCCTTAAAAATGGGTTCTAAAATTGTTCCCACCAAAGGAAGAATGTTCACACCAGTAAATACAATAAAGAAGAAAAGGGACAAGATAAATCCCTACCCTAGATATCCCAAGAGGGATGATCTTGCTACCCTAGAGAGAGATGATTGATTTCGTCTTGGGTTGATACCCTGATGGATATGTATATTTAAAACATGTTTTTTTATAGGGATGTGATTGTTAATATTTAAAACATGTTTTTTTGCAGGGACGCAATTGTTATCAAATGAGCAAATATTTATATTTCTCGATCGAGTATTATCGATATCTTAGGGGCTGAATGAGTGTGCGACTCACATATGGATGCATACGTCTATGTTCTCAACAACCTAAAAGGAAAAAAAGGGGCAAATGACATGATTAATTTCTTATTTGTATATTTCAATCATGTGGTAATGAAATTTCTTCATAAGTTTACTTGCATTACTTCTTATGTATTGATCATATCCTTTTTTTTCGTTTATCTGTAGTATTATAAAAGATGTGGCAATGCAAGCTGTAGGCTTGTTGAGAATATTACAGGCAAATCGTTTACAATAACCAATGCAATCATAATGTCAAACCATGTTGTCAACCATTAGGTTTTACTGGTGGGCAATTTGTGTAACATCTTTATTCCTTCTAGACTCCCATATAGTGTTAAAGTAGGAGTGATGAGTTAGGGCAGGGAGGTAACCCTAGGTTACCTTGAATCAAGATAAATCACTAAGTGCACACCAAGGAACACACGTCAACCTAGTTAAATTCACCTCCAATTTATATCAACAATACATCCCTAACCATAAGGAGGAGATAATTGACCAGTCAATTCATGAATTTGTAGGCCAATTGCGTGGATTTGACAAAAGTCAACTTAAGTTCAACATAGGTCAATTCAACCATAATTGGCTCAATTACACTTCACATGGTCAAATTGACCTCACCCATTGTAACGCCCCGAAACTCAAAAGAGTGACGAGAGGCGTTTGGTCCAAATTTGGAATTTGGCAGGGGGCACACGGCCTGGGACACAGGCGTGTCCCAGGGCATGTCGTGTTTGCGTCGACGATTTGGCCGAGAGATCGACGAATTTTGGAGTCGACGATCGTCGAGCAAGGAGCACGGCCTGGGACACGGGTGTGTCCCATGGCGTGTTGAGCTCGTGTCGACGATATTCCAGGGAAGTCAACATTTTCGCTCGACGATGTGTCGAGACAGGGAACACGACCTAGGACACGGGCGTGTCCAAGGCCGTGTCAGGTGGTCGACGAACTGTACTCGACGAAGTGTCGAGACAGTGAACACGGCCTGGAGCCCAGGCGTGTTCGGGTTTGACATGGGCGTGTCAAATAGGACACGGGCGTGTCCAAGACCCGTGTGAGTCTCGGGTTGGTGTTGGTCCTGTGTTGATGGAGGAACACGCCCGGGAACACGGGCGTGTACTGGATAACACAGGCGTGTCAGGTCGAACACGGGTGTGTCGGGTGCCCGTGTGTTTTTTGAGAAGCGTCGATTTCGACGGCGAATGGGGGACACGACCCTGGACACGGGCGTGTCGCAGGCCGTGTTCGACCCAGGTTTTGCATTTCAGCTCCAGATCGTGGCCGTTCGTTTCCTTATTTTGGGATCCGACCGCTGGGGTTATTCCTACTGGGATATACCCAAGAATAGGGCTTCAAATCCATCACTTCTTTCACTAAAGTCTCTTTCTAAAGTCTAGAGAGAGGGGAGAGCAAGGAAGAAGAAAGGAAGCTAAATCCGATTGCCGGCGGAGTTTCAGATATCCAAATCGCGAGCTGACTTCGGATCTACGGAGTCAAGGAGATTGCAGTGCTTTCCATCCGCATATATTTCCATGGCGCCAAGGAAAAATGCTAGGGTAAAGATTCTCTACTTGAGCATGTGAAGCTCTCGTTTCCTTTGCATAGGAAGCCCTCTCTCGCGAGTTTGCGATGAGTTGAGGCGTTTCTTCGGGTAGACTTGAATAGTCCCCGTTTTGTACATATAGAGTCCGTAATCGAGTACGAATATAGGCATGATGTGTGAAGCCTACCCGGACATGTTGGTCTGGATCGGTGATGTTGCATTGCATAAGTGGCCGGAGAAGACTCCGTATGAATGTTTGTTTTTCGGGTTTTCTACGAGGTAGATTGCAACATGGAGCCTTGGGGATTAACTCCAAGGTGCACCCGAAAAACTGGGCAGATGCGTGATTCTTCCAACATGGTGGCCTGAGAGCCAACTTGAACATAACCGGGTTATGTGAAGTGTGTAACAGAAACGGGACTCGGGAGGAGTTTGACCAGCACATATGGCTTAAATTGTCGTTGTGATGCGAGCACGGATTAGGCGGAACCGTACCCGTTCTATGTCGTTCGGTTGGAGCCATTGGCATAGATGAGGGTCTTAGGTGTTCTATGGCTTAAAATGACGTGATCAATGCCAAAAAGACTAAATGCTCACGAGATCGGCTGTCCAAGTGGCGGTGGTGAGACTGAGATGTCTATGGCTTAAACTGACGTGACATTGACCGACTCATCGAGAATGTGCCCTGAGTGCACGGGGTGCGTGGCCGTGAGTGCCTACGCCTGTGATGTTGTGTGATTACACTATACTGCTAGATTATGCTAACAAAGTGCAGGGAAGGAGCAACGCCGCCCCGAGTTAGGGGCGGAATCGTTATAATTTCGTCAACATAGCTGACCGTTGCCTTTGTTTGCCACCGTGCGGTGGATTGTTGCTTGCAGGTGCTGCGGAGCCGAGTGCTAAATAGCGGGGCAAAGCCAAAGTTGCTGAGCCGGCCTTCGAAGGCCTAATTTTGAGTGTTTTCTGTTATTCATGTATGGCCGGCCTGCGTGCCGAGGTTTGGAAAACATTGATATTCAAGCAAACTATTGTAAGGCCTTAAGGCTAGTACTTGTGTATTTGTACGTTCATTCCTGTTGGCTTTGTAGTGGACATTCATGCTAGTAGTAGGGTTCTTTTTTTGCAACTATTAAAATTGCTTCCACTAGAATGACTCTGTGTAGGACGTTGTATATTAGTTGGATGGTTTCCATTGAGTAACCACCCAGTCTGTCTGTGGTATATGGCGTCGGGTCCCGGTCGGACCTACTGCTATATGCTATGCAACGGATAGGGGGTATTACACCTATAGCTTTATAATATCATTAGGGACCCAATGGGCCAAACGCTCTATCAAGAGGACACTAATTTCTCAAATTTAATCAAAATTAACCTACGCTAATTTTGGTCAAACCTACACCTTTTGGACAAATTGACCCAATTGGGGGTCTCTCCATGGCACAACCAACATTGGGAAGTATCATAAGACTCAAGATCAACTCATGGGACCAGTCAACCCATCAGTTGGCCAAGTCAACACCACAAGTCAACCATGGTCAAAATTGAGCCTAAAAGAGAAAAATAAAGGCTCAACCAATTCTAATGGGCTAAGGCCTTGAACCAAGGCCTATCTTGCAACACATTAACATTATTTCATCTAATATATTCTGATTAGGGATTCCATAGTATTCAATTGTGTGAAATTGGAAAATTCCTCAATTATTAATGAGAAGAGGAAGAGTTAATGGAAGAAGGCCATGAGATACTCCTTTTCTCTCCCAAAGCAACCTTTAGTCTCCCCTAGTTCTTTGGAGTTATTTTCTCATAACTCCCCGTCGGACACCATCAAGGAAGGTACTAAATGCCCTTGGCCGAACCACCCCATTCATGGCAATTCCATAAATATCCCTCCATAGCCCCATTCGACCCTTTCATCATATCCAGAAGCCCTCAAGGAGTAAAAATAGTGTGTTGGATCAAATATCTTGGTGGAGGACAGTGGAATTGTGCAAGCTCATCGGGAAATGCCTCAACCATGTCCACCCGCCGTAGCAGCCACATCCAAGCCCAATTACAGGTCCATTTCTCCTCCTTTCCCCTTATGCTTGCATCTTGGATTCATTAGGATAGATATCAGGCTTAATTGAGCCCGATCCAATGAGAGGAAGTGGAGAATTTTTGGAGAAATCATGTGGTGTTGGGTTCGCTGAAAACCAACACCTCCGGTGGCCAAACCACTGCCAGTCAATAACCATTACTTCAATAAAGGTGGTGGTGGAAGTTGAAAGAATTAGTGCCTAACCACCTAGAGGAGGGGGGGGGGTGAATATGTGTAATTCCTGTTTTTCTTTTAAGGCAACAAATCAGTTCAGTTGTTTACTTAGCAGCAGTAAATGTTACAGCTAACACAACACAAATTCACAAAAATAACACAACACAGATTGCACATAGATTTTTATAGTGGTTCCCCAAGGTCTGGGTACATCCACTTTCCCCCTTCGCCTATCTAGCAGTGTGCTAGATTCAGCCTAACTTCTTCACTTCACCTCAGATCCTCAGATCTTACAACTCAGAACCCCAAACAAGCCTCCTACAACTCAGGCAATCTGCCCTACCTCAGCCTACACAAGGCCTACAACTCAGAGATATCAATCTCCTACAACTCAGGCTCACAGCCCTACCTCAGCCTTCAATAAGGCCTACCACTCAGAGAATATATTCTCCTACACTCAGCCTTTATAAAATAGGCTTACAGCTCAGATCTAGAATAGATCCTATAGAAAATAGTGTTTACAAAGTGTTTTACCACCACCCAGGTAGAGAGAGAAGGGATGGATGGATTCTTGATCAGTTCTTGGAAGAACCTGATGGCAGAGCACAACCTCTCTTAGCTTTCTTCAAAGCTTCTTGAATCTGAACTCAGTAGGGTTGAACTCTTGAGAAGTTGATCTTCAATCAGCTTCTGACTTGAGATTCAGATCTCAATCTGAATCTTTCTCGGCAGCATGGTTCAGCAACTGCTCTTCTTAGATGGAGCTCTCTCTCTCTCCAACTTCTTAGAACTTCTGTCGAAGGTCTTCTTCTTGTTGTTAGTTATCTGTGTATGTTCTTCAATCTTCTTCTTAATTGTTACAATCACTCCTTCTGTTGAAGGAGAAAGGCTTTATATAGTCTTCCTCCATGGTAACCGGCTGATCCGGTTTCTAACAAACTTCTGACAGATTTGACAGTTGCAGTAGACCGGTTAGAAATGACAGCTGTCAAGTCATCCAGTCACTTCTTGAAATACTGTCTCTGTCTGAAAGTGTCGAGACTGATCTTCATCATGTGTCGACACAATTATACTAAGTGTCGACACAAGTGAACTAAGTGTCGACACAAGCCTTGGTGGTGTCGACACATCTCTTCTGTTGTTGATACTGCTTCTCGACAAAGGTTTTGTAGAATATGTCAACATAAGCCTTTGTGGTGTCGACACAGTCACTTCTATTCTTCATACAAATTTACTTTGTTGAAATTCTGGCATGTGTCGACACAAGTCCTGTGTGTCGACACATTTGATGTTGACAAGATCTTCTGTGTGTCGACACTGTCTCTGTGTGTCGACACAAATACTTCTTTTCTTTAACTTTGTTGAGACTCTGCTGTGTGTCGACACAAGTCCTGTGTGTCGACACAGTTGATGTCGACTAAATATTTGGACCATTTCTCGATTTATGCGTGTCATCCTTGCGCAGGGGCCATGCTAATTTTCTCTGTATCCCTGCATTTACTTAACCTGCACATATAAACTCAAAACACATCAAATACACCTTGATGTATATCATTGAGTAGGGTGAGGCTTCTTCAAATCTGGTACACATTTTCCAATGTACCCAACAATCTCCCCCTATTTGGAGAAGTCATAACCCTTAGTCAATGATATACACCATTCATAACAAATTCACATTATGATGTATAATAACATTAAATGACAGGGTAATTACTAAACAAAACATATAGAATATATTATCACAGAAAATAATGCTAACACAATGAGCATTCATTCTAGTTTTGTTTAAACTTCAAAAGTTTCTTTAACAGAAGTTTACATAGATTTAAACACTAAAGTTTACAATGTGATAAAATCTAGTAAATCTAATCTAAGGCTGCTCTGGCTCCTTGATGACAATTCCTTTGCCTGATTGAACCTTGGCTTGTACAGGAATATCAGTGTCATCAACAGGCTTCTTTCCCTTTAGATCTTTCTTCTTAAGTTCTTCAGCCCTTATTTTTTGTCTTTCAAAGTAGTGAAAGAGCTTAGGGAAATATTTGCTAGGCTCCTGAGCATTAGGAGGTAGCTTCCCTAGTTTTGCCTTTCTTTTGTACTGAACTATGGCTTCTTGCCTGGCTTCATGCTTTTGCCATTCTTGTGCAGAGTACCATTTACCCCTATCATGATTTTTATCCTTTACAGCCTTCCAAGCAGTCAGTATAATATTCCTATAGGTTGGACTCCACTGCTCAAAATCAGGCTTCAATTCTGCCTATTCTCTGAATCTCTTCTTAGATAATAGAGCTTCTTGCTCCTTCAAAACCGCCTCTAACACAGGCTTGTCTACTTTCTCTATGATCACATTTTGAGCACCTTCAGGAGGGCTGTACATGGACTGTACCTCTTGATGTATCATCTCAAAATCTGCTGGACGATAAATTACTTGAGCAACTTCAGCTTGTTCACCTCCAAAAGCAGCAGGGTGTATTCCAGATTCAGCCACATTGTCATCATCACAAAGTGGTGGATATCCAAGTGTGGCTCTGATGCTATTGAAAATCCATTTAGCATTGTCAGATCCAGCTTTGACTAATACTCTCTCCCCCTTTATGAATTCTCTGGCAACATGATCTCTGAGATCATCTTTCTGAAATCTGACTTGTTCATCCATAAAATTGACACCATCTTTATAGAATGCCTTTAATTTCAGTAACTATCCAGAAATTGTCTTTTGGGAATCTATAATAGCAGTTTTTACAGCAGCTATTCCTTCTTGTAATTGCTTATCAAACTCTTCCTTGTCTGTAGCCCTTGCTGCAGTATGTACAGTAGCAATATTCTTCATCTCTGTTACAATCACATTATGTGATTCTGTTAGATTATCATTCATTCTTAGTTGATTCTCTAGGACACAGCCTTGCTTAAGAGCTATATCATCAACTTGTGTCTTTATCTTTTCTTGATGAGTAGCTAGGAAAAATACTGCACTACCTCCTTTGTGGAAATAATCAGTCATTTCCTTCTTATTTTGATTCACCTCAAATCTTATGGATTTGATGTCTTGAGCCAAGGAGAATTGGAGATCTTTGTGAGTTTCATCTATATACTTCTCCATGACAATCCTTTGCTCATCCAACTTCACTTGTAAAGATACTAACAATGAACTGTAATCAGTTGTTGGGGCAGACTGAGAAGCAGCAGTTTGTAATGCCTTATTGTAGCTTAGGCTTCTTCTTTTGAATACCATGAGCTTTCTTTTCTTAGGTTGAACCTCAGCTGCATCCTCTGAATCTAAGGTACTAGCAATATCAACTCTATCTTTGGGACTAAGAGGCAAGTCCTGTGCAGTTCTAGGTTGCTCCCCCTGAGTCCTTTGCCCCTCAGTTTCAGTTCTAATTTGCTCCTCCTCATTTCTTGCAGTCTCCCTATGAGACCTCACATGCTCCCCCTCAAGGTCAACTTGCTCTCCCTCAAAAGCAGTTTTATCCCCCTCAAAACCAGCATGCTCCCCCTCAATATTAGCTTGCACTATATCAGGAAACAGCTCTTCTAAGGTAAACTCTTGTTAAGTAGGAACTTGAGGCACTGTAATCTCTAGAGCATTAGCAGCAGCAGCTGTATCTTACAAGATAACATCTTGTGCTTGATTGTTTAGTTGTGTTGGCTGGTCAACATCAATCAAAGATTTAGTTAGCATTTCATCCTCAATATTGAAATTTGTTTGATTTACTTCATGTATTACCTCAAGTATAGTTTGTGTTGTCATTTCACTATCCAAGTGAGTTGGCACTTCCTCATGTTGAGGCTCCCCCTGGAGTGGATCCAGGTGAATGGAGCTAGCAGATGGTTGCTCCCCCTGCCTCTGTGCATCTTCATTTTTTACTGGTGACCTTCCAGCATTATCAGCTTCTTCCTCATTAGAACTGGAAGCTGCTTGCTCCTCTGAACTACTGGAAGGTGCAGGAACCCTTTTGGCTTTCTTCTGCTTCCTCTGTGGAGGTGTTTCCTTCTCTGGAGTAGGCATGTCCTTAGTTAACACCCTCTCCCACCTTGAGATAATCCTGATGTCCATCCTTCTCATGTGATTAATTTTAGAACCAACTGCTTGTTCCATGACTTCTGGAATAGTTCCAACTAAGTACAGACTCATTATCCTTCCTAGATTGGGCTTCTTAATACTTTCCTTAACCTTTTCAAAAATCACTGCTGACCAATTAGTGTGAGTCTGTAGATGATCCTTGTCATCAGGCTGAACATGTAGGCAAAAATCCTATCATGTCCCCTGGCTTGCAGAGGGTGACTTTGCCAACTATTTCTGAAAGAAATTTGCCTTGCTGATTCATTCCTTTTTTGTTCATGGCAGCTCCAATCTTCAAGGTGGGATCCAATCCACACCATTGAAGTGCTTCTCTTGTCTTAGATGCAGGTACATCTTCCTCTTCTTGAGTTCTTGGTAGTTGAAGAGTTTTTCTCAAGCTTTTCAAAGTAAGTTTGACTTTAGCTCCCTGAACTATTGATTTGATCTTTAATCCAGTCGAATCTAAAGTTGCAGCGCCATAGAATTCTAGGATTTCCTTCTTCTAAATCGTTGTTGGTTCAGAGACTAGAAACTCCAACCCATTCTCAGCAACTAGGGTTACTACAGCTTGAATTTCAGAATCTGCATGGTCAAAGGCGTTGCGTACCAGCTCATAGCCTTCATTGACATTCTCTTTAAGCTTGGGCGCCATTAGGGTTAAGTGAAATCTTGAATGTAGATGAGAGAATTTGTCGACACAAAGTTTTGGTCTCGAAACTATGGAGAGCGTGTCGATAGACAATGTTGTGGACCTATTTATACCTTTCTAAAAACGAAGGTGAAAAGGCACGTCAAAATCCTCTTAATGTGTCGACACTGTTGAAAAGTGTCGACACAGACTTCTAATGTCTCGACATAAGTGTTGACTTCTATGTGTCGACACTTATACATCTGCACTCGACGATTAGTCGATACTCCACTCAACGAAATCTATGTTGAACCTAAGTGTCGACACCACTTCTGGATGTGTCGACACCTACTCTGGATGTGTCGACACTATTTCTCTGAAGTGTCGACACCAATTTTCTAGATGTGTTGACATCATTTCTCTGGAATGTCGACACCACTTCTATGTGTCGACACAGACAACTCCTTGTATCGACACCATTTTACTTAGCCAATTTTGTTAAACTAATCTATGTTCAACATTCCTAATTCAATTTTAAACTTATTGAATTTAGTTTCATCTAGAGGCTTTGTAAACATATCTGCAATTTGATAATCTATTTTGATAAATTCTAGTGAGATGCCCTCTTTCTCTACATGTTCTCTAAGAAAATGGTATCTAATTTCTATATGCTTAGTCCTACCATGTGAAACAGGATTATTAGCAATAAAAATAGCACTTGTAGAATCACAAAGCAAAGGTGTTCCACTTACTTGAATACCAAAGTCTTCTAGCTGGTGTTGAATCCATAATAGCTGTGCATAGCAACTTCCTGCTGCCACATATTCAGACTCTGCTGTGGAAATTGCCACACTTGTTTGCTTCTTACTGCTCCAAGACACCAATCTTCCTCCTAGAAATTGACAGGTGCCTGTAGTACTTTTTCTATCTTCTTTGCAACCTGCAAAGTCTGCATCTGAATAGTCTGTCAGTAGAAAATCTCCATTCCTAGGGTACCAAAGGCCTAGATTAGGTGTTCCCTTAAGATATCTCAAAATCCTTTTGACTGTAGTCAGATGAGATTCTTTAGGGCAGGATTGGTACCTAGCACAGACACATGTAGCATACATGATATCTGGTCTACTAGCAGTCAGATATAAGAGGGAGCCAACTATCCATCTATACAAAGTTTCATCTACAGGTTTCCCTACATCATCTTTGCTAAGAGACACACTTGACCCCATAGGAGTTCTCATGGTAGTGGATGATTCCATACCATACTTCTTTATTAACTCCAGGGTGAACTTAGACTGAGTTATGAACAAGCTATCTTCAGTCTGTCTTACTTGGAGACCCAAGAAAAACTTAAGTTCTCCTATACTGCTCATTTCAAATTTCCCTTGCATAAGTTTTGCAAACTTTCTACAAAGGTTACTTTCAGTAGACCCAAATATTATGTCATCAACATATATTTGGACTAGGATAATCTTTCCTTTGGATTCCCTTAGGAATAGAGTCTTGTCTATTTTCTCCCTTGAGAATTTGTTCTTAATGAGAAAACTAGACAAAATTTCATACCAAGCCCTTGGGGCTTGTTTCAACCCATACAAAGCTTTCCTAAGTCTATAAACATAATCGGGTTTGAGAGGATCAACAAAACCTGATGGCTTCTCTACATAGACTTCTTCGTTTAGATTTCCATTTAGGAATGCTGACTTTACATCCATTTGAAATACCTTAAAGCCTTGATATGTTGCATAAGCAAGAAACATCCTAATTGCTTCCAATCTTGCTACTGGGGCAAAGGTTTGATCAAAGTCAATACCTTCTTCCTGCCTATATCCTTTTGCAATAAGTCTTGCTTTATTCTTTACAATGATCCAATTCTCATCCAATTTATTCCTAAAGATCCACTTTATTCCAATGATATTGTGGTCTTTTAGTTTAGGAACTAACTTCCAGACCTTGCATCTTTTAAACTAATTCAACTTCTCTTGCATGACATCAATCCAATGTGGGTCTAGAACAGCTTCTTCAAATTTCTTTGGTTCCACATGAGATAGGAAGCTGGAGCAAAGAACTGTGCTCAGATTCCTGCTTCTTGTTTGCACTCCTTGTCTTGGATCACCAATTATCTGATTTGCTGTATGATCCTTTAAGTGTCTATTAGCTGGAGGTAGTCTATCTTCAGGTTGTACACCTCCAGCCTCTTCATTATGCTGCAACTCTTGGTTTTCTTCAGCATCTGGAGAGTCTTGTACTCCCCCTAGACAGCAGCCACCATTTTCCACTTCCTGAGTTACAGTAGAATCTTCTGTAATGGTAAGCTTGTCCATTCTCTCATTTATACCTGTAGAACTGCAAGCACTACTTGGCAACTCACAGTTAATCAATCTTGTTTCATCAAAGACTACATGTACAGACTCTTCTACAACTTGAGTAATCAAGTTGTATACCCTATAAGCCTTACTATTGTTGCTGTACACAACAAATATCCCATCTTGGGATTTGACAGCAAACTTAGTTAGATAAGACTTGCCATTGTTAAGTATATAGCACTTGCAACCAAAGATCCTAAAATAGGATAAGTTTGGTTTTCTGCCCTTCATAATCTCATAGGGAGTCTTTTTGTGGCTTTTGGTGATAGTAGCCCTATTGATCACATGACATGCAATGTTTACTGCCTCAGCCCAGAAATATTCTGGGAGAGAAGTGTCACTCAATAGAGTTCTACCAGCCTCAATCAGTATTCTATTCTTCCTTTCAGCAATACCATTTTGCTGCGGTGTTCTAGGTGAGGAAAATTCTTGAAAAATCCCAAATTCTTCACACAGTCTTGTCATACTCTCAGATTGAAATTCAGTGCCATGGTCACTTCTGATTTTGACCACAGTACTGTCCAGCTCATTCTGAATTTGTTTGACAAACTATATAAATCACTTGAGATTTCAGATTTTTGTCTCAGAAAGAACACCCATGAATATCTAGAATAGTCATCTACCACCACAAATGTGTAGACCTTACTACCTAGACTATGAACTGGCATAGGACTAAAAAGATCCATATGCAAGAGGTATAAACACCTCACTGAATCCTTATTTTCAAGGCTATGAAAGGAGGATTTGGTCTGCTTGCCTTTTTGACAAGCTGAGCATATCCCATCCTTTATACACTTAACTTGAGGACCATTCCTCACTAACTCTTTGCTAAAGAGTTGACCAGTAGTCTTGTAGTTAAGATGAGCCAGTCTCTTGTGCCATTTAACACAATGTGAGACTCTCTCATCAGCTACAAGACAAATAGGAGAAACATTGTTCTCACACTCAAAGTTAAGACAATGCACATTTCTTTTTCTATATTCTGTCAATATGACCTTTTGATCACTTGACCTTTTGATATGACATCCATTCTTAATAAATGAAATGTCATATCCTAAATCACTCAACTGACTTATGCTTATAAGGTTGTGTTTCAAACCCTTCACATAGGCCACTTGAGAGATAGTAATCTGGTTATTAGAAATGTTATCAAATCCTTTGATGATTCCTTTTTCTGAACCACCAAAGGTTACTTTAGGGCCATCCATGATAGGTGTGTAGTCCTTCAGCAACCCCCTTGTTCCAGTCATGTGCCTGGAACATCCACTGTCCAAGTACCATATTGGGGCATGACAACTTGGACTCACCTGCAACACAGATTACTTAACCTTAGAACCCAAATAACTTTTGGGTCCTTGGTGCAAGTTAGTCTGAACTTTAACAAATCTACCTGTAGCTCTTCTAGCAGGCAAATTGCTACTCTCCTTGACACTGGAATTGTGCCAACAATCTAAGGCAAAGTGGCCTACCTTGCCACAACACCAGCACTCAAACATGTTGTACCTTTTTTTAGGTACAACCCTAGCTGAATTGTCTACAGCAGGCTTCTTGTTTTGTGCTGGGACTTTGCCTTTAGATTTGGACCTAGCAGTCCATGCAGTTTTCTTAAACCCTAACCCAGCCTTACCCTTTTGAGACACAAACTCATCAATCAAGGGTAATACAGATTTTGGTTTAGAAAAACTAGCTACTATCTCCTTTTCTTTCTGAAGTCTATTCTCCAGATTTTTAATCTGATCATTCTTAAATATGATAGTACCCATCTGAATAATAGTAATGTTTTTCAGTCTGGCTATCTCATTCAGTTTTTGATCCAGCAACTTCTCTGAATCTAATGCAGCCATCTTAAGATCTACAATTTCCTTAGCCTGATATTTGGCCAGGTTTTTGCTCTTCTTAAGTGCCTGCAATAAATCTCCATATTCATCTATCAGCTGATGAATATCACCTTCAGACTCAGACTCATCCACATCACTTGATGCAGATGTTGCTGACTCTGACTCAGTACTGCAATCTGAATTTCTAGAAAGATATTGTACCTTACTAGGACCAGGCTGATCCTGACACTTGTCGTCTTCTGACACAACCATCAGTACCTTGCACTGATGGTCTTCTTGTTCATATATAGAGTTCAGCACCTGGAGAAACTCTTCTTCTTCATCTGCTGCATATAGACCAATGTAGGCCTCAGCTTCAGATTCTGACTCTGAAGTAGATTGGTCTGTCAAGCTCTTCTCCTTCTTAGCAACAAAGGATTTCTCCTTCTTGCTCTGGTTTTGACTCTTCTTTTTATCTACAGTCTCTTTTCTTTTATCTGGACACTCAGCCACAACATGTCTAGGCCTATTACAACAGTAGCAAATTATCTTTGATGTTGTAGATTTGCTTGGCTTAGACCTGCTCCTGTCCTTCCTGGATGACTTCCTCTTTTGATAATACTCATCCTTAGGCTGAGATGTGGAAGGCTTAGACTTTCACCGCTTCTTCTTCAGGAATCTCTGAAACTGTCTTGTAAATGCTGCAAAATCTTCATCTGAGTCACTACTGTCTAAATTCTGGTTGTCTGAATTATCTGAAGTAGTTTCAACAACAATCTTAGGAGGTGATGGAGACATCCTCCTATTTTTCTTAGTGGCTTCAATCTTGAAGGCCACAGACTTTTATTTATGCTCCTCTTTTGCACTTTTCTCTTTCTCTTTCCTAGCCATCAGTTGTATCTCATATGATAGCAACTTTCCAAATAAGGTTGAAGGAGAGATATCTGCAAGTTTGGCCACTTCCCTAATGGCACAAATCTTAGTGTCCCAATCCTTTGTCAAGGATCTTAGGAATTTATCATTCAGTTCATAGGTACTGAAGATTCTTCCATAGGACATCAACTCATTAACTATTCTATAGAACTTTTTATAACATTCAGTTATACTGTCAGACTTCTCTTGTCTGAAACTCTCATATTCCTGGTTCAACATAGATTTTCTATCTTGTCTTACTTCTTCAGAACCCTCCATGTAGACTATTAAAGTATCCCACATTTCTTTGGAGGTCTTACAGTGAATCAAATTCTGAAAAGTTGCATCATCTATGACAATAACTATGATATTCTGGGCTCTCTTATCCATAGTAATCAGGATGATCTCATCCTTAGTCATCTATGAATAATCCTTGGGAATTCTTTGGTTTACATCTAGAATTGACACCTTTATTGGAATATAAGGACCTTCCTTTACTATGATGTAGATCCTTGAATCAGAAGCCTCCATAAACAGCCTGACCCTTTCTTTCCAGATGCCAAATATCTCATTTCTACATATGGGTAATTTCATATAACCTAGTTCCTTATGATTCTCTCCTGAACCCATTTTCTTGATCTTGAATATGCCTTAAGGATCTCACTCAGACTGTTAAGTCCTGCTTTGAGGAACCTGGCTCTGATACCACGTGAAAGAATTAGTGCCTAACCACCTAGAGGGGATGGGGGGTGAATAGGTGTAATTCCTGTTTTTCTTTTAAGGCAGCAAATCAATTCAGTTGTTTACTTAGCAGCAGTAAATGTTACAGCTAACACAGTACAGATTCACAAAAATAACACAACACAGATTGCACACAGATTTTTATAGTGGTCCCCAAGGTCTGGGTACATCCACTTTCTCCCTTCGCCTATCTAGCAGTGTGTTAGATTCAACCTAACTTCTTCACTTCACCTCAGATCCTGAGATCTTACAACTCAGAATCCCAAACAAGGCTCCTACAACTCAGGCAATCTGCCCTACCTCAGCCTACACAAGGCTTACAACTCAGAGATATCAATCTCCTACAACTCAGGCTCACAGCCCTACCTCATCCTTCAATAAGGCCTACCACTCAGAGAATATATTCTCCTACGCTCAGCCTTTATAAAATAGGCTTACAGCTCAGATCTAGAATAGATCCTACAGAAAATAGTGTTTACAAAGTGTTTTACCACCACCTAGGTAGAGAGAGAAGGGATGGATGTATTCTTAATCAGTTCTTGGAAGAACCTGATGGCAGAGCACAACCTCTCTTAGCTTTCTTCAAAGCTTCTTGAATCTGAACTCAGTAGGGTTGAACTCTTGAGAAGTTGATCTTCAATCAGCTTCTAACTTGAGATTCAGATCTCAATCTGAATCTTTCTTGGCAGCATGGTTCAACAACTGCTCTTCTTAGATGGAGCTCTCTCTCTCCAACTTCTTAGAACTTCTGTCGAAGGTCTTCTTCTTGTTGTTAGTTATCTGTGTATGTTCTTCAATCTTCTTCTTAATTGTTACAATCACTCCTTCTGTTGAAGGAGAAAGGCTTTATATAGTCTTCCTCCATGGTAACCGGCTGATCCAGTTTCTAACAAACTGCTGACAGATTTGACAGTTGCAGTAGACCGGTTAGAAATGGCAGCTGTCAAGTCATCCAGTCACTTCTTGAAATACTGTCTCTGTCTGAAAGTGTCGAGACTGATCTTCATCATGTGTCGACACAAGTAGACTAAGTGTCGACACAAGTGAACTAAGTGTCGACACAAGCCTTAGTGGTGTCAACACATCTCTTCTGTTGTTGATACTGCTTCTCGACACAGGTTCTGTAGAATATGTCGACACAAGCCTTTGTGGTGTCAACACAGTCACTTCTATTCTTCATACAAATTTACTTTGTTGAAATTCTGCCATGTGTCGACACAAGTCCTGTGTGTCGACACATTTGCTGTCGACAAGATCTTCTGTGTGTCGACACTGCCTCTGTGTGTCGACACAAATACTTCTTTTCTTTAACTTTGTTGAGACTCTGCTGTGTGTCGACACAAGTCCTGTGTGTCGACATAGTTGATGTCGACTAAAAATTTGGACCATTTCTCGATTTATGCATGTCATCCTTCCGCAGGGGCCATACTAATCTTCTCTGTATCCCTGCATTTACTTAACCTGCACATATAAACTCAAAACACATCAAATACACCTTGATGCATATCATTAAGTAGGGTGAGGCTTTTTCAAATATGGTACACATTTTCCAATGTACCCAACAGCAGTGACCGTCCAGGGGGCTGCCGAATGGCCGGGAAATGGTCTTGAAGTTAGCTCCAGGTCAGGCTCATCCTAGCCGTTGGCTAGAGGTTGAAGATGACGTGTAGTCATCAGATTTGCTTCACGATTCGTGTATAAATAAATTTTATAAACTATAGTTATATTTATTTCATGTGAATTTCTGTTACACTTACATAGACATTTTCAAACAGAAAATTAAGGCCCTTACATGCAAAATCAGGAAAAGTTGACAGATACAACTTTTGTAGTCCTGAATGTCTATTTTCTATAGGAATTGAAATAAATTCATTTGGAGCCCTATAACCCCATGTAGAGCAGTTTTACTGGTACTGTCCTTGAAAAGGACATATTTACTACTATAATAGAAATAGTAAGGGCATGAGTTCAAATTTCTAATTGCCGCTGATCTATGACATGATAAATCAGCTGCCGTCCAATCTAACTTAATAAATCAACTCCAGCTCTTCATATTTTCGTAGGTACCCTAAACCTAGGACTAGGATGTGTCCTAAACCTATATATTTCATAGGCTCTTACCTTAGGGTATGAAATTACCAATTTATCTTTTTAACTTTGAAAAAAATCTCTGCTTCATGGCCTAGGAAGGATCTAACCGCTTACCAAGCACACCTGCTAAAAGCCCAGGCAATCAAAGCAGCCCGTAAGCCGCTGACCCGCAAACAAGCCCGCAACTTGAAGGAAAAAACGGCCAGGCCGCCAGCCGCAAGCCCGCCAACCGGCAAGGCCCCATCTTGCTGATTTTAAATACTACTCACGGAAACCTATATTTATACCCATAAATTCTCATTTGCTTGGCAATGTGGGACTAAAACAGTGCACACGCCTATTTTTTAAAACAGTGCGGGCAAGCTTGCGTGCAGGTGTACGGGCAGGGCATTTTGGGGATCAAGACGGCTCCAAATCAAAAAGTGATCAACATGAAAGTTGTTCGAGACAAACAACTTTCATGTTGATCACTTTTTGATTTGAAGCCGTCTTGCCCCTCGATTTGGGCTCCAAAATCTGGGGTGGCGTGACTGCTACAGTAGAGATCTCGCCGCCCCAAATTTCGGGGACAAATCGAGGGCCAAGATGGCTCCAAATCGAAACGGGATCAACATGAAATTGTTCGTCTCGGGTGAGACGAACACCTTTCATGCTGATCACTTTTCGATTTGGAGACGTCTTGCCCCTCGATTTGGGCCCCGAAATCTGGGGCGGCGTGACTGCTACAGTAGCGATCTCGCCGCCCCAGATTTCGGGGCCCGAATCGAGGGCCAAGACGGATCCAAATCAAAAAATGATCAACATGAAAGTTGTTCGTCTCGCTGAAATCTATAACTTTTATGCTGATCACGTTTCAATTTGATGTAATTTTGACCTTGGCCATATTTACTTATTTTCTTTTTTAATTTTTCATTATTAATTGTTTCATTAATTAATTGTTTCATTAGGTTGTTGTCGTGGCGCAGGCGAAACAATTATAATATTTATTTATTTTCTTTTTAATTGTTTCATTAATTAATTGTTTCATTAAATTGCTATCGTGGTGCGGGCGAAGCCCGCCGGGGGGGGGGGGGGGCACGCGAAGCCCTCCGGGGGGAGGGGGGCGAAGCCCGCCGTCATCGGCCTCCCGAGGGGAGAGCGAAGACCGCCTTTGCCGACCGCCGTCGGGGGGGGGGGGGGGGGGTGAAGCCCGCCGTCGCAGGCCAGGTACTGTGGTGCGTCGTCATCGGGTAGGAGCCCGCCGGAGGAGCCTGCCAGGGGGTGGTGGGGTGGGCGGAGCCCGCTTTTGCCGACCAGGTACTGTGGCGCGTGGCCATCGGGCCGGAGGCCCGTGCCTGTCACTCGTAAATATAAATGTGAATAACTTTCACATGATATCTTACATGAGGCTGAAATTTGTAATATGCATGAATGTACCATAGACACATAATGTGTCCAAAAATCAGAATTTTAAGGGCATATTTTTATATAGTTTTGTTCAATATTTAATTTATCAAATTATTAGAATATAAGTGATTTGACAACTCATATTGACCTAAATTTTGGGTGGGATATTGTTTAGGATATAATAAACCACTGACCAAAAATCTAGGCCATTTGAAGCTCTTCATGTATGTTGGGCACATTGCCCACAATGTCCCAGATTTGTAGAAGTCAAACATGTCAATGATATATGTAGTGTTGTATTTAATGTATATTCAAGTTCATGCATACAGGTTTGTCCTTGTAACATTGATAGGACAGGTATTCCAAGTGATGTGATAGGTGGCCACAAAGTAAAGATATGGAGAGACAGAAATCTGTCTAAGTCCACAGGCGTTGAGTGAAGCTTGTTAACTCAATGCCAGATGCAAGTGAGGAAGCTGGATAGGCTGAAAATCGCCTAAATGCACAAGCGTTGAGTGAAGCCAGTTCACTCAATTCCAGATGCCAAAAAGCTATGAGTTAGTTATGGACAGTCAAAGCCATGCAATATGGAAATAAAATTCTGCGCCTAAGTCCATAGGCGTTGAGCGAAGACAGTTCACTCAATGCCATATATCAAATGGCGTCGAGTATAGCTGTGTTTGACAAAGCCTCAGCATTGGCAAACTGAAAAAGCGGCTAAGTCCGCAGGCGTTGAGTGAAGCAGTTCACTCAATGCCAGATAGTAAAAGAGCTGAGTAAAGATAGGACAGTCAAAGCTGAGCATGTTACAAAGTCGAAATTGCGGCTAAGTCTACCGGCATTGAGTGAAGCCAATTCACTCAACGCAAGATAGCAAAAGCCTTAAGACATGCTGCTGCAGTCAAAGCCTAAGAAAAATGAAGACAAAAAATGGCTAAGTACAAAAGCGTTGAGTGATGAAGCTTCACTCAATGCTCTCAGTGCCTAGCAGACAAAGTAGTTGCAGCCAAGTCCAGAGGCGTTGAGTGAAGCCAGTTCACTCAACCCTCTCAATGTCTAAGATGTAGAATGGTTCAGAAAGTTGACTAAGGGTTTTGGCGTTGAGTGAAGCTTGTTCACTCAACGCACTCAACGCCTGAGGAAGCAAAAGATTGGCCAAGTGCATAATTGTTGAGTGAAGCTTATTCACTCAACACACTCAATGCCTGGAGTGGATCTGAGAAATTGGCTAAGTCCAAAACTAATGACATCAGCCAAAGTCAACAAAAGTCAACAGAGTTCAAATAAGTTGCGAGAAAGCTACAGAACACGCCAAATAGCATCAGAGGGCTACTGTACGTCTTCTTCCGTTAAAGCAAGTTGCAACTGTCAACTGCAGGTGGTCCCCACTACTTCTTGGAGCCGTTAATCGGCGGAAGATAAAAGGGATAGCTTCTCAAGGAAGAACTTAACTTTTAGGGTTTCATTCTTTTTATAAAGTGCAGATGGACTTCATATTCCTCGCCATTGTTGTCGAGCTAAAAACTTGAAGTCGATCCAACTAAACTAAAAGTTCATTCCAGATAGCTGTAGTAATTTCTTCTGCTACAGCAAGTTCAGATACTCTTCTGATAAAGAAGGAAAAGCAAGAGCCTTCAGCTTTTTGCAGTTTCAGGTTAGCTGTTTGAAGAACTCGAGACCTAGCAAATCTTCAGACTTCTTCAGCAAGTTCAAAAACACATTTCTGAGATACTTCCAGCAGAGGTAGCCATTTACAGAAGATCATTGTTTTTCTACTATGAAGATTGTTAGGGCTGAGATAACTCAGCTCAGGAAGTATACATAGAAAAATATCTCCTCATCAAAATAACACAAATCAATTTCATTTCTATAAGATCTTTTTGGATCTGAGTTGTAAGGCCTTTGTGCCTGAGGTAGGGAAGATTTGCCTGAGTGTAGGATCCACTGTTTGGATCTGAGTGTAGGACCTTTGGGTCTGAGGTATGATCCTTTTTGGATTTGAGTTGTAGGGATTTTGAGCCTAAGGTAGGATAGTTTGCTGAGTTGTAGGAGAGTCATTCCATCTGAGTGTAGGACCTTTGGGTCTGAGTGTAGGATCCAGATTTGGATCTGAGGCAGGGTCATGTGCCTGAGATATAGAAGAGTAATTTTCTCTGAGGTAGGGCTATCCTCCATAGCCTAAGTTATAGGACTTGGATTCAAGTCTGAGGTAGGTGATCATTTGATCACTGAGTTGTAAGAGCAAGTTTGCTCAGAGGGAGAGCTTTGTGCCTGAGTTGTAAGTCTTGGAGGAGACAGAGAGATCCTGAGGGATCTGTGATATAAGATCTGTGGAGCTGAGTTTTTGGAGAAGTGTCTTGTCTAACAAGAAGTTAGAAAGGTGTGAGGAGAGTGGATGTACCCATAATCTAGGGAACCACTATAAATTTTGTGTGCTTTTGTGATTTGTCTTGAAAGCTTTAATCTACAAACTAACTACACACTAAGTTAATAATACTAATAAAAACCAGAAAACCTATTCACCCTCCCCCTCTAGGTTGTTAGTTACCTTGAAAACAAAGACTTTCAATGTAGGTGCATTTCAATGTATGTGGCTATCGCTTAAGGTGTGGCATTCATTTAGCCAAAAAGTATATCTTGTGAATTTAGTAAGATTGGCTTTGTCAAATCCGTGAAATTTTCTACATGCAGTTATTTAGTGATAATAAACTATCTCTGGAAATTTTAGGATTTTTGAAGTTAATATTCCGTGGAAAATGATTTAAAATACATTATGTCACTCATTTGTATTGTTGAATAAAATGTAATATAAATAGTTGAAAAATTATGAAATTCAGTTAATAGTCATATTTTGTCATAATTCACTCCTAAAATTTATTTAGAATTTTTGGAAGAAAGAAACTTAGGGTTACTTCAATAATTACCATTATACCCTTTTTGTATTTTTAAATTATTTGTGGTTATACTACCTTAAAAGTTATGAATCTCTGGAATGATGTTTTATTAAGCCTTTTTAACCTCTAGAAATGTTATTGGATTTATTTGATAAGTATTTTAATTACTTCCTTTGAAAAGTGACCCATCAGATCAATTATTGAAAAATATGAATTAATTATTATCTCTCACTAAAAGTTTATGATATTTTTTCCAGCCCTATTTTTCATTCTTGTGATCTTAGGATAATTTTGTTGTACTGGTTGGGTATATGGATGTGGCACCTCATGTTCAAAACCATTAGTGTTATTTATTTATTAAAATTTTATTTGTGGCCAATTAAATTAGGAAAATTATGAAACTCTGGATATACCTCATATGTGATATGAAAGAACTCTAGAAATAATTTTAGGGAAATTAGACAAATATTTTGAAGTTTCCATCCTTACACATAACCTAGGGTAGGTATACATATAACAATACAAGTAGAGTTGAGTAGACTGGCTAGGTATTTGGAAGTTGTATATAGTTGGAGTGTGGTTAGGACCATGATACATTTCTGATTAGAGACCTAAGGTAGTCACCAAAAGGTGATAAGAGATAAAGTTATATAGATGCTAAAGTTAGTAGTTAGACTATGAGATTGACGAAAGTTCGTCACTCCCCTATAAGAAGCATAAATCACCATAAAATAATTAAGAGCAACAATGAAAGAGGGTTTGATAAAGGGTAGTCACTAGAAAAGTAAATGAAGTTATTAGTTGTCTACCTAAATCACCTAGAGGGGGGGGGGGTGAATAGGTGAGTTGTGCGTCTTTTTACGTAATAAAAAATTTAGCAATCTATAAACAGAATAACAACCAAGCAATCACAGAGGACACAGAGATTTATAGTAGTTCCCCAACCTTTGGTACATCAACTTTCCACTCACCGATCTAGCAAAGCACTAGACTCAGCTACTCGACTAATCTCGGATTGAAACCAATCCTACTACTTGGAACAACGTTTCTATAACTCGATCCACAAAATGGATGTACACTCGGAAGATGAAAACTTCCTAAAACTCGGAGAACAAAGCTCCCACACTCGGAGAATAGTCTCCTACAAGAATAGATTGAAATAAGAAATACAAACAGTATCTTTCTCAGATCTAGAAATTTCTCCCTAGATCTTCCTTCTTGAACTTTGCGGCACAGTCAGAAAATTTTGAAGAAGACACGGCAAGATCCTTGATCTGAAAATTTCTTGACTCACAAGATCAAAGAGAAGATGAAGAGGTTGAAGAATGATCTTGATCTACAAGTTAACTGGTCTGAATCTCCTTGAATGAAAGCCCTTGGCGATTTGCACGATGAGTGGTGGCGGCTTCCGTTTAGGAAAGAGAAATTTGCCGATTTAGAATTCTTAGAATGCTTCTTTAACGCGCTCCTTAGGGTTAGTTAGAATGACTAGACCTTTTATAAGATCTCCCTAACGGTCATAATTATCATTAATGACTGCCACGTGTTCCAATCATGTCAAGTCATTTGAAAATCGCATCTGTTAGGACTTAGCGAAATTTTCTGAAAAGATGACTGGATTACTCGAGTGAAAGAAGAACTACTCGAGTACTAAAATGGGTTCTCGAGAAGACAATATCAGACTACTCGAGAAGAAGCCCTTCAGGAAATTTCAAAATAGAATTCATTATCACTCGAGTGGAATGAGGGTTACTCGAGTGCTAGAAATGTTACTTGAGAAGTGGAAGTGAACTTCTCGAGAAGAAGACTTAGAGAAAATTCTGGGAAATAAAACTGATTACTCGAGTACTAGATCTAGACTTCTAGAGAAGTAGATAGACTTCTCGAGTACAGGAACTACATTACTCGAGTGGGGTAGATACTACTCGAAAACTTTCCTTCTATCACTCGAGTCAAAGTGCTCATCTACTCGAGTAGTGAACTTGACTACTCGAGTATAATACTTAGAAAATTTCTGAGAAGGAAAATCTGTCAACTCGAGAAAGAGTAGAAGTCTACTCGAGTAATGGACTTGGCCTCTTGAGAACTAGATTCAAATTTCTTGAGAATCATTTTCTTTACTCGAAATCCATACTAGACTTACTCGATTAAAACTAAAGGTTCTACTCGAGTACTAGAATTCTACTCGAGTGAAACACCTAGAAAAAAATTTGGTTTATGAAGATTTTCCTTTCTTCAATGAAATCAGCAACATGACTCATGCAAGTGAAACTCATCATATAAAAAGTCCCATACCGATTTATACGTTGGGGTGTCGGTTGTATGCAAGTATGCTATGCCATGATTCATGCAAGTGAAACTCACGCACATGAATCTATGTGCACAGACCTTTAGTTCCCCCTATTTGGGCAGCTAGCTTCACTCCCAGGAACCTCTGTAGTGGTTGCTCCCCGTTCCTTCTTTCCCCAATGACCTGGCCTCGAGGACGGTCTCTACGTCCTCCAATCACTGCATCGTCAGCTGGCCTCTTCCGGCTCTTGACCGTAAGCTGATCTGCCTCCCTTTTATAAGCCATTTCCAGAATCCTGGCCAAGCTTCCCTCAGAGATGAAGAGGAGGTCCTGTCTCATGTCATCGTGCAGCGCCTTGTAGAACCTCCTGGCATAGCCAGTGTCGTCCAACTAATAAGAGTCTGCATAACGGGCTAGGTGTGTAAACTCCTGGTAATACTCTAGCACTGTCCTGTTACCCTGCTTCAATGGCAGGAATTTATCCTCCAGCTCGTCCCTCGCCGACTGAGGTAGAAAATGTCCAAGAAGTGCCGCTCTGAACTCTCCCCAAGAGATATTTGCGCAATCCATATCCTCAAAGGTGGTGTCCAGCTGTGAATTCCACCACCTCTTCCCGTGCACCTCCAAGCAGGAGACTGCCAAAGTAACTACCTCCTAAGTGGGGCATCATATCCCCGCAAGCATCTCATAGATGGCATCCAACCATTCCTCCGTGAGAACTACCGACTCCGTCCCCTGGTAGGATGGAGGGTAAAGTGCCCGGAAGGCACTCATCCAGTTGGCCCCGGGATTTGGCTGTGGGGCCGGGCCCTGCAAAGCTCTGAAAGCCTCCAGGATGGCCATCAACGTTTGACCCATCTCCATCTACTGAAACGGAACTGGAGCCGGCGGAGGTGGAACTATATTCGGAGCCCTAGATGTCCCCTACTGTGGAGTAGGGTTCGTCGCAGGCTATAAGGAAAACTTCAACAGTTAGATAGCGTACCAATGGAATAAGAGGAGGAGAAAAATGGACTTCTACATATGATTTCCATTATGGGCACACCACTGCTTTCGCTGCTAGTTTGTCCGCAAACTAAGCTCGCACGGGAGTGGCCTAAGGATTTTGTGGACTACCTCTCTTTAGATCGAGGTTCGCTCTGATACCACTTGTAAGACCCCCCTTTTTTCTTTTAAAAACCCCGGGGTATTATGCCCAGAACCGGAGTTTTGCGGTGGCCCCGACACTCAGGAAAGCCGCCACTACAAAATGCTGATTCTGCCGGCCTTTTCGATCACCAAAGAGAAAGAAACATAACATAGTTTCAATAAAACTAAGTCCACCATCACATGTATCATATGTAAATGAAATCACATCGAGTCTATATATAATAGAGAGTACTAAAAAAATAACAAAACTGGAAATATAAAAGGGTTTACGCCCGGTACATCAGATCCTCACTACAATCCCTCATGGAAGCTATAAAAAGTGCTAATCACTCACAGAGCTGGTCACCGTTGATCTGGTACTAGACTGGCCCACCTCCATGCGCACCGTACTCCGCTGGTGCTGGTCCCTATCTCCCATCCGGAGCCCCTGTAATGCTGTGGTCCGAAAACTATTAGTCATAAAGACTAAGCCCTATCATCCCCTACCCCACCCCCATGGCTCCTAAGCATTGAGCGGGGAGGAGGAAAGGGAAGCTATAAAGGTGGAGAGTATACATGGCAGGTGATAGTGGAACTAGTCTAGCAGTTATTTATATTGTGTAAACGACTAAGTATGAAAGGTACAAGCTAGCAGTTCTATAATAGTATGCAGGAAGGTAAGCAAGTAGAATAAACAACATATGTAAGAAAGGTAAGTAACAAATAAGTAATCTTAACTTATATGAATGCCCATACAAACATATAAGTTAAGGGGTCTTCAGCAAAGCTCCCATCATATAAAAAGTCCCATACCGATTTATACGTTGGGGTGTCGGTTGTATGCAAGTATGCTATGTCATGATTCATGCAAGTGAAACTCACACACATGACTCTATGCACACAGACCTTTAGTTCCCCCTATTTGGGTAGCTAGCTTCACTCCCAGGAACCTCCGTAGTGGCAAACGGAGACAGTGGGTTAGGCCGCCACTCCTAGGTGGGTATCCACACTACCAGGCCTAGTCCTCCCGTACTCCTCTAGAAGAACATAACCTAGAGTATCCGCGTACTAATGCTGGCCATAACGACCAGACTTCCTTTGGCTAAGTGTCCCACACCGCCGAGTCAACGTATCGACGTCGGTGTGAATGACCATCCGATACCGAAAACCCACCACCTTATTTTGTATCCAAAACCTTTTGAGCCACTGGCTCCCCGGACTATCCGTCCGTGCATCTACCTTCCGAACGAACCGTCCGGATGGCAATCTAAACAACCTAGTCAACCTCCCGATCTACCGGGGTGTGTGAATGTGCAACCCTAGTTATACTAGTTGCTCTTGTAATATTTTATTCCTAATGTTTAGGTTAGCCCAAGACTGCCCAAGGTATTGCACGTGAAGGGCTCTTAAGGGAACTAGGAACTATGATGGGATTACGCCCAAAGCTCCCTTTCACAAGGCACTTACTATTATTGGTTGCTATCAAATTTCCCAAACCCCTAATTGTTTTACTGGATCTAACCCTAGAGTATTTGACACTTTCTCTCTACGGGGAAGACGATGTTTCGTCGACCCCGAGCACCTCTTAACACTAGTCAAACTCCCCACTCCTCATCACGACTTCCATTGATAGTCTCATTTCCCTTATTAGACTAAAATCTCAACTCCCTAAGTTCATCTGGCACCATACCTCGACTTCTGCAGTTCTTACTAATCGCAGACCATTCTAAGCTATATGATGCGTACCATGGGAGGTACTCAAAATAATGATCCAATAACCCTATAATAAATATTGGGGTTGTATCATGACATGTTTAGCCTAAATCCAAAAATTCATAATTTTCCTAGTTTATCTGATAATTTAATTAATTTCTTTAGTAATCCAAAAACTCAAGTTTGAACATGAAGTGTCAATTTCAGACATGAAAATGCTCCTTAAAATTTATGATAATTACAAGATGACCATTTAACCTAGAATCCAAGGTCTTCCAATTTTCTTTGCAAGTGTAGACCCCCAACCCTAATTTTGAATATAACATACAATAAATCATTTTAAGAAACAAACACAACAAAATGACTTCGAAATATTCTGATAAAATTCAAGGATGATTGTAAGGACAAATAAATACTCCAAGCCAAGTTTCATGATTTATAAGTTAATAAAGAGCTCTAAAATTAATTTTGATCAAATGTTCATATTGACAATTTTATGCACTAAGTATAGAAATTATTCATTTAAAAATTGTAACAAAAATCTCCACCAGAGCATATTGACCTAGAATCATTACTGACTAAGTTTCACAATTTCTCAACAAATGATGAGCTCTGAATAAAATATTGAACCAGTTTGCAAATTAATGAGCTTGTGAAGTAGGTACCGTAAATATGTATTCAAAAATTCTAATAAAATTCATACATGAGCATAATATATTAAAACTCCTTTTGCCTGATTTTTATGACATTCCAATGGACATTGAGTTCACAATAACCAAATGATTAAGTAGGGTTTACTCTTGCATTACAAAGGAAGTACTAAGATTATTGATCCAAAATTTTGAATTACATTTCCAGAGGTTCATCCTAACCCTAAGACTACACTACCCAAGTTTCATCGCTGTTCAATGAGTTTTAGTAACCTATTTAATCACTATAAATTTTGTGCCCGAAACTAGAGTTAGGGTTTTGTGGGGCCTACCCATTTCCAAGTCCCTTAAGATTTTTACCAGAGGGTTTTAGCTACCCTGGTACCCTCCCTACCAAAGTTCAAGTCCATATAAGGTCTTTTGACCCCATGCCCCTCACAAGACACAAAAGCCCATCCTTAGGGTTTGGTCTTAGGTCCTAGGTGAAATCTATTCCAATCCACCCCTTCTTCCATGGGAGGATGTCAAAAGTCATGCCAAGTCAGGGGCACAAATTTCAACCTCTATTGAGGTGATTTGGCCACCTAAAACTCAAAGTGCACTTTTGACTTAAAGACCCCTCATTAGGGCTAGACTAGGGTTTGTTCATTTCCCAACCAAATCAACTCCAACTGAGATGAAAATTTATACACAGCCCTCTGAAGACCTCAAGGACCACTCACCAATATTTAGGAGGGTTTGGAGGCCATTAGAGTACCTAATTAATTTACCCTAAGAATAGTAAATAATTTCAAAAACTATAGAACAATTATCCCCAAAAATACACATTTTTGGGAAGGACCTAGGTATATACTAGGGTGACTCCCTGTCCAAATTTTAAGTCATTTGGACAAGAGATGAAGTGTGGGCACCTATTTTAATTTCTGTCTAACCTTAGGTATAGACCCCACCAAAATGAGTGTCATGGTCAAACCAGGCACCCAAATTGGTTCCAACCAATTTTGAATTAAAGTATACCCATAGGGAAAAAATCCTGTGTTGACCATTTTCTCATACAAAGCATCTAAGTATTTTTATTAATTTAAAACATTAAATAGTAAAAGTGTGATAAAATTGAAATAATCAGAATAATTATAACCTATAGTTTAAATCATTGCCAGCGCGAATCTTGGCGCAGATCGGGCGGCGTCCAGTTGTCTTTAACCTCCAGCCAATGGCTACGATTCAACCCATTTGGTGCAATTTCCAACCGCCACCACCGGCCATCCGGCCACCTCCCTGGCCGGCCACTGCCACCACCACCTCCGTTGAGGTGGTGGCTATCACCAGGCGGAGGTAAAACCGCCTAAGGGACCTTTTCCGACGTTCCTGACAAGGTGAAAAATGTGGAAAAACCAGGAAATTTTCAACTTTGATCGGGCTCAACTGAGCCCGATTCCCTTTCTAAATGAATCCTATGATCTACCCATGGAGAAAGGAGGTGAGGACCTTGCTTGCGGCCTGGAGACGCGTCGATCACCGGGAAGCCATTGGTGGAGGAGGTGTCACCAGTGCTCTACAATAGCATAATGAAGTTGATTGTATCCTTCGGACAAGATGTGGAACTGAAAGCCCGAAGCCTAGGGAAGCTTTTAAGACAATAAAAAGAGGGAGGGGAGTGGTCTAGCTGGTGGTGGCCATTAATGCCCTCTTAAGGTGGCTCTCGGCCATGGTGTGGGGGATGAATCTGGGCATGAACATGTCAGGAAAAGGTCGGGAACTCTTCCTCTCTCATAGAGAAACTGATTCTAGCCCTTAATGGGGGGAGTTAAGTGGTTCAAGCTTCAAAGCCATTAATGGCCTTAGAGCTTGAATTCGGCCAAGACTTGGCATCACTATTCCGGCAATGAATAGTCACAAAAGTGGCCCCCTAATCTCCCTGATTGAATATGGACTTGAATTAGCCAATGAGGTATGGCCCCTTGGCCTCCATGGCCATGAATGACCCTCTTTCACCATTTTCTCTCTCCTCCATTAAAGTGAGTTTGAGGTTTTCTCTCTCTTAGTCATCTAGGTTGAGTAAGCTGACCAATCCAGCCTATTGGCAGCCCACTAACCCATAATTCTCATGGAAACAAGGTTAGCCCAAGTGGAAAGAGGGCTTGAGCTTGGGTTAGCCCATTAGGGTCAAGTTGACTTGACCTTGGCTTAGGGTTGACTTTGGTCAAATTGACCTTTTGTGCCACCATCAATGGGTCCTTAGTGACCTATTGACCTCCCCTAAGGTCTAGGTAGGGGTGGGTAGGGTTGACTTGGCATCTTGGAGGTCACATGACCCTTAGTAAGGGCACTTTGACCACTTTGGGGCTAGAGTTGACTTGGGTCAACTTAGCCACTAAGGTTGACCCCAATGAGTCCTTGGTGACCCATTGACCTCACTTTAGGGTTAGGAGGGCATGAGTGGAGTTCACTTGGCTAGGGGAATGTCAATTGACCATAAGTAGGCTAGTTTGACCCATTTAGGGTTATGGTTGACTTAGGTCAACTTAACCTCTTTGACTGCCTACAGTGGGTCCTTAGTGGCCCTATGGACTTCCCAAGGTGTTAGGGGTGTTGTGGTAGGGTCATGGATCAATGTGTAGCCCTAAAGTCCAACCTTAGGTCTAATGTTGAGGATGAGCTATAGGCAGACCAAGGTGATTTTTACCTTGACCCTTGTTCACTTAGTGCTTGAGCTTTTGGTTGTTTTGTCATGACCTAGTCATGACAAAACAAAATCCTAAGGGTCTAGTTGTTTAAGGGATGTTACAAATCCCAGTATATATATAAAAAATTTCATCCCCGAAATTAAGGTTAAGCCTACGGGGGTTTCTACTGAAATAAATAAAGCTTGTAACATCCATAAGGTTTAAGGTATACCTGAGTCGAAGAGCTCCGGGTACTTTTGATGCATCAAGTCCTGTGTCTCCCATGTATGCTCCTCCTTCCCATAGTTTCTCCACAGAACCTTGACTAGCGGAACCTTCTTGCATCGCAAGACACGTACTGCCATGTCATTGATCCTGATCGACTCCAAGCTGACTGATCGATCTGTGGCCATCAGATCGTCAGCTGTGGAAATCAGCTGCTCTGGGCATAGTAGAGCCCTCCGTAGTGAGGAGACGTGGAAGACGTCATGCAATCCCGCTAACTCCGGCGGTAGCTCCAGTCTATAAGCCAAGGGGCCGATCCACTCCAAGATCCTGTAGGGCCCCATATATCTCGGACTGAGCTTCTTTCGCCCGCGAACCCTCGAGACCCCATGCATCGGCAGTATCTTCAAGAAGACCCAGTCTACCACCTCGAACTCCACCTGATGATGCCTCACATCGTAATATATGGCCTGCCTGCTCTGGGCTTCCAGCATCCTGTCCCGGATCAACCAAACCTGAGCATCAGTATCCTCCACAAACTTCGAGTCGAGTTACTGAGGATCTTCATCCTGAATCCATGATAGTGGGGTCCTGCACCTCCGTCCATACAATTCCTCGTAAGGGGCCATGCCTATACTGGACTGGTGGCTGTTGTTATATGAAAACTCGATCAGCGGCCGCAATCTCTCCTAAGGCTCGCCGCAGTCCAAGATACATAGGCGCAGAAGATCTTCCAAAGTACGGTTGGTGCGCTCCGTCTGTCCATCGGTCTGAGGATGAAAAACTATGCTGAATGTCAACCGAGAACCCAGACGGGCCTGAACTATCCTCCACTCCCTGGACGTAAACCGCCCATCCCGATCTAAAATGATAGTCCTGGGTACTCCATGATAGCGCACAAACTGCTCGATGAATCTCCGTACTAACACACTGACTGGTGAGTCCTTCACCACTGGAATAAATCTGGCCACCTTCGTTAGTCTGTCCACTATCACCCAGATCAAGTCATTCCCCGCACGAGATCGGGGTAGCCCATGTATGAAATCCATGGCTATATCCTCAAACTTCCACTTCGGCACCGGAAGTGGCTGTAGTAAACCAGCCAGATTCTTACACTCTGCCTTTACGAGTTGGCAAGCCTCGCAATGCGTCATAAAATACGTAATGTCCTTGTTCATACCTGGCCAGTACATTATCTTCTTCAGGTCCGCTGCCATCTTAGTGATCCCCGGGTGCACTGAGTATTTACTATAGTGTGCCTCCATCATGATGTCCTCCCGAATCTGGTCTCCTACCGGTATGTAGACCCTGCCTCTGAAACATAAGGGCCCATCCCTCAAGGACTAATCCCCTGCTGTTCCCTCCTCTAAGGCCCTGAATATCGTCTCAACCCTCTCATCCAGCCTCTTCCCGTCTCTAATGTGGTCCTAAATGTCATCAGTGGCAGTCATTGATGCTAGGTATTCTGTATATAGCTCAGGATCATCCTCGGACAATAGTAATATCTGCATCTTCTTAAACGACTCGACCAACTCCGAAGCCATCAGTTGCGGGCCTACTCCTGATGTACTCGCTCTCCGGCTTAGAGCATCTGCCACCACATTTGCTTTCCCGGGATGGTAATGCATGGTGTACTGGTAGTCTGACAGAAACTCCACCCAGCATCTCTGCCTGATGTTCAGCTCCTTCTATGTGTCTACATACTTCAAGTTCTTGTGGTCTGAGAATATATCACAGTGGACCCCATAGAGGTAGTGTCGCTAGATCTTTAGAGCAAATATAACTGCTGATGGGCCCGCGAACAGACTCTTACTGTGGTTGGTTCGGTGAGTCGATCGCCGCGGGCTTGCTGAGGTAGGCAAGTGCACCTATCGCAAGTAGTACTCGATATTCGGGGGAATACCGAGGTCGTATTGTTCTCGGGGTCGTGTTGACTATTCTTACTCCTCCAGGAGGACTATTATTTTACTGAAAGTAAGGTGGATTTTTTTTACTTTTAATAAAAGACGGAAAAGCAAAGGAGCGAAAAAATGATTTAGAAAATATTCGATGAAGGGTTAACGCTCGGCATCGAATCAGATTAAGACTAAAACAACTTTTAATAATTATAGGACTTAGTTTTCAAATTATTAAAAAGGCAACTTGGCCGTGGAGGTTCCACAAATGTGAGCTCACCTAGCTATAGGGATATCGCTCACCTAAACGTTAAGACTATTCGACCGAACGTTAGTCCGACGAAGGATTCCTCTTAACGCCCGCTTTACGCTAAGAACCCCGCTATTGGGTGGGGAACCCAATCCGGTAGAATTATGCTTGTCCTCTTTCGAGGGTATGCACGCAACTCTATTTACCCAGGGGTGATCGGTCCATATGCACGGCCTCTCGGCTAGCTAGCATATGAACTACGGAAATAGGGCCCACACATCGATATGTGGTCCTACGCGTCGTAAACCCGGGGTAAACCTTAAGTCCTTAAATTAAAATGAAAATAAAGAGCTTTAATTATTAGAAATCATTTTAAATGTCCCAATGCTCTTCGATGCCGAGGCTAATAGCGATTAGCCACACATTGGTATGGGGACGGCTTATAATTTAGTGAGGCGCAAGTTCGAAATTAAACGCTAATGATTATAAGAAGGGGACATAAAAACAAAACAAACATTTAGAAAGCTAAAAAGTTAACTAAAATGAGAACTCACGCACACTCTAAATTATAAATTAAACAGAAACTAAGTTACAAATAAAAGAAATTTGCATAATTAAAATTTGCGAGTCCCACTCAAACGAGTGGGGGCGGGAAATAAAAGCTTAAAATTGCAAGTCCTACTCAAACGAGTAGGACTAAAATGAAAGCAAGTCCTACTCAAATGAGTAGGAGAAAATAAATGCGATTACATGGCTTTCTCAAATATTTACAGGGAAATAAAGGTCCGTCCATTTAACTCAAGTGAGTGGGCGAAAAAATAAAGAAAGAAAATTACAAGTCCTACTCGAACGAGTAGGCGGGAAATAAAGTCCGGCCATTTAACTCAAGTGAGTAGGCGGAAAAATAAAGAAAGGAAATAACAAGTCCTACTCAAACGAGTAGGACTGAAAATGAAAACGATGCGCCATTTAACTCTTAACGAGTAGGCGGAAATAAATACACACAAACACACACACTCCATACGAATTTCAAGAAAGCAATAAAGCTAACACCTACACTCACACACTCTACATAATTTAAACAAAGCATTAAAAGAAAGCATTGAAATTTAACACCTACACTCACACACTCTTCATAAATGAGGAAAGCAATAAAAAGTTATACTCATACACTCACACACACAACATGAAAATTAAGAAGAATAAAAGAAAATTTATGCTCATACACTCACACACACTAATAACGAAGAAAAATCAAAGTTGCTTATAAATTAAAATAACAAGATTTCTACTCCTAAAACTTACCCAAAACACATAAAAAGAACAAATAAGAAGAGAATGAGCAAAAAGTTTTACAAAATAAAGTCAAAATCAAAGGTGCTCAAAAATTAAAATTATAACTTTTTCATTCTTAAGAATTTATAAAAGTGATAAAAAAGGTGAAGAGAAAATGAAAAGAACAAAAGATGTTTTACAATCCTAAAAGAAAAACTAAGTAAAAAAAAAGAACAAAATCACTTTTCAAATCTCATTTATAAATTCATAAGAATGAAATCCTAATTCTTTCAAGAAAAAGTCATGGTGAAAAAGAGGAAAACCTATCATACCTAAGCATGAAGACAAGTTAAAAACATGAATATTAAGCATGTTACACTCATACACACACACACACTTTTCATAAATGAAGAACAAAGATGAAACTAAGGATAAAAAGAAGAAGGAAAGTGGGCACAAGAGTTCATTCCAAAGCCAAATAAGAAGAGAAAATCTAACATTTTTATTACTTAAAGGAAACTATTACAAGCTATTACAAGAGCTAAAGCTAAATCAAAAACAAACATGAAAGAAAGGAGGGAGAAATCTCCATACATAGCTCTAGAAATCACGGATGCAGCCCATAAAAAGACACTAAAATGGCCCAAAAATCTAAACCCTTGGACCTTACAGAAATGGGCAATTTATAGGCAAAAAATTCTAAGTACACGCCCTAGGTCACGGGCATGTAGGGGGGGGGGGGGGGCGTGACAGTACTATTCATGAAGGCGGCCGGCGATTGGACAGGAAAGTTGACTTCGGGCTGAGTTCACGGCAATCACGCCCCCGGTCACGGGCGTGACTCTGGGCGTGTCGAGGAGGTAGAACCGGGCGTGGGTTGCGCCGAAAGTCTTCGGCAACATCTTGTAGGGCTAGCTGGAAAGGTCACGCCCCAGGTCACGGGCGTGACTCTGGGCATGACAGTTGGTGTCGACACTCGACGAATGTCGAGCGGAAAGTGTCGAGTTGAAATCATCGAGCGGAAATTGAGTCACGCCCTAGGTCACGGGCGTGACACTGGGCGTGACTGTTGGTGTCGACACTCGACGATCGTCGAGCAGAAAGTGTCGAGAGGAGAGGACACGGGCTGCTGTCACGCCCCGTGTCGGGTGACACGGGCGTGTCGCCAGGCGTGTCAAGCTTTTTACTTCAAAAATCATCCGATCCCACGGGAAATGCAATGTCACGGCCCGGTCACGGGCGTGACCAAATTGTCACGGGCGTGTACTGCCCAATTTTGGCAGATTTTGAAATTTTTCTGCAAAATAAAATAAAACAAGTTAGTAGTAAATTTACAAAAATAGGAGCATTTTATTGAACAAAAATAAGTAAAAACGACGAAAATAAATGAAAATGACTAAATTAATGTGCACAAAAATACGTATATTTACAATTCATCAAATACCCCCATACTTAGGCTTTTGCTATTCCAGAGCAAAAGTTTGAGGTGAATCTATAAGGAATAAAAAAAACTCTAAGTTTAGCTATCGCTTAATCAATTATAAGAGAGATCGAAATAAATATACGGGGTGTAAGAGTTAAGTCCTAAAATTATGAAGATGATTTAAATAGCGCAAAAGTTTTGGCCAAAAGACTTCTTGATGTAATCAAATAGAAGACAACATTTGTAATGGTTAGATTAACGAAAATAGTTTGGAATTATAAGAACTCTAGCTTATACGAGTGCTACTGGAAATAATACAATTTACTAATTATGCTCTCAAAAAGATTTTTGAATTAATTCTAGAATCGTGTAATTGGCTAAGGGGGTAGTGGGTTTATGAAGAGGGTTTTGATTTTTGAGGTGAGGTAATTTTTTCTCGAACCTCCATTTTTTTTTGGATTATTAGGAAGACGAAATCTTATTTTCCTAATATGATTTTTGTTTTTCAACTTTATAAGAATAAAAAATAACCCAATGTATATTTGTAGGAGTAATGAATTTTATCCTCTTACTCCATATATAATCTTTTAAAATTATTGGGTGCCTATGTTTACGGAACGAAATCTTATTCCCATTGACATAGGATCTTTTAAGGATAGAAATTTTTCATGCTTAGTAGGTCATGAAAAGTAAGGGGAGAAAGGAAAACTAGATTGTAATCCTAAAAATTTTTGAGAGCAACCTTAATAATTTGTACGTTCCATTTTTTTTTCAGAAAGCTAAAAGTAAGTATAATTGAATTCTATAGTCGTTATTTCCTAACATAATATACGTGCTCCTATCAATGAAAAATTAGAAGTAGTGCCTAAAACGAGTTCGCTATTTTTAACAAAGCATAAAGAATTCTTTAAAACTTAACCCTGGGTATTAAAATTTTTCACTCAATAATTAACAAACGAGTAGTGAATAAAGAATTAATCAAATTCGCATATAAATAAACTCAAAACGGAATTTTTGGATAACAGGAAAGTTAAGGATGAAATATTTGATTTATTTGTTTCAAAACATTTTTTTGATTTTTATAGTTTTTATCATCATCATTTTTTGTTGTTTTGTCATTTATTATCTTTTTTTTTGTATTTTTGTTTTTCTCAATTTTTTTGAATTTTTTTTTGATCTATTATCTTTTTTTTGTATTTTTTAAGAGAATTTTCATTAAATGTACAAAATCAAGGGAGAAAAAGAGAGGTTTTTACAAGAATGAGGAAGGGGGAGAGAGAAAAGAGTATGTACAAAAAAAAAGAAAAAAATATTTACAAAGTGAAACTAAATATTATTGTTTTTTTTGTTTTGTTATATATATATATTTTAATTTGTTTTTGAGTTTTTGGAAAAAAGAAAGAAAGAGAAAAATTTTTTTTGGATTTTTCATTTAAATTTTTTTAAGATGTTTTTTATTTTTTTGTTTTTGTTTTGTTGTTATATGTATTTTTTTGTATTTTTGAAATGCAGAAAAAATTGAAGTGTAGAAAGTAAAGCACAAAAATACCCCCATACTTAAGTCCAACATTGTCCCCAATGTTGTAACGTAAGTATGCTGAACAAAAATTAAAATGCGATATGTACAAAAGTAAAGAGAGGGGAGGGGGGGGGGGGGGTAGAAACGTCCCTGAAATGCGTTCGGGGAAGTCCAATCAGAAACCCTGCGTTTATTAGAAAAAAACAGCAAAGGTAATAAGGAAAGAGCGAAAAAGATAAGCGAGGGGTGCCTCCCAGGAGCGCTTTGTTTATAGTCGTGTAGCTTGACTATTTTGGCGGGGTTATAGATCTAGGAGGGTTATGGTTTCGTAATGCTCGATCACTGGGTCGCCCGCGATGTATAACTTAAGCCGATGACCGTTTACTTTAAACGAACCTCTTTCCGGGTGGGAGACGAGTACAGTCCCATATGGAAAGACTTCTTCAACTAAGAAGGGACCGGACCATCTAGATTTTAGTTTACCCGGAAAAAGCTTAAGGCGTGAATTATAAAGAAGGACAAGATCGCCCAGAGAAAATATTTTTGGGGACTTTAAATTTCGATCGTGATATAACTTAGAACGCTCCTTATAGAATTTATTGCTCTCGTAAGCGTTCGCACGCCATTCATCGAGATCGTTTAGTTGCAGTTTTCTATTCTGAGCGGCTAAGTTGGAGTCAAGGTTTAAGAGTTTTAAAGCCCAAAGAGCGCGATGCTCTAATTCTACGGGTAAATGGAACGCTTTGCCGTAGACTAACCGGAACGGCGTACAACCAATTGCGGTTTTGTATGCCGTCCGATACGCCCACAACACATCGTCGAGTTTAACGGACCAATCTTTCCTATTTAGTGAAACAGTTTTTTCTAAAATTCGCTTAATCTCTCGATTTACTACCTCAACTTGGCCACTTGTTTGCGGGTGGTAGGGGGTGGCAAGCTTGTGCGTGACTCCGTATTTAGCTAACGTCTTAGCCATAAGAGCGTTACAGAAATGAGTTCCCCTATAACTAACAATTGCGCGAGGCGTGTCGAAGCGAGAAAATAATTTTTTAAGAAATGTAACGACGACTCGCGCATCGTTGGTGGGGAGAGCTTGCGCTTCCGCCCACCTGGATACGTAGTCCACCGCCACTAAAATATACATATTTTTGAAAGATGGAGGTAGGGGGCCAACAAAATCTATGCCCCATAAATCGAAGACTTCGCACTCTAAAAACATATTTTGGGGCATCTCGTCGCGACGAGAGATGTTACCCGACCGCTGACAGCTATCGCATGCGCGCACAAAATTATGCGCGTCTTTGAAGAGAGTGGGCCAAAAGTAGCCCGCCTCTAGCACCTTCCGAGCGGTCCGGTTGGCTTGATAATGCCCACCGGCTGGACCCTCGTGGCAGTGCTTAAGAATTTGGAAGCACTCCACACCCGCAAAGCATCTTCGGACCGCTTGGTCCGCACAGATATGAAAAAGAAATGGGTCCTCTCAAAAGAAATTTTTCAAGTCAGAAAAGAATTTCTTCTTTTGATGACTGGAAAACTCTTTTGGAAGGACCCGCGCTACTAAGAAATTTGCAAAGTCTGCGAACCAAGGCGAAGATGACGAAGATTTATTAATGGCAAGAAGGCGTTCCTCGGGGAATCTGTCATTTATTTCAGATTCGACGAGCACTTCCGCACCCGGATTTTCTAAACGGGAGAGGTGGTCTGCCGCTAGATTTTCCGCTCCCCGCTTATCTCGGATCTCCAAATCAAACTCTTGTAGGAGGAGAATCCATCGAAGAAGGCGGGGCTTCGCATCATTTTTAGCTAATAAATACTTAAGCGCAGAGTGATCGGTAAAAACGATAACTTTAGATAGAGTTATATACGAGTGAAACTTATCGAAAGCGAAAACGACGGCTAAGAGTTCCTTTTTCGTTGTCGTGTAATTTACTTGTGCGGAAGTGAGCGTCTTGTTAGCGTAATAAATAGGATGAAAATGTTTTTCTACGCGTTGGCCAAGAACGGCACCTAAGGCAATATCACTAGCGTCGCACATTATTTCGAACGGAAGGGACCAATTAGGGGCCACTAAAATTGGTGAAGTGATAAGTTTTTATTTTATTAAATTAAAGACGGACTCACATTCACTACTAAAGATGAAACGTGATTACTTTTCCAAGAGGTGAGTTAGCGGTTTTGTTATTTTTGAAAAGTCTTGAATGAAGCGTCGATAAAAGCCCGCATGGCCTAGGAAACTCCTAATAGATTTTACGTTTGTTGGATGCAGAAGTTTTTCTATAATTTCTATCTTGGCCTTATCCACCTCTATCCCCTTAGACGAAATCATATGGCCGAGGACCAAACCTCCTCGAACCATAAAGTTGCATTTTTCCCAATTTAAAACAAGACTTGTGTCCTCGCACCGTTCAAGGACACGATCTAAATTGTGAAGGCAATCGGGAAAAGAGCGTCCGAAAACAGAGAAGTCATCCATAACGACTTCCATAATGTCTTCTACTAGCTCGCCAAAGATCGCTAGCATACATCTTTGGAATGTAGCCGGCGCATTGCAGAGTCCAAATGGCATTCTTCGATATGCGAAGGTGCCAAACGGGCAAGTAAAAGTTGTTTTCTCTTGGTCATCGGGGGAAATGGGGATTTGGAAAAACCCCGATAAACCATCAAAAAAACAATAATACGGATGACCGGATAAACGCTCTAAAATCTGGTCCAGAAATGGCAGAGGGAAATGGTCCTTGCGGGTGGCATCATTAAGTTTTCTATAATCGATGCACACTCGCCAACCCGTAACAGTACGAGTTGGGACAAGCTCGTTATGCTCATTCGACACTACGGTAAGACCGCCTTTCTTGGGCACGACATGCACGGGACTAACCCATGCACTGTCCGAAATAGGGTAGATAATCCCCGCATCTAATAACTTAATAATTTCGGCTTTAACGATGTCTTTCATGTTTGGGTTAAGACGACGCTGCGGCTGAATCGTTTTGCGGCAATTATCGTTAAGGAAAATCTTATGGGTGCAAAAGGAGGGGCTAATCCCCTTTAAGTCAGAGATTTGCCACGCAATTGCGTGGAGATGTTTAAATAAAACTTCCAATAAATCGGAAGTCTCCGAATCACTCAAGTCCGAAGAAATGATAGCGGGAAGCGTATCGCCTTTTCCCAAAAAAACGTATTTGAGCGATGCGGGTAAGGGTTTGAGGTCTAGGATGGGCGGTTCTTCTAGGGAGGTTTTAATGCCTATGTCTTTCTTACCAATTGGTTCGAAAGGCAAGTCTAAAGAAGTATCCTCATCGTATTTAAAATTTTCGAGCGCATAAACATCGTCGTTTAAAAATACGGACTCGAAAATGGGAGAAGAACGATCTCCGAAAAAGGTATCTAAAGAGTAGCAGAAATCGTTGCTCGATGACAAATTGTCCATCGAGGGATTAATAGAGAAAGTAACCTGATCATCGCCTACTCGGAGGAGAAGGCTACCATTACTAACATCTATTAGTGCGCGGGAGGTGGCGAGAAAAGGGCGACCGAGTATTATTGGTACCTCGGCGTCCTCCTCGATATCTAAGATGACGAAGTCTACCGGGAAGGTAAACTTGTCGACTCGGACAAGGACGTCCTCCACTACCCCGATAGGGAACTTAACCGAGCGATCCGCTAATTGGATGCGCATATTCGTAGGACTAGGAGTACCCAAACCTAAACGTGAAAAGAGGGAGAACGACATCAGATTAATGCTAGCCCCTAAATCAGCTAAGGCGTACTTTACTAATATATCGCCAAAAAGGCACGGGATGGAAAACCGTCCCGGGTCATTTTGTTTTGTGGGCAATTTATTAGTAAGGGCCGCCGAGCAGACAGCGTTGAGAGATATATGCGAAATATCCTCTAATTTGCGTTTATTAGAAAGTAGTTCTTTTAAAAATTCCGCATATTTGGGCATTTGCGAGATAGCCTCGCAAAAAGGAACATTAATGTGAATTTGTTTTAATAATAAAATAAATTTTTCATATTGCGCGTCCTTACGCTCGTTATCTAACTTATGCGGATATGGAAGGGCCTTGTTTAAAATAATTTTTTCTTTTATAATTGGTAAAGGCGACGTAAGCGAAGAAAGGGGAAGAGGGGTCGGAGGTGAAATATGTACCTGAGGGTCGGTCCGTTTTGGATCGACCACCTCCTTTCCGCTATGGAGGGTTATAGCGTTGGCGTTCTCCCACGGATTGGGCTCCGTGTTTTCCGGCAGTGCCCCGAGCGCGCGCTCGGACATCATCCTCGCCAGCTGTCCAACCTGTTGTTCGAGTGTTTTTAGCGATCTGGTGATGTTCCAGATATTTGACTCGTTGGACGCAATATACTTCAAAAAATTTTCCGCCATCGGGGAGGGTTTCGGAAGAGGAGGAGGAGGAGGAAGAAATCCGGGCGCATAAGAAATAGGGGGATGCTGAGCATTATTCGGGTTGATCCACGAGAAGTTGGGGTGATTCCTCCAACCCGGATTATAGTTATTACTATAAGGGTTGTTATTGGGGTTGAAGGGAGGACGACCCGAATTTCCCATGAAGTCCACGAACTCTTCAGACACGCAGACGTTAGGGGGAATAAAACAAGGCGGAGTGGAGGAGGCAGCAGACATCTCCGCCACCTGCTTTGTTAACCTTTCAACTTGAAGGGTCAAGAGAGTAGTGGCATCCACTTCAAAAAGACCAGCCGCCGGCTTTGGGCGTCCCTGCGGGACGTTCCATTGATAGGCGTTCATAGCCATCTCTTCGAATAAAGCCTGGGCGGCCTCGGGGGTTTTGTTGTTAAGCGTACCCCCGGCAGCCGCGTCAATCATTTGACGCGTCTGAAAATTCAGCCCATTATAAAAAAATTGAACTTGCAACCACGTTGGCAGCGCGTGGTGCGGGTAACGGCGGAGGAATTCCTTAAACCGTTCCCAAGTCTCGTATAGAGACTCAGGATCGTTTTGCACAAACGAAGAGATGTCCGCCCGCAACTTTGCAGTTTTTGCGGGCGGAAAGTACTTCGTTAGGAACCGTTCCGTCAACTCAGCCCACGTGGTGATACATCCTCGCGGGAGGGCATTCAACCACGCCTTGGCTTTGGACTTAAGGGAAAAAGGAAATAAGCGCAAACGAATGGCGTCATCAGTGACGCCATTAATCTTGAAGGTGTCGCATATCTCCAAGAAATTGGACAAGTGGACATTCGGGTCCTCATCCGGCATTCCATCGAACTGCACGGCGTTTTGGACCATTTGAATGACACTCGACTTTATTTCAAAATTATTATTCGCCACCGCAGGGCGAACAATACTCGACCCAGAATCATCCAGGTTAGGCCGGGCGTAATAAGACATAGTACGCTCGGCCGCCGGGGGAAGGTTAGGCGCGGCCATAACTACAACAGTGGGTTCTCCGATAGATTCCTCGGGATCTAAAGAAGGATTTCGGCGTTGAGATCGGATACGAGCAAGAGAGCGTTCGATCTCAGGGTCGAAGTCAAAATCTTCAGACTCGGAGGGTTGTCCACGGGTCATACACCCAAACAAAAATAAAACAAAATAAACTTCTTTTTTTGTTTTTAAAATAAAGTTTTTTGTTTTTTTTTATAGGAAATAAGTAAAAGTAATAGACTCCGGAATTCGAAATAGCAACTCGAAAAGAGAGTCCCCGGCAACGGCACCAAAAACTTGATGGGCCCGCGAACAGACTCTTACTGTGGTTGGTTCGGTGAGTCGATCGCCGCGGGCTTGCTGAGGTAGGCAAGTGCACCTATCGCAAGTAGTACTCAATATTCGGGGGAATACCGAGGTCGTATTGTTCTCGGGGTCGTGTTGACTATTCTTACTCCTCTAGGAGGACTATTATTTTACTGAAAATAAGGTGAATTTTTTTTACTTTTAATAAAATACGGAAAAGCAAAGGAGCGAAAAAATGATTTAGAAAATATTCGATGAAGGGTTAACGCTCGGCATCGAATCGGATTAAGAGTAAAACAATTTTTAATAATTATATGACTTAGTTTTCAAATTAATAAAAAGGCAACTTGGCCGTGGAGGTTCCACAAATGTGAGCTCACCTAGCTATAGGGATATCGCTCACCTAAACGTTAAGACTATTCGACCGAACGTTAGTCCGACGAAGGATTCCTCTTAACGCCCGCTTTACGCTAAGAACTCCGCTATTGGGTGGGGAACCCAATCCGGTAGAATTACGCTTGTCCTCTTTCGAGGGTATGCACGCAACTCTATTTACCCAGGGGTGATCGGTCCATATGCACGGCCTCTCGGCTAGCTAGCATATGGACTACGGAAATAGGGCCCACACATCGATATGTGGTCCTACGCGTCGTAAACCCGGGGTAAACCTTAAGTCCTTAAATTAAAATGAAAATAAAGAGCTTTAATTATTAGAAATCATTTTAAATGTCCCAATGCTCTTCGATGCTGAGGCTAATAGCGATTAGCCACACATCGGTATGGGGACGGCTTATAATTTAGTGAGGCGCAAGTTCGAAATTAAATGCTAATGATTATAAGAAGGGGACATAAAAACAAAACAAACATTTAGAAAGCTAAAAAGTTAACTAAAACGAGAACTCACGCACACTCCAAATTATAAATTAAACAGAAACTAAGTTACACATAAAAGAAATTTGCATAATTAAAATTTGCGAGTCCCACTCAAACGAGTGGGGGCGGGAAATAAAAGCTTAAAATTGCAAGTCCTACTCAAACAAGTAGGACTAAAATGAAAGCGAGTCCTACTCAAATGAGTAGGAGAAAATAAATGCGATTACATGGCTTTCTCAAATATTTACAGGGAAATAAAGGTCCGTCCATTTAACTCAAGTGAGTAGGCGGAAAAATAAAGAAAGAAAATTACAAGTCCTACTCGAACGAGTAGGCGGGAAATAAAGTCCGGCCATTTAACTCAAGTGAGTAGGCGAAAAAATAAAGAAAGGAAATAACAAGTCCTACTCAAATGAGTAGGACTGAAAATGAAAACGATGCGCCATTTAACTCTTAACGAGTAGGCGGAAATAAATACACACAAACACACACACTCCATACGAATTTCAAGAAAGCAATAAAGCTAACACCTACACTCACACACTCTACATAATTTAAACAAAGCATTAAAAGAAAGCATTGAAATTTAACACCTACACTCAGACACTCTTCATAAATGAGGAAAGCAATAAAAAGTTATACTCATACACTCACACACACAACATGAAAATTAAGAAGAACAAAAGAAAATTTATGCTCATACACTTACACACACTAATAACGAAGAAAAATCAAAGTTGCTTATAAATTAAAATAACAAGATTTCTACTCCTAAAACTTACCCAAAACACATAAAAAGAACAAATAAGAAGAGAATGAGCAAAAAGTTTTACAAAATAAAGTCAAAATCAAAGGTGCTCAAAAATTAAAATTATAACTTTTTCATTATTAAGAATTTATAAAAGTGATAAAAAAGGTGAAGAGAAAATGAAAAGAACAAAAGATGTTTTACAATCCTAAAAGAAAAACTAAGTAAAAAAAAGAACAAAATCAATTTTCAAATCTCATTTATAAATTCATAAGAATGAAATCCTAATTCTTTCAAGAAAAAGTCATGGTGAAAAAGAGGAAAACCTATCATACCTAAGCATGAAGACAAGTTAAAAACATGAATATTAAGCATGTTACACTCATGCACACACACACCCTTTTCATAAATGAAGAACAAAGATGAAACTAAGGATAAAAAGGAGAAGGAAAGTGGGCACAAGAGTTCATTCCAAAGCCAAATAAGAAGAGAAAATCTAACATTTTTATTACTTAAAGGAAACTATTACAAGCTATTACAAGAGCTAAAGCTAAAGCAAAAACAAACATGAAAGAAAGGAGGGAGAAATCTCCTTACATAGCTCTAGAAATCACGGATGCAGCCCACAAAAAGACACTAAAATGGCCCAAAAATCTGAACCCTTGGACCTTACAGAAATGGGCAATTTATAGGCAAAAAATTATAAGTACACGCCCTAGGTCACGGGCGTGTAGGGGGGGCGTGATAGTACTATTCATGAAGGCGGCCGGCGATTGGACAGGAAAGTTGACTTCGGGCTGAGTTCGCGGCAGTCATGCCCCCGGTCACGGGCGTGACTCTGGGCGTGTCGGGGAGGTAGAACCGGGCGCAGGTTGCGCCGAAAGTCTTCGGCAGCATATTGTTGGGCTAGCTGGAAAGGTCACGCCCCAGGTCATGGGCGTGACTCTGGGCGTGATAGTTGGTGTCGACACTCGACGAATGTCGAGTGGAAAGTGTCGAGTTGAAATCGTCGAGCGGAAATTGAGTCATGCCCTAGGTCACGGGCGTGACACTGGGCATGACTGTTGGTGTCGACACTCAACGATCGTCGAGCAGAAAGTGTCGAGAGGAGAGGACACGGGCTGCTGTCACGCCCCGTGTCGGTTGACACGGGCGTGTCGCCAGGCGTGTCAAGCTTTTTTACTTCAGAAATCATCCGATCCCACGGGAAATGCAATGTCACGGCCCGGTCACGGGCGTGACCAAATTGTCACGGGCGTGTACTGCCCAATTTTGGCAGATTTTGAAATTTTTCTGCAAAATAAAATAAAACAAGTTAGTAGTAAATTTACAAAAATAGGAGCATTTTATTGAACAAAAATAAGTAAAAACGACGAAAATAAATGAAAATGACTAAACTAATGTGCACAAAAATACGTATATTTACAATTCATCAACTGCCCCCATCTCCAAGTCATGCACCGGGTAATTCTGCTCATGTTTCTTCAGCTGACGGGAGGCGTAGGCTATCACGTGCCCGTTCTGCATCAGAACAACACCCATCCCTTGATAAGAAGCATCTGTATACACCTGGAATCCTTCCTTCCCTGATGGAAGGGCAAGAATGGGGGCTGAGGTAAGCCGATCCTTCAGCTCAAGAAAGGCAGACTCGCACTGTGGTGTCCAAATAAAAGGAAACTCCTTCGTCAGAGATGTAAGAGGGAGGGCAATCTGAGAGAACCCCTCCACGAACTTCCGGTAATAACTGGCAAGTCCTAAGACACTCCACATATCCATGGTCGTCTCCAGTGGTGGCCAAACTCGCACTGCCTTGACCTTTGCCGGATCTATTGCCAAACCTGCTTCGCTGATGACATGGCCCAAAAAGGCCACCTCCTTTAGCCAGAATTGGCACTTGCTGACCTTAGCGTACATCTTATGCTCTCGAAGCTTCTCCAAAGTCAAAGCCAGGTGCCTCGCGTGATCCTCCTCGGTCCTCGAATAAATAAGGATGTCATCAATGAATACGATGACAAAGACATCCAAATATTCTTCGAACACCAGGTTCATCAAGGCCATGAATGCGGAGGGTGCATTCGTACGCCCGAAGGGCATCATGTTAAACTCGTACAGTCCATATCTACTGCTGAAGGCCGTCTTCAGGATGTCCTCCTCTTGAATACGTAGCTGATAGTACCCCAATCTCAGGTCCAGCTTCGAGAACCAATGATCTCCCTCCAGCTAATCAAATAGCTCGTCTATCCTTGGAAAGGGGTATATATTCCAGTCCGTTAGCCTATTCAGGGCCCGGTAATCGATACACAACCGAAGTGTCCAGTCCTTATTTTTGACGAATAGCACCGGAGCTCCCCACGGTGAAGAGCTAGGCTGAACGAACCCGACTTCCACTAACTCTTGAAGCTGGCTTCAAAACTCCACCAACTCATTCAGAGCCATTCGGTAGGGAGCCCTAGATACCGGCTTAGCCCCCGACACGAGCTGAATCTGAAAGTCTTTCTCCCGGTATGGGGGTAGCCCTGGTAGCTTCTCCGAAAATACATCGGCAAAGTCCCACACCACTGGAATATCTGAAAGTCCACCTAGTGTCAACTATGTTCACCTATGGGGGGGGGGAATAGGTGACGTGCAGCGTTTTTGCGGAATTTAAATTGTACCTGCACACGAAAATAAAACAACACAGCACAACAGAGTAGACAAGCTATTTATAGTGGTTCCCCGACTTGGGTACATCCACTTTCCCCCTTCGACCTATCTCCCAACCAGGGACGACTCGGTCACTTCTCCAACAGGATTGAAATCCAATCCTTGCACTATCGGAAGGAACCCTTCCACACATAGGAGTCAACACTCCCACAACACGGGTTGCACCCAACCCTTACAACTAGGAACCTACGTTCCTTTACAACAAAAGAAAAACTAGAATGTACAAAAGATACAAACTACGTTTGGAGACCAAGGTGTCCCTCTTCGTTGACGACGTGTTCTTGAAGTCCACGAAGAGTCCACAACCCTAGAACTCTCTTGGAGAGGATCTCCCCGGAACCGACGTCGGCAAGATGGGCGGCGGCTAGGTTCACGGGATCGGCGGCAACAATGATGTGCGGCTGCTGTTCTTTAGAGATCCAAACTTCGTAGCGAAGCTAGCTAGGTCTACCAACGGTCACACTAGGATCAATCGTCTCGATCGATTCGGATGGGGAAGATTTTCCCGATCTACAAATCGATAGACAAGAGATCTCCGGTTAGACACGTGAGATGCTGAGCTTAGCTAGGCTTCTGTCGCAGGAGGATCTGGGCGAAACCATGATCAACCGGTGAACAACTTGGCGCGAGCGGCGGCAGCGGCGGCGGAGCGGAAACGGTGATCTAGGTCACGTCGCGGCTCGCGTATTTCTTTTCTTCTTCACTGCGCTTACTGTTCAAAAATACCCGTGTATTTATACACACGTATACTCCTAAATGACCGTTGTGGGTCCCACCTGAAGGAAACCCTAGTTCCGGTTCAGCACAGTCCCAGCGGCAGAATCCGGTCCAGCAGCTTCCAGAGAAATTGCTAAGTCAAAATCGGCGAGAATCGCAGGTGATTCTCGACGAATCGGTGAGAATCAGTTAGTGATTCTCGACGATTCGTCGAGAATCACTAGTGATTCTCGCCAAATCACTTGTTGATTCTCAACGAATATTACTTGGCCATGATCTGCTCGACGATGGGTTCGGCGAGAATCACTAGTGATTCTCGCCGAATCTTACTTGGCACCGTTTTGAGGTATCTGGATAGTGTCGGCGAGAATCACTAGTGATTCTCGACGATTCGGCGAGAATCACTAGTGATTCTCGCCGAATCGGCGAGAATCACTTGGTGATTCTCGTCGAATTATACTTAGACGAATTTTCGTCTTTCCACCCAAGAGCTGCTCCTTGACCCATCCTTGCTCCTTGTCTGCTCTTGTATAAACACGGCCCTGTAATTGAAAGTAAGTGCACTCCAATAGAGAGAGTACACGTAGGCCAACACACTGATCTGCTCAACGAGGCATTACGTCGTGCAGACCCGTGTATATTGACCTACTGCACCCTGACATTGGTGTGCACTTAGCGTGGAATAACTGCAAGCACAACTTAAGAGGTTTCATCAAATACATTGTGAATTCATCTTAGCTTGACAGGTGGCTTCCTCAAATCCAGGTAATTGTGGATACAATACCCAACAATCTCCCCCTATTTGACGAAGCCAAAACCCTACTAGCTAAGATGAATAACACCAACCAGATAATATAAACAACATTCAGAATTTAAATATGCAGCACAAGAGAATGTAGGCAGACAAATCAAGACTTGAGTCATTCATAAATTCAAATGCATATATATATGTATATATACATAATCTCAAGATTGTTCATATATCAATAAGACAAGATAAAATGTTCAAGAGACAATGATAATCTATGAGTTTCTGTCTATGGATTTTTGGCTAGGTCGTCCTTATGCTTCTGAGCCAAATACTTCTTTCTTTGCCTCTCCATATACTCTTTGGGCTTCGGATAATATCTGGGAGGAGGAGCTTTATCTGCCACCGTGTTGGTCCTGAAGAAGATGTTTCGTTTCGCTTCATACGTCTTGTGCATTTCCCACTCATACTGGCTGTATACTTCGTTTCGATTGATTTCTCCTTTTTCTTGTAGCCAGAAGGTGTCCAAGATGATATTCTTTGAGACTGGACTCCACTTTTCGTTTCTTACTTCCTCCTCACTCAGTCGAATTCTCTTTTCAGCTTGTGTCTCCTTGGAGGTCCCTTCTTGAGCTTTTATCTTCCCCCTGCTTTTGCTAGGGCCTCTTGGTCAAACATGCTCATCAGTTATGCTTTGGAAATAGCCCTAGAATCATCTTCACTCATGGGAACTTCTGCAGCACGTACTCCCTCAGTAGCCGTATAAGTCTCAGGAGCATGAATACCCGTAGGATTGTCAGGAAAAACGACGCCTAACGCCTGTTGGAGCATCCACCAGCAACTGTCATAGACATATTTGTTTGACTGTTCAAAGTTGTTGATCATGACTTCCCGAAGCTCAGCCATCTTAGCTATATATTCTTTCTCCCCCTTTTTGGCTTCCACTGCGATGGAGTTTGCATAGGAGTGCAGGGAGTCATCAATATGCTTTATCGTCCTGGAGAATTCAGTGACCAATGCTTGTTGATTGGCGTTGAGAGTTACCATATTACCGTCAAACTTTTGAATGTTGTTTGCTACAACATGAGCATTCTGATTTACTATGGCAAGAGTATCGGTGTTCTTTTTCAATCCGGCCATGAGAAGAGTGACAGCTTGGCCGGCCGCTGAATACTTATCTTCAAATTTCTTTTCCATCATGTCAAGTTTATGATTGATCTCCACCATGTTCTTGAGCATGAGATTTTCAGATTTCTTAATTCTTTTCAGCATTTTATTTTGAGCTTTATCAAAAGAGGCTTTAAGCTCATTCACTATGCCTTGAATGACATTCACGGTATGAGTGGCTAGATTATCTCATAGTGGAAGATCCGGAGGCACTTCTTGGCCTTGCACTTCATCAGATGCACCTGTAGAGCTGGACAGGAGCACAACCTCTAAGGGTGGAATACTGGCAGCATCTATAGATTTCTCGGACTCCCCCTCCACTCGTGCACCAATGTTCTCAGGAATGATTTCAGGTGCGTGCTTGTCAGATGGAGGTTCAATGAGATCCTGAGTCTCCAATGCTTCTTGTCCCTCATTGCCGTCTTCCTCTCCTTCATCATCCATGAGATCATCTTCATCAGCATCCTCTTCCAACTCTTCGTCAGCAGTCTCCTCTACCGCACCTCCGGCTCCTAGATTGTTCAGGTTCAGGACCTCCTCATTCTCCGGCACAGCTTCACTGTCTTCTTGTATATCTGCTACAGCATCTCTGGCCATTTGGGAGATGTCAGATACGATATCAGCATGAGTGGGTAGAGGCTCCCCCTCAATTCCTGCAGTCAAAGCATCAGGAATTTCACTGGGAATTACTGCTGGAGATACGTCCTATTGTTCTTCCACGGCAGCCTGCCCAATTCGCCTCTCCCATCTGTCAAAAACACTTGAGTCCATTTTCTTCAAGTAGTGTAGAGGAACACCTTTACTCATGTCATACTAGTCTCCATTCAGCTGATTGAGATACAGACTTATGATTCGGCCAAAGCTCGGAGATCTCAGGGTGTCCTTTATCTTCTCAAACAGCAAAGCCCCCCAGTTGAACCTTTTTCGACAGACAATTGCCACTAGGATCTTGAACATGTCTGCAGAGATATGGTCAAGAGAGCCTGGCTTGCAGATGAGTACTTTTCCGATTATGTCTGACAGAAGCTTCCCTTCTTCATTCATATCCTTGCGCTTTATCGACCGAGTTCCTCGTGGGAGACCACAGAATAAGAGAGTCCTGGTTTTATCTTCTTCCTCAAGATAGTCCTCGTGCTCCGAGCTAGAGAGCTGCAGGAAGCGGGTCAGCTTGCTGGCAGACATCTTGATCTTTGCCCTAGCCACCTTGCTCTTGATAAGAGAGTCTTCATTTCGGAGTCTGGCGGTAGCAAAGAACTCCAGCACCTCTTTGTCCAAGATTTTACACGGGTGCTCCAGTGCGAATGAAAGCCCAGCCTCTTCCAGCATGAGAATGATGTTTCTGAATTCGTCAGAGGCATGAGAGAACCCTGTGCGAACCAGCTCGCATCCAGTGACCAGCCCAGCGGTTGTCCTTGGAGCCATTGCAGATCTAGGGAGAGAAGCCCTACTTTACGCTTAATCAAAAATCAAAAAGGAAGCGACACTAGTGATCAAGTCCAAGTAAGGGTGAGGTGGTGGTTACCTAAAGGTGTAGACAGTGAGTTAGTTTGATGAAGACGAGGGACACCCGATGAGTGTACGCGGAGAAATTCCTGGAAGGAAGAATCGAAACCGGGAGAGATCGTCGGAGAGAAACTTGCGGGAAACCTTCGGTTAATCTTGTGGGATTCGGCGAGTTTCCGGCGGGATTCGGCGGGAGACCTTCGATGGAGACCGATTCGGCGAGAGTCTTGCGGTAGTCGGCGAGTTTCCTGCGGAGAAGGAGTCGATTCGGTGAGCTTCCCTTGCGGAGAGTTTCCCCTGCGGAGAGAGTCAGCGAGTTTTCCTGCGGAGAGCGTCCTTCGGCGGGATTCCTATGGAATGTGAAGAGTCGGCGGTAATGGGATTCTCCTTAAATGTGATTCTCCTTAAAGCCAAGCTCGACGAGTTAAATGGGATTTTAACGGGTCTACCAGTGGATTTAAAAATGTATCAAACTTTCCCCTCTGATACCAATTTTAATGGGTTTTCGGCTTTTCCATATAAGTTAATATAGAAATCTTCTAAATATGTGAATACTTCTTAAAGCCACTATTTGGGGTTTGAACCGGCTTTTCCATACATTGCTTGATGACAATCTTCGCTAGTTTTTAGTGAATTAATTTAAGCCTGTAGATGTTAGATCTCAAGTCTACCAGTGGAATTTCCGATAAGTCGTCATGGTTGTATCTATGGTTTATGTTTACCGTGTTAATATATCCTTAGATGTACGCACATACAAGTGTAACTATAAGTATAAATATAAATATAAATATATATATATATATATATATATATATATATATATATATATATATATATATATATATATATATATATATGTAAATGTGGATACAATATGACTCAAGTCCTGGAATTGATCAAACGTACCTGGGATTATGAGAGTTATCATTTAGTCCCCCAGGTAAAACATATTAGGAGCTCAATGTGAATATGCTCAAGTAGATATCACATCTATTATTCCAGACGCTTGTTCCAATTTAGTCTTGAGCCACCTACTGTCTAGTTCCCATCATTTTTACGGGAACCTAGACTACCCTGCAAGAAAGAATTACTTTACCTTAGGAACCCAAATCATATTGGGTCCTAGGTTCCTGTTAGCATAAGCACTCGACTGCTTTCCTTCAGAAAACCTGTCGGGAAGACTACCTCTGCCCCGAAAAAATGGATAGGCCCTTGCCCTTGACACAGAGGGGTTGTGCCAACAGTCGATGGCAAAGTGTCCCACTTTGCCACAGCACCAACACGGGTGAATGTTGTATCGCCGTTTCTGACCTGATCTAGTGACTGAGGTAGTCACGGTCCAGGTCTAAACGGGATAGGGCATGATCTCCTCACAAAATTTCCTCTTCCACCGTGACACGTGGAAGGGTGGAAGGAATGCATGTTGCGAGCGTCATGAGGCCGGGGAGGTGGTGCCTTCCTTTCAGGCATCCCCCTTCCTGAGGCCCCATGAAAACTTACACCATGACTTCTAACCTCCCTGTCCTGTGTCCTCGGGTGGTGAGAAGTGTTCTGTGAGCTGGGATATGCAGATTCACACCGAGTTGAGGCAGTGGCAGTGAATACAAAGGGCTCAGAAGGAGCCTTAGGTATTCTCTCATGGGTGGCCACGACGGCCCTTGCACTACGGGTGTCTCCACATGAGGACAGATCACCCTTGCAGTGACCACGATTGTTCCTGTGGTCATACCTGAAGGCATGATGAGTTGCCTTCCTGCTTGGAGTGGGGGGTCGGAATACCGTTTCCCCATTTCTCCACGAATTGATAATCCGGGAGATCCACCCATTTTCTTGCTTTCTCTTTATAGCATCAACCTTGGAAAAGTTTGATACTATCCTTTTCTCAGTCTCTAGACTACTCTCTAGATCAGAGATTTTAGAGTCCTTGACCTTGTTGGATGCCAATTGGAGAACCAACAAGTTCTTCAGCCGAGCAATCTCCTGAGCTTGTTCTTCAACAAGTAGGTTGCTCTTCTGAAGGGCTCTCTTCAGAGAATCAGAATTTTCTGAAGGAAAGTAGTTCCTGTCTTCAGAAATTTCAAGAGAGACGGGGCAGGATGAGGAAGTTACCTGCTCTTCAGTGTTATTGTCATTAGAGCCCGAGACTATTGTGTCATCCTCATCAGAGCTGCTTTCCTCACTGGCCTCTTCAGTCTCTAACACGGACACTAGAGCTCTGATGCTGTCCGATAGATCCTTGCCTTCATCTTTAGAGGCGAGGACCCCCACATAGGCTTCATCCTCTGGTTGACAGCAGATTCCAGCTCTCTCTGACCCCCCCATCAGCTCTGAGATCATCACCCACATAGATTTAGCTGACCCACATTTTTCCAATCTAGAGCGAGAAGCTCCAGACCAGATATCCATGATAATTTGACGAATCCTCTTGTCCAAATTAAATAATGAAAGTTCCATTTCCGACATCTCAGCAATGCACTTGGGCACTTGGATATTCTTTCCAGAGTCGGAGGTCTTCATAGGAATAAAAGGACCCTCTTCTAGGATGAAAGATGCTCGAGGATCTATTGCATCCAAGTGATACGACACTCTCATCCTCCAGACTGGATAAGACTCCTTTGTGCATGTGGGGAGTCTTAGTGGCGGTATCTCATGATCCAGCTCCATGCTTTTGACACTGGTGGCAGGATTCTACTCAAGGTGTAAACCTTTTTGATGAGTAAACTCGCTCTGATACCACTTGAAAGTCCACCTAGTGTCAACTATGTTCACCTATGGGGGGGGGGGGATAGGTGACGTGCAGCGTTTTTGCGGAATGTAAATTGTACCTGCACACGAAAATAAAACAACACAACACAACAGAGTACACAAGCTATTTATAGTGGTTCCCCGACTTGGGTACATCCACTTTCCCCCTTCGACCTATCTCCCAATCAGGGATGACTCGGTCACTTCTCCAACAGGATTGAAATCCAATCCTTGCACTATCGGAAGGAACCCTTCCACACGTAGGAGTCAACACTCCCACAACACGGGTTGCACCCAACCCTTACAACTAGGAACCTACGTTCCTTTACAACAAAAGAAAAACTAGAATGTACAAAAGATACAAACTACGTTTGGAGACCAAGGTGTCCCTCTTCGTTGACGACGTGTTCTTGAAGTCCACGAAGAGTCCACAACCCTAGAACTCTCTTGGAGAGGATCTCCCCGGAACCGGCGTCGGCAAGATGGGCGGCGGCTAGGTTCACGGGATCGGCGGCAACAACGATGTGCGGCTGCTGTTCTTTAGAGATCCAAACTTCGTAGCGAAGCTAGCTAGGTCTACCAACGGTCACACTAGGATCAATCGTCTCGATCGATTCGGATGGGGAAGATTTTCACGATCTACAAATCGAGAGACAAGAGATCTCCGGTTAGACACGTGAGACGCTGAGCTTAGCTAGGCTTCTGTCGCAGGAGGATCTGGGCGAAACCACGATCAACCGGCGAACAACTTGGCGCGAGCGACGGCAGCGGCGGCGGAGCGGAAACGGCGATCTAGGTCACGTCGCGGCTCGCGTATTTCTTTTCTTCTTCACTGCTCTTACTGTTCAAAAATACCCGTGTATTTATACACACGTATACTCCTAAATGACCGTTGTGGGTCCCACCTGAAGGAAACCCTAGATCCGGTTCAGCACAGTCCCAACGGCAGAATCCGGTCCAGCAGCTTCCAGAGAAATTGCTAAGTCAAAATCGGCGAGAATCGCAGGTGATTCTCGACGAATCGGCGAGAATCAGTTAGTGATTCTCGACGATTCGTCGAGAATCACTAGTGATTCTCGCCGAATCACTTGTTGATTCTCAACGAATATTACTTGGCCATGATCTGCTCGACGATGGGTTCGGCGAGAATCACTAGTGATTCTCGCCGAATCTTACTTGGCACCGTTTTGAGGTATCCGGATAGAGTCGGCGAGAATCACTAGTGATTCTCGCCGAATCGGCGAGAATCACTTGGTGATTCTCGTCGAATTATACTTAGACGAATTTTCGTCTTTCCACCCAAGAGCTGCTCCATGACCCATCCTTGCTCCTTGTCTGCTCTTGTATAAACACGGCCCTGTACTTGAAAGTAAGTGCACTCCAATAGAGAGAGTACACGTAGGACAACACACTGATCTGCTCAACGAGGGATTACGTCGTGCAGACCCGTGTATATTGACCTACTGCACCCTGACATTGGTGTGCACTTAGCGTGGAATAACTACAAGCACAACTTAAGAGGTTTCATCAAATACATTGTGAATTCATCTTAGCTTGACATGTGGCTTCCTCAAATCCAGGTAATTGTGGATACAATACCCAACAATATCTGATATAGAATCCTTGGCCACGACCATCTCAAAGAGAACCTGATAAACTTCGTCTCCATGTAGGTGGGCCTTGAAGGCCTGTACAAACGATAATAATACTAGGTGAGTTGGTGTAATACCTTTGATAACAATAGAGGAGTCCCCGTGCCTCACGGTGATCCTCTTCACCAAGCAGTCAATCTGGGCATGGTTCTAGTGTAACCACATCATGCCCAGTATGAGATCATAGTCCGGCATCCTCAGGATTATCGCTGGTGCCTCAAACTCCTTCCCGCCGATCTCCGCCTCCATTTTGCAATGAGAAGAGGTCATGAGCTCTCATCCATCAGGTAGATGCACCCTCATCATCCTTCCTGTGAATTGCTCCACGCCTGCTTGTCCTTTCACAAAGTTCTCTGACACAAACGAGTGTGAAGCCCCGGTGTCGAAGAGTGTGTGAGCGGGCTTGCCGCTGATGAAAACCACACCTAAGGTAATTAAGTGTCTTAGTGTTCTAGTTGTAGTTTTTCTTTTCTTAATTTATAGCTAGTTTATGTCTATGAGAACTAGTTCTTAGGAAAGAAGGAAATTGAATGTACTGGCATACCTGCTATAACCTGCTCCGAGTTCCGGGGTTATGCCAGATCTAGTGCGTACACCTGCTCCCTCTCTGGCCTGTGGCCTCTGCCCTGATATCCCCATCCTCAGTCGTGTCTTCGACCCCCATACTGCTGAGGAGGTGGGGCACCCTGAAGTGCTGGTGGGGGTTCTCGCCTCATGGGATAATTTATCTTTTAATGTCCCAGCTGATTGCAATGGAAGCTCACTGATGCTTCATCTTCTATCCTCAGTATCTCCAGCATCTGTAAGGGCTGGGGGGCCAATACCCCCTGATTCCTCTGCTCCGATCCAATCTCCTGACGGGTTTGATCCCCGTTCCTTCTTTCCCCGATGACCTGGCCTCGAGGACGGTCTCTACGTCCTCCAATCACTACATCGTCAGCTGGCCTCTTTCGGCTCTTGACCGTAAGCTGATCTGCCTCCCTTTTATAAGCCATTTCCAGAATCCTGGCCAAGCTTCCCTCGGAGATGAAGAGGAGGGCCTGTCTCATGTCATCGTGCAGCCCCTTGTAGAACCTCCTGGCGTAGCCAGTGTCGTCCAACTGATAAGAGTCCGCATAACGGGCTAGGTGTGTAAACTCCTGGTAATACTCTAGCACTGTCCTGTTGCCCTGCTTCAATGGCAGGAATCTATCCTCCAGCTCGTCCCTCGCCGACTGAGGTAGAAAATGCCCCAGAAGTGCCGCTCTGAACTCTCCCCAAGAGATATCTACGCAATCCATATCCGCAAAGGTGGTGTCCAGCTGTGACTTCCACCAGCTCTTCCCGTGCACCTCCAAGCAGGAGATTGCCAAAGTAACTACCTCCTAAGTGGGGCATCGTATCCCCGCAAGCATCTCATAGATGGCATCCTACCATTCCTCCGTGCGAACTGCCGACTCCGTCCCCTGGTAGGATGGAGGGGAAAGTGCCTGGAAGGCACTCGTCCAGTTGGCCCCGGGATTTGGCTGTGGGGCCGGGCCCTGCAGAGCACTGAAAGCCTCCAGGATGGCCATCAACGTTTGCCCCATCTCCGTCTGCTAAAACGTAACTGGAGCCGGTGGAGGTGGAACTATATTCGGAGCCCTAGATGTCCCCTGCTGTGGAGTAGGGTTCGTAGCAGGCTATAAGGAAAATTTCAACAGTTAGATAGCATACCAATGGAATAAGAGGAGGAGAAAAATGGACTTCTACATATGATTTCCATTATGGGCACACCATTGCTTTCGTTGCTAGTTTGTTCGCAAACTAAGCTCGCACGGGAGTGGCCTAAGGTTTTTGTGGACTACCTCTCTTTCGATCGAGGTTCGCTCTGATACCACTTGTAAGACCCCCCTTTTTTTCTTTTAAAACCCCGGGGTCTTATGCCCAAAACCGGAGTTTTGCGGTGGCCCCAACACTCGGGAAAGCCGCCACTACAAAATGCCGATTCTGCCGGCCTTTTTGATCACCAAAGAGAAAGAAACATAACATAGTTTCAATGAAACTAAGTCCACCATCACATGTATCATATGTAAATGAAATCACATCGAGTCCATATATAATAGAGAGTACTAAAAAAGTAACAAAACTGGAAATATAAACGGGCTTAAGCCTGGTACATCAGATCCTCACTACAATCCCTCACGGAAGCTATAAAAAGTGCTAATCACTCACGGAGCTGGTAACCGGTGCTCCGGTACTAGAATGGCCGACCTCCATGCGCACCGTACTCCGCTGGTGTTGGTCCCTATCTCCCATCCAGAGCCCCTGTAATGCTGTGGTCCGAAAACCATTAGTCATAAAGACTAAGCCCTATCATCCCCTACCCCACCCCCATGGATCCTAGACATCGAGCGGGGAGGAGGAAAGGGAAGCTATAAAGGTGGAGAGTATAAGTGGCAGGTGACAGTGGAACTAGTCTAGCAGTTATTTATATTATGTAAACGACTAAGTATGAAAGGTACAAGCTAGCAGTTCTATAATAGTATGCAGGAAGGTAAGCAAGTAGAATAAACAACATATGTAAGAAAGATAAGTAACAAATAAGTAATCTTAACTTATATGAATGCCCATACAAACATATAAGTTAAGAGGTCTTCAGCAAAGCTCCCATCATATAAAACGTCCCATACCGATTTATACGTTGGGGTGTCGGTTGTATGCAAGTATGCTATGCATGATTCATGCAAGTGAAACTCACACACATGACTCTATGCACACAGACATTTAGTTCCCCCTATTTGGGTAGCTAGCTTCACTCCCAGGAAACGCCGTAGTGGCAAACGGAGACAGTGGGTCGGGCCCTCACTCCTAGGTGGGTATCCACACTACCAGGCCAAGCCCTCCCGTACGCCTCTAGAAGAACATAACCTAGAGTATCCGCGTACTAATGCTGGCCATAACAACCAGACTTCCTTTGGCTAAGTGTCCCACACCGCCGAGTCAACGTATCGATGTCAATGTGAATGACCCTCCGATACCGAAAACCCACCACCTTATTTTGTATCCAAAACCTTTTGAGCCACTGGCTCCCCGGACTATCCGTCCGTGCATCTACCTTCCGAACGAACCGTCCGGATGGCAATCTAAACAACCTAGTCAACCTCTCGATCTACCGGGGTATGTGAATGTGCAACCCTAGTTATACTAGTTGCTCTTGTAATATTTTATTCCTACTGTTTAGGTTAGCCCAGGACTGCCCAAGGTATTGCACGTGAAGGGCTCTCAAGGGCACTAGGAACCATGATGGGATTACGCCCAAAGCTCCCTTTCACAAGGCACTTACTATTATTGGTTGCTATCAAATTTCCCAAACCCTTAATTGTTTTACTGGATCTAACCCTAGAGTATTTGACACTTTCTCTCCTACGGGGAAGACGATGTTTCGTCGACCCCGAGCACCTCTTAACACTAGCCAAACTCCCCACTCCTCATCATGACTTTCGTTGATAGTCTCCTTTCCCTTATCAGAATAAAATCTCAACTCCCTAAGTTCATCTGGCACCATACCCAGACTTCTGCAGTTCTTACTAATCGCAGACCATCCTAAGATATATGATGCGTACAAGGGGTGGTACCCAAAATAATCATCCAATAACCTTATAATAATTATTGGGAGTCTATCATGACATGTTTGGCCTAAATCCGGAAATTCATAATTTTTCTAGTTTATTTGATAATTTAATTAATTTCTCTAGTAATCCAAAAACTCAAGTTTGAACATGAAGTGTCAATTTCAGACATGCAAATGCTCCTTAAAATTTATGATAAATACAAGATGACCATTTAACCTAGAATCCAAGGTCTTCCAATTTTCTTTGCAAGTGTAGACCCCCAACCCTAATTTTGAATATAACCTACAATAAATCATTTTAAGAAACAAGCACAACAAAAATACTTCCAAAAATTCTGAGAAAATTCAAGGATGACCTAGAATCATTACTGACTAATTTTGATAATTTATATGTTAATAAAGAGCTCTAAAACTAATTTTGATCGAATGTTCATATTGGCAATTTTATGCACTAAGTATAGAACTTATTCATTTAAAAATTGTAACAAAAATCTCCACCAGAGCATATTGACCTAGAATCATTACTAACTAGGTTTCATAAGTTCTCAACAAATGATGAGCTCTGAATAAAATATTGAACTACTTTCCAAATTAATGAGCTTGTGAAGTAGGTACTGTAAATATGTATTCAAAAATTTTAATAAAATTCATACATGAGCATAATGTTCTAAAACTCCTTCTGCGTGATTTTTATAAGATTCCAATGGACAGTGAGTTCACAATAACCAAATGATTAAGTAGGGCTTACTCTTGCATTACAAAGGAAGTACCAAGATTATTGATCCAAAATTTCCAATTAAATTTTCAAAGATTCATCCGAACCCTAAGACTACATTACCCAAGTTTCATCACTGTTCAATGAGTTTTAGTAACCTATTCAATCTCTACAAATTTTGTGCCTTAAAATAGGGTTAGGGTTTTGTGGGGCCTACCCATTTCCAAGTCCCCTAATATTTTTACCAGAGGGTTTTAGCTACCCTGGTACCCTCCTTACCAAATTTGAAGTCCATACAAGGTCTTTAACCCCATGCCCCTCACAAGACACAAAAGCCCATACTTAGGGTTTGGTCTTAGGTCCTAGGTCAAATCTATTCCAATCCACCCCTTCTTACATGGGAGGGTGTTAAAAGTAATGCCAAGTCAGGGGAACAAATTTCAACCTCTGTTGAGGTGATTTTGCCACATAAAACTCAAAGTGCACTTTTGACTTAAATACCCCTCATTAGTGCTAGACTAGGGTTTGTTCATTTCCCAACCAAATCAACTCCAACTGAGATGAAAATTTATACACAGCCCCCTGAAGACCTCAAAGACCACTCACCAATATTTAGGAGGGTTTGGATGCCATTAGAGTACCTAATTAATTTACCATAAGAATATTAAATAATTTCAAAAACTATAGAACAATTATCCCCAAAAATACATATTTTTCGGAAGGACCTAGGTATATACTAGGGTGACTGCCTGTCCAAATTTTAAGTCATTTGGACAAGAGATGAAGTGTGGGCACCTATTTTAATTTCTATCTAACCCTAGGTATAAACCCCACCAAAATGAGTGCCTTGGTCAAACCAGGCACCCATATTGGTTCAAACTAATTTGGAATTAAAGTAGACCCATAGGGCTACAAATCATGTGGTGACCATTTTCTTATACAAAGCCTCTAAGTATTTTTTAATAATTTAAAACTTTAAATAGTAAAAGTGTGATAGAATTGAAATAGTCAGAATAATTATAACCTATAGTTTAAATCATTGCCAGTGTACAACCTTGGGCTCGCGAGAGGTGGCTCAATGAGCGATAAGGGGAGGCTGGCAAGATGAACTTGACAGGCGAGTAAAACCAGGAGGCCCACTTGCAGGATGCGGGATGTGGGATTCTCTGAAGTAGGCGAGACGCCCTAGGGGGCGAGATTACTCTAGGAGGCGAGATGACCTACAGGGCGATAGGCCGGCGAGACGAACAGGGCGGTCGTCTCGCCCGTCAGTCTTTTCCCCACTCGCGATATGGGAGAAGAGATGTTTTTACCATTTACCCCCAAGGGGGATTTTACCTTTTTGCCCCAGGTAATTTTACACTTCCACCCCTGGAGGTCTGCGTATAGCCCTCCAAAATAGCGGAGTTTGGCTGTTGGCAGACCCAGCACATGGTGTTTTGGTCATTTCAGGTTAGTTCAGAAGTGATATTTGCAGATCAGATTCAGAGGCCTATAAATAGACCGATAAGTTGCCTGAGAAGGTTTTTAAACCTTTCTGTCTTCCTTACAGGCACCTAGCTCAGCATTGGCTAGAGAGGGGAAGATCTTTAGTTCTTCCGGGAAAGAGGTGGGACCTAGGAGCTGAGACCCCTCGGTCTGTTTCCAAGTATCCGACTCACGCTGGGAGGGTAGTTTAAGAAGAGTACGTGTGGGCTGCATCCTCAGTTTCGAACTTTAGGAGGGACTAGAAAGCTGGTTCCAACATTTTTTGGTGCAGTGAGCGTGGAGCGCAGCCCTCAGAGAAGAACCTTGAGCAACCACATGGCGGGAGGTCACAGAGAAGGAGAAGGAGAGGGGTCAGATAACCGGAGAGGATTTGTTGGAAGGGAAGAGTTTATGGCTTCAATTAAGGGCATCATGGAATTGCTGCGGGGGATATCGTAACAGGGAGATTGTTCAACCCCACTATCTCAGGTGCCTGCTCTCGCTCCACAAGAAGAGCTCGTCTCGGCGCGAGTGGGAGAAGATGCCCCAGGAAGGAGGCCAGGGAAGGAGGTGATAGTGAAAGGGAGCGGGAGAGACATGGAGGGAAGGGAGCTGTTCCCAAGCCCGGGGAGTACCATCTCGCCAGGGGAGGTCGTCGCGCGAGTAGGGGCGGCGAGACCAGCGGCGAGAGCGTCGCCTTTTTGTGAGCTGATCCTGTTGGAACCCCAGTTAGGATTTGAGTAAGGAACACTATTAGGAATTTTAGATTGACCCAACATGTATAGTCATGGGTCATAAGATTATTTCCAGGACATGCCATTTAGAAGGACTCTCCAATATTGCAGAAAAGAAGTCCAAGAAATGCAGTCAAGACAAAGGCATAAAATCAGCTCGACGATCGTCGAACGCAGTGCGACGAACGACGATCTCAGGTCGACGAATTCTGAGTTGCTTCTCTAAACTCAGGTCGACGGTCTCAAGACTCAAGCAAGGCTGTGTCGACACCATCACAGTAACTGTGTCGACACTCATCAGTTTTCTCAGCTCGACGAACACAGAAACTGAGCTCGACGAACTGCAAGCTCCGGTCGACGAACGCATGCAAGATATTCAGCTCGACGAATTTAGCTGAGTTCGACGAATGTCAAACTCAGGTCGACGATTGATGAACTCGACGAAAGTTCAGGTCGATGATTTCTGAGCGATCAGTAACAGTTGGCAGAATTAATTGGGGATTAATTTCAGTCAACATTCTCAGTGAAAATAGCCGTTCAAACGGATAGTTACAGATGAATTAAGTGAGGATCAATTTCCAAAGCATCTTCACTCTCAGGAATGTTTCTTCTGCCATCAAGGTTAAGGATTTCAAATATAGAAGAAGGATACAGAACAATATAGAAGAAGAGAATATAGAACACAACATACACACAACAAGACAGACAGAAAAACATATACAGAAAGGGCAATATCTCTACAGTAACTAGAATCCCTAGACCAGAGGAGACAGTAATAACAACAACAAGAAGAACATCCATTCATATCTAGACTCTTATTCTTCATCATCACTGCAGGACAACTTCAAGGACAACAAATCTCTATCTGTCAGAAGTTCCTGAAAAGTACTCTGGTCCAGGCCTGAAGATTGAAGGCCTATCACCCTGTAGCAAAGCTCCTGCTATTTTCCTGAACCTTTCAATATCTCAGGGGGAGCTGTTTGGTAACATCATTCCACTTGAGTCTTCTCTCTGATTGTTGACAGAGAAGACAAAATCACTCTCTCACCCCCACCTGTACAAAGGGTTGTCATCTCCCTTCAAAAGTGATTCCTGGTTGCAAGTCTCCTTCCAAAAGACTTGAGGGTTTGGTTTTTGGGGACCTGATCAAAACCCATTGGTGTCAGGCACCTGATCAAAACCTGAGTGGATTCCTACCAAGGTGGTAGAAGAGTGGACTACCCAGATTTGGGGAACCACTGTAAAAATCCTTGTGTCTCTTCTGGTTGCTTGATCTTCTTACTTTATTCTGTGCTATGATTTCACTCTAATTAGTAGTTTTGTTAAGATCTATATCTTTCAGATCCTATCAGCTCCCATCCCAGAAGGGTTCCGGGAACCAGAAATGAACTATTATGCAGGGAAGGATGATCCCATCCATCACTTGCAGTGGTTCGAGGATGCGGTTTCGATCAGGCCCATGACGAACGCATTCAAGTTCCGTCTCTTTGCCATCACGCTGAAGGACAAGGCTCGGGACTGGTTTCACCAGCTTCCAACTGGCTCGATATACTGCTTCAAGGACCTGAGCAGGAGTTTCCAGCTACGGTTCTCAACTTCGAAGAAGAGAAAGAAGAACTCAGAGTCATTCTTTTTGATTAAGCAGAAGGCAGATGAGTCCCTAGCTTAGTACGTGGATAGATTCCAAGAGGAGATCCTAAATATACAGGAGGTGCCTGGGTTTGCCCTCCAAATGGCCTTTACCATGGGATTGCGGGAAGGCTTCTTCAAAATGAGCCTCACCCGGAAGGCTCCAGTATCTTTTGAGGGTTTGATGGAGAAGGCGTCAAAGGAAATAACGATGGAAGCGGAGAATCCCGCTTTTGCAAAAAAGTTGGAAAGGCTTACAGAGGTAGAATCGAGGGAGTTGGGGAGACATCAGGAAGTGAGGAGAAGAGAAGAGCTGAGGGCGCCAACCTATCAGGAGTTGGGATGGAGGCAGCAGGGAGGCCTTGCCCCAGGACAAGGGAGAGGATTTCCCCACGGGGGGAGGAACCAACAGGGAGGACCGGGAAGGTTTCACCAGCAAGGATGGGGATATGGTCATAGACCACCCCTGCCTCCTCCGCAGCAAGCTATGACAATCGTCCGAGGGAGAGGTAGAGGCCGATAGAGAGGAAGAGGAGCAGGGGCTGTGAGAAGGAGAAACCCTTAGGAAGGAAGGCAAGGGGGGAGGTGGCGTTGCCATAATGCGACTTTTACGAGGAGGAAGGTCACGCAACAGCTACCTGCCCAGATTTCTTGGAAATGAGGAGAACTAGAGGAGCAGGAGAGCAACAGAGACCAGTGCGGATAGAGGAAGTGACCGGTACAGGAGAGGAGGATCGATGTGTAGATCGAATAGATGTAGGAGATCGAGGGGGAATTGGAGTAATCCATGGAGGGGTAGGGATAGAGGCAGCCCAAAAGGAGAGCCTTCACACTATGTATCGCCGAAGCGTAGCCTCGACGTCGTAATCCCCTCCCCCAAATGAGAAAAATCACCTTTTCAAGGAAGGATATGCCAGACCATGAAGACACTTTCTGTGACGCGCTGGTGATACGAACCGCCATCGAGAACTTTACGGTGTCACAGATCCTAGTAGACAATGGGAGCTCTGTGAACGTTATTTTCAAGAAAGCATTCAATGAGATGAGGGTGGATGCCCGGAGGGTGCTAGCGGCGGATGGACCATTGTTTGGGTTCTCAGGAGAGAGGAAAGAAGTCGAGGGGGGAGTGGGACTTCAGGTAACCTTGGGGGGGCTATCCCGAAATTGCCGCTTTGTCATAGTGGATGCCCCCAGTAGTTACAAGGCCATTTTTTGGCGCCCCTTGATCAGCGCTTTCAGATGCGTTCCCTCATCGTTTAACCAGTGCTTGAAGTTGAACTCAGGAGGTACCCAAATCAGGGTGCGGGGGGGGGGGGGATCCAAAGGCTGCAAGGGAATGCTACGTGATGGCAGTGAACACCGTCTCCTGGTAGGGAGATGCTGAAGAGATGGAGAAGAGGATGGTGCAATTGCAACAGGAACTGGGGGGCGAAGTACAAGAAAGGGAGGAATAAGATGCTGGAGGAGAGGGAGAAGTAGTAATGGTTGGAGGCATTGCAGGGGAGCCAGAAATGGTGGGAGAGAAGAATGGAGAGACGGGGATAATAGAAGAGAGGGAGGAAAAAGATGCTGGAGGAGAAGAAGAAGTGGTAATGGTTGGAGGCATTGCGGGGGAGCTAGGAATGGCTGGAGAGGAGCATGGAGAGAGGGAGGCAGAAGAGGAAGGGGAGTCAAAGGAGGATGGTAGGAGGAGGAAAGAGAAGAGGAAGATGGAGGAAGCGGGAGGGTCGCCCAGGAGGGGGCCCAGCCTGAAAAAAGAAGAGCCTCACTGCAGGAAGGAGAGGGCGCAAGCAAGTGGGAGATGAAAAAACTTGGGGAAGAAATGGTGATGGCTGTCGCAAAAGACGAAGCCAAAGAACAGGACGCGCTGGAAGAGCAAGAAGGAGAGGAAGAGCCATCAAGGCTGAAGGCGGCCGTTGAGGTACTCGAGGTAGAGATCCGCACCAAGGAAGGGAGAAAGGAGAAGGTAAAGTTCAGTGGTGAACTCAGCCCGAAAGACTGGGAGAAGATCAAGGCCTGCGTGCAAAAAAATATTGACGTCTTCGCGTGGAGTGCCGCAGACATGCCCGGGGTCGATGTGGACGTTGCATGTCACCGCCTCAACCTCGATTGCAACACTTGCCCCATACAGCAGAAGAAGAGGGCCATCGCCTCCAAGATGGCCGGGCCTATTAGAGAGGAGGTAGAGAAGTTACTTAAGGCGGGGTTTGTGTCCGCCTGTAAGTATCCGGGGTGGGTTAGTAATGTTGTAATGGTTAAAAAGGGGGAGGGTAGATGGAGAATGTGTGTGGATTTCTCTCTTTTAAATAAAGTGCGCCCTAAGGATTGTTACTCGCTGCCCAGAATCGACGCGCTGGTTGACTCAGCCGTCGGTTTTTCTTTTATGAGTTTCTTGGATGAATTTTTCGGATATCACCAAATACGCATGCATCCTCAGGACGTTAAGGACGTCACCTTTGTCACGGAGGATGGGTGCTTCTGTTTTAATATGATGCCCTTCGGGTTGAAAAATGTGGGGGCGACCTACCAAAGAATGATGGATTGGATCTTTCGAAAACAGAAAGGGAGGAACCTCAAGGTGTATGTGGATGACTTGATGATCAAAAGCAAGGACCTCGAAGCTCATGTCCTGGACCTTGAGGAAACCTTTGAGACCCTGATAAAATATAAAATGAGAGTTAACCCCCTGAAATGTGTATTTGGAGCCAATAGGGGAAAGTTCCTAGGACATCTTCTCACCCCATCTGGAGTGGAGCCCAACCCCGAGAAATTAAAAGCAATCCCAGAGTTGGAGTCCCCTAAAAATGCCAAGGAGGTTTAACGTCTCACCGACAAGTTGGCTGGGATAAGCAGGTTTCTCTCTCGAGCCGGAGAGAGATGCTCGCCTTTCTTTCGGACACTGCGAGGAGGCAAGAAGTTTGAATGGACCCCAGAATATGAGAAGGCTTTTCAGGCTCTAAAGCAACAGCTCACCCAGACGCCTTTACTCCAGGGGCCAAGGGAAGGAGAGTTCTTGTTCTTATACTTAGGGATAGGGACTGGGGCTGTGAGCTCGGTTCTTGTGCGAGAAGAAGGGAAGAAGCAATTTCCGATCTACTACGTGAGCAGGGTCCTAAGAAAGCGGAGCTCGGGTATCCCATTCTTGAAAAGTTAGCGTCTGCCCTCATCGTCTCGGCCCGAAAGCTCAGACCATATTTTCAAGCTCATTCTATTCAGGTAGTAACGGAGCACCCCCTCCGTCGCATCTTGGAAGGGGTAGAACACTCCGGGAGGCTGGCCAAGTGGTCAATAGAGCTCAGTGAATTCAACCTCGCTTTCATTCCGCGGCTTGCCATTAAGGCACAAGCGGTGGTTGATTTCCTGGTGGACTATGTAGTTGAGGTCCAAGAGACTGAAGCGTCCCCTCGCGCAACCTGGAAGATGTTGGTAGATGGAGCGTCAGGAAGAAATTCCTTCGGAGGGGGAATGATCTTGGTAAGTCTGGAGGGGACCAGGATTGAACAGGCCTTGAAGATACATTTCACGATCACCAACAACCAAGCAGAATATGAGGCGATCATCGCGAGACTCATGTTAGCTCGGGAGTTGGGCATACGAGATATTGAGGCCTCGACGGACTCCATGGTGGTGGCAGGCCAGATCAAAGGGGAGTTCGAGGTAAGGGAGCCCACCCTCCAGTTGTACCTAGGGAAGGTCAAGGGCATTATCGGGCAGTTCCGAAGCTTTTCAATTCGGCACGTCCCGAGGGGGGAGAGCACTCAGGCTGACCAACTCGCTAAGTATGCCCTCGAGCTGGAGGAATAATGACGGAGCTCTTCAGGCCGTCTATAAAAGAAGGGGAGCTCATGGAGATATGCCAGCAAGGGTCTTGGATGTACCCCTTCATCGTCTTTTTGGCTTCAGGGCAGCTACCCGCGAAAGAACTCGACAAAAAGCATACTAGATACAAATCGGCGTACTACCTGCTGAAAGATGGATTTTTATACCGCAAGACGTTGTCGGGTTTGCTGGCCCGATATGTGTCAGAGGAGGAGGTTCCAAAGATTCTGCAAGAGATTCACTCAGGAGAATGCAGGAGTCACTCGGGGAGCCGGACGTTAGAGCGGAGGGTGCTAAGACAGGGGTACTTCTGGCCTACCCTCAGGAAAGACGCGGAGGAGTTCACGAAAAGGTGTCAAAAATGTCAAGAGTTCGCCCCCTCCAGCTCCTTCCGGCCCAGAGGTTGCGGACAATCACAGCTCCCTAGCCTTTCGCTATATGGGGGCTAGATCTGGTGGGTCCTTTTCCCCAAGCGAGTGGCCAAAGGAAATTCCTGCTAGTCATGGTGGACTACATTTCAAAATGGCTGGAGGTGAAGGCGCTGGATAAGGTGACATCGCAGGTGGTCAAGAATTTCGTATGGGGATAGATCATCGGCCGGCATGGGTTACCGCTAGCTATTGTAACGGATAATGGACCACAATTTGCAAGTAGGGAGTTCATTGACTTCTACATCCGTTTGGGAATAGATATCCATTTTGCCTCTATTCATCATCCACGAAGTAATGGGCAGGTGGAAGCAGCCAACAAGATCATCGTCAATCTTTTGAGAAAGAAAGTGGAAAATTTGAGGGGAAGCTGGGTTAAGCAGCTCCCTTCAGTCCTCTGGGCCTTGAGAACCACACCAAACACCGCAACGGGAGAGACCACGTTTAAGCTCTCTCATGGCTCGGAGGCTGTCATACCTATCGAGTTTGAAGTAACATAACCAAGAGTAGCTGTTGCAAGGTAAGGGGACGAAGGATGGAGTGCGGAGAACGAGGAAGAGCAGAGACTCTCTCTGGATCTCATGGAAGAGCTCAGGGATTTGGCGATGGTCCGGTAGGAGGAGGTCAAGCGCCGGATGGCAAGGTACTTCGACATGCATATAAGGATCAGGGAGTCCGAGAAGGGGGATTTGGTCCTAAAAAAGGTAGATGCAGCAGGTAGAGGGGCCTCCATAGGGAAGCTCCATCCCAATTGGGAAGGTCCTTTTGTAGTAAAAGAGGTCTTGAAGTCGGGAGGGTACCACCTACAGGATGTGGACGGGGTACCCCTCGATCTTGCCCAAAGTGGTGATGATTTAAAGAGATTTTACCCATAACACTTTTTGTTCCTTACATTTTTTATTGTTGTACAATGCTTGCAATTTTGATGTACCCTTCTGATATGATGAGAGTGTAGGTGTCTTTTTTCATGGCATCCAGGGAGGAAGAGGAGCATAGAGACCCCGAGCAGACCCGCTGACCAAGCTCTCATCTAGCTGGCAGGGTTGTAGGCTCACTCGGTGGTTGGAGGTTTTGGAGAGGAGACCCCGAGAAGACCCACTGACCAAGCTCCCATCTAGCTGGCAGGGCTGTAGGCTCACTCGGTGGTTGGAGATGGTTTGGAGAGGAGACCCCAAGCAGACCCGCTGACCAAGCTCTCATCTAGCTGGCAGGGCTGTAGGCTCACTTGGTGGTTGGAGGTTTTGGAGAGGAGACCCCGAGCAGACCCGCTGACCAGGCTCTCATCTAGCTGGCAGGGATGTAGGCTTACTCGGTGGTTGGAGGTTTTGGAGAGGAGACCCCGAGCAGACCCACTAACCAGGCTCTCATCTAGCTGGCAGGGTTATAGGCTTACTTGGTGGTTGGAGGTTTTGGAGAGGAGACCCCGAGCAGACCCGCTGACCAGGCTCTTATTTAGTTGGTAGGGCTGTAGGCTCACTCGGTGGTTGGTGGTTTTGGAGAGGAGACCACGAGCAAACTTGCTGACTAGGCTCTCATCTAGCTGGCAGGGCTGTAGGCTCACTTGGCGGTTGGAGGTTTTTGAGAGGAGACCCCGAGCAGACCCGCTGACCAGGCTCTCATCTAGCTGGCAGGGCTGCTGGCTCACTCGGTGGTTGGATGTTTTAGAGAGGAGACCCCGAGCAGACCCACTGATCAGGCTCTCATCTAGCTGGTAGAGCTGTAGGCTCACTCGGTGGTTGGAGGTTTTGGAGAGGATACATCAAGCATACCCGCTGACCAGGCTCCCATCTAGCTGGCAGGTTTGTAGGCTCACTCTGTGGTTGGAGGTTTTGGAGAGGAGACCCCGAGCAGACCCGCTGACCGGGCTCTCATCTAGCTGGCAGGGCTATAGGCTCACTCGGTGGTTGGAGATGGTTTGGAGAGGATACCCCGAGCAGACCCGCTGACCAGGCTCTCATCTAGCTGGCAGGGCTGTAGGCTCACTCGGTGGTTGGAGGTTTTGGAGAGGAGACCCCGAGCAGACCCGCTGACCAGACTCTCATCTAGCTGGCAGGGCTGTCGGCTCACTCGGTGGTTGAAGATGGTTTGGTTTGGAGAGGAGACCCAGAGCAGACCCGCTGACCAGGCACCCATCTAGCTAGCAGGGCTGTAGGCTCACTCAGTGGTTGGATATGGTTTGGTTTGCAGAGGAGACCCCGAGAAAACCCGCTGACCATGCTCCCATCTAGCTGGCAGGGCTGTAGGCTCACTCAGTGGTTGGATATGGTTTGGAGAGGAGACCCCGAGCAGACTCGCTGACCAGGCTCTCATCTAGCTGGCAGAGCTGTAGGCTCACTCGGTGGTCAGAGATGGTTTGGAGAGGAGACCCCGAGCAGACCCGTTGACTAGGCTACCATCTAGTTGGAAGGGTTGTGGACTCACTCGAGGGCAAGTCAAGTGGTAAGTGTTCACGGGGAGAAGTGTCCATGTTTATCAGGAGATTGGTAGAAAATCCCTTGAAAAAGGTATGATTGGGGATTAGGCCTGGGAGGAGGATCTCTGGCAGACATTCGGCATGGGTGGTCTCGCCCATAGCGAGTGGGTCTTCCTTGTCCAAAGCATGGGCCCAGCGTCAAAAGGTGGGGCCTGTCATAAGGTGCGACTGGTCTCTAAGGTCTTCAGCGCAGGTTAATCTTACGACGAGACGAGCACTAAGGGTCAGATGATCTCGCGGGTGGTATAGGCGAAGAGAGATCCAAGGTCTCGCATTTTGGGCTAACTATTAAAAGGTTAATAACAAAATTTCCTTGGATCATCACAAAAAAAGAACACCTCGCCATCCCGGAGGGAATGTCTATATCATGAGTAATTACAAGTACAGGACAAGATAAAAAAGAGGAGGGGGGGGGGGGGAGATGTCCCTGACACTGGTGTCTCCTTACTCCTCGCTGCCGGAAGATGAACTGTCGACCGTCTCGGCATTATCGCGCACCACCCACAGCTCCTTCATCATTTTGAGAACGAGCTCCGCTGTCTTGATATTGGAATCTCGGCAGAGGGAATCGAACCCGTCCACGGAGTAGCGAGAAGGAACTGGAAATAGATCCGAAGGGGGTGTCGCGCTGTCCCGAAGATGGATATTTTCAGCTTTTAATCTCTTGTTCTCTCTGATTGGCCCGCGAACAGACTCTTACTGTGGTTGGTTCGGTGAGTCGATCGCTGCGAGCTTGCTAGGGTAGGCAAGTGCACCTATCGCAAGTAGTACTCGATATTCGGGAGAATACCGAGGTCGTATTATTCCCGGGAACGGATTGATTACCCCTACTGCTCCGAAAACACTATTATTTTACCGAAATAGTAGTTGAGGGTTTTAATTAAAATAGGAACGAAAATAGATTTAAGAAAATAGTCGATGAAGAGATAACTCCCGGTATCGAATTGCGTTAGGATTAAAAATAGATTTGAATAACTAGATATCTAAAGTTTCAATTTAATTAAAGCGGAAACTTGGCCGTGGAGGCTCAAAATAATGAGCTCACCTATCTCTAGGAATATCGCTCACCTGGACATTAAGGCTATTCGACCGGGCTCTTGTCCGACGAAGGATTCTCCTTAATGCCCGCAGTACGCTAAGAACCCCGCTATTGGGTGGGGAACCCAATCCGGTAGAGTTAGCGCGCCTCCTCTCTCGAGGGTTAGTGCGGAACTCTATTTACCCTGGCGTGATCTGTCCATACGCACAGCCTCTCGGCTAGCTAGCGTATGGATAACAGAAATAGAGCCCACACATCGATATGTGGTTCTACGAGTCGTTAACCCGGGGTAAACCTTAAGTTTTTTAATTAAATTGAAAAATTAGACATTTGGTTATTTAAAACATTTTATATCCCAAAGCTCTTCGATATTGAGGGCTAAAAGCAATTAGCCACTCATCGGAATGGGGATAACTTATATGTTTGGTTAAGCGAGTGTCCTAAACTATTCGATAGCACTAGAATAGCTTCAATCAGCAGCCCTTATACATCAAAATGGTTCGAAAAATTGGAACCCTTAACTTATACAGCAGCTGCCCTTAAAAGGCAAAACTTTCCAAGTACACGCCCTCCGACACGGGCGTGTCGGTGGGCGTGTAAGCACTATTAAACAGCAGAATTCGGTGAAGTGACGGATTTGACGGCGATTTGACTTTGCGGCCGAAAACGCGGCGGTCACACCCTAGGTCACGGGCGTGACAGTGGGCGTGTCGTTTGGCGATTAAAGGCGTTGTTGACTTCGGGAGTCGCCGGCGGCGGTTTGTCGGGCCAGGTAGAGAAGTCACGCCCTTGGTCACGGGCTTGACGGTGGGCATGTCGGGTTGAGTCGACACTCGACAAATGTCGAGCGGAAATTGTCTAGAGGACGATTCGTCGAGCGGGAAGAGGAGTCATGCCCTTGGTCACGGGCGTGACGCTGGGCGTGTCGGATTGTTCGATGATTCGTCGAGCTGAAAAATCGTCGAGCGGTATGGACACGGGCTTGGGTCACGCCCCGTGTCGGGTGACACAGGCGTGACCCCGGGCGTGTCAAACTTTTCACTTCAGAAATTTGCTGCTTCACAGGATTTTGAGCTGTCACGCCCTGGTCACGGGTGTGACCAATTTGTCACGGGCGTGACATGACATTTTTTTTTTGCAGATTTTGATTTTTTCCTGAAAAATAAAATAAAATAAGTTAGTATAATATTTACAAAAATAGGAGCATTTTATTGAATAAAAACAAGTAAAAATGACAAAAATAAATGAAAATGACTTAAGTACTGTACATAAAAATAGGTATATTTACAATTCATCAAATACCCCATACTTAAGCTTTTGTTATTCCAGAGCAAAAGTTTGAGATGAACTTATAAGGAATAGAAAAAACTCTAAGTTTAGCTACCGCTTAATCAATTATAAGAGAGATCTAAATAAATAAACGGGGTGTAAGAGTTAAGTCCTAAATTTATGAAGATGATTTAAATAGAGCAAAAGTTTTGGCCAAAAGACTTCTTGATATAATCAAATAGAAAGCAATAATTGTAATGGTTAGATTGACAAGAATAGTTTGGAATTATATGAACTTTTAGCTTATAGGAGTTTTACTGGAAATAAATGCAATTTACAAATTATGTTCTCAAAAAGATTTTTGAATTAAATCTATAATCGTGAAATTGGCTAAGAGGGTTGATGTTGGTTTATGAAGAGGATTTGAAATTTGAGGTGAGGTAATTTTTTCTCGAACCTCCATTTTTTTTTCTTTTTGGATTATTAGGAAAATAAAATCTTATTTTCCTAATTAAATTTTTTTTTCAACTTCATAATAAAATTTAACCCAATGTATATGTGTAGGAGTAATGAATTTTATCCTCTTACTCCATAACATATAATCTTTTTAATCTATTGGGTGCCTATGTTTACGGAACGAAATCTTATTCCCATTGACATAGGATCTTTTAAGGATAACAATTTTATCATGCCAAGTAGGGCATGATAAGGAAGGTGAGAAAAGAAAACTAGATTTTTTATTAAAAAATAATTTTGAGAGCAAACTTAATAAATTGTAAGTTCTAGTTTTTCAGAAAGCTAAAAGTAAACATAATTGAATCCTATAGTCGTTATTTTCTAACATAATACACGTGCTCCTATCAATGAAAAATTAGAAGTAGTGCCTAAAACGAGTTCGCTATTTTTAACAAAGCATAATGAATTCTTTAAAACTTAACCCCGGATATTTAAATTTTTCAATCTATAATTCACAAACGAATATCAAACAGAGAATTAATAAAATTCACATATAAATAAACTCAAAGCAAAATTTTTGGATAACAAGAAAATGAAGGATGATATATTTGATTTATTTGTTTCAAAATATATTTTTTGGTTTTTTAGAGTTTTTATCATGTTTTGTGTTTTTTTTGTTATCTATTATCTTGTTTTTTTGATTTTTGGATAGTTTTTCTCTTTTTTTGAATTTTGTTTTTTTTAAACTTATTATCTTTTTTTTTAGATTTTTAAGTGTTTGCGAAAAGTGCAAGAAAAAGAGATGTTATTTACAAGAATGTTGGTGAAAAGGAAGTGGGAGAGAAATAAGATTATTTACAAAAAATATTTACAAAGATTTTTACAAAATGGAACTAAATATTTTTGTAATTTTTGTTTTATACTTTTTTTTGAATTTTGTTTTATAATTTTTTGGTATTTTTGTTTTACAATTTTTTTGGAAATTTTGGTTTAAAAAGAAAGAAAAAAACTTAAGTTTTTGGGATTTTTTTCATTTTCAAATTTGTTTTGTTATTTGTATAGTTTCTTTTTTTTTCATATATATATTTTTTATTTTTAAAGTGCAGAAAATAGAAATACAGTGCAGAAAATAGAAGTGCAAAACAGAAAGCGAGAAAATACCCCATACTTAAGTCCAACATTGTCTCTAATATTGTAACGTAAGTATGTGGAATAAAATAGGTAAGATAATATATACAAAGAAAAGAAAGAGTGTGGGGGGGGGGGGGGGGGTAGAAGCTTCCCTGGCAGGAGGTGGGTAAGACACAGTTTAGGAACCCTGCATTATGAAGAAAGATAGCAAAGAAAAAGGTAAAGAGATAGCGAAAAAGATAAACATGGGGTGTAACAACCCCATCCGTTCATATGGTATATTCTAGAAGGTCCGACCGGGGCCCCACAGTATATATCACAAAACAGGCGGTGAAGGTACAGGATGATACCAGAGTAGCGCATCGCACCTATCACAAAGCATTCTAGCGGAAGCCTAGACTACAACTTGAACTCCTCATGAATGCCCAAATATAAAACTCCACATTTTATACGATATAGGAATGTCTTACAACATGTACAAAGAGTTGGCCTTATGGCCTTACATGACTTTCAAACAGTGGCCTAAACAGATTGGCGCGCAGGCCAGCCACAATAAAAGAAAACACACAACATTTCCAAATAGCCTTTGAGGGCTAGCAACAGTAGCAGCAACAACAGCAGGAACATCAACCTCTATGCGTCCCTCTCGGCTCTCCAGCACCTGAATAGGGACAATCCACCCAACGGTGGCAAACAAAAGCAACGGTCAGCGTTCAGCTGACCAAATTATAACGACCCTACCCCTTTTCTCGGGGCAGCGGTAACCTTCCCTGCAGGCATATGATAACATAGTATGGCAATATATCTCATCAAAATGTGCTTTCACGCACACAAGCCATCACAACCGTTCGCCACCCGGCCTAACGGTCCGTGCACTCAGGGCACATTCTTGGTGTTCTGACAAAGCTCTTGCCCACCACCATATCAGGGTCACAACCCAACGGTAAATCTCTTGAGCATTTACTCCATGGCGTGCAGCCGGAGTTAGTCTTCCTACACCGGGATGGCCCATATCCCCCCATTGTGTGATGGCGCACAGGCCGAAGACTCTTGCTATGTGCTCCAACAGACCGTACCTTTTGGTATCACGTCGGACGGACATAGCGCAGGTCGTATCCTCCACCCCCCGTTGCTCAAATCGCCTTGCCTTCTCCGAGTACAGCGTACTCATGGCTATATCAAAGGCGCGGGTCGGTCTCACCAATCCTGTTCTTGGCATTCAAGCCTGGGCATAATTCTTACACCCATTCTCTATCACAACAGCGGGTCTTTCCTGGGCATCCCAGTACTTCCTGTTATTCTCTTCACAGGTGGACACCGCAAAATCACAAATGTCAGGGGTCTTTCCTGGCTACCATGCCAGTACTTCCTGTTACCCGCTTCACAGGTGGACACCCTACGACATCAAGCATCACAAAGGGCATTTCCTGGTCACACCAGTACTTCCTGTTCCTCATCCACAGGTATGACCCAAAAACATAACACAGATATTTTCCTGGACTACCACTCCAGTACTTCCTGCTACTCCTTTTCGCATGCATAACCCGTTGACTCCTTAAACTACACGTTTATCATGGAGTCTTCTCCGGTTCATATGCAACATCACCAATCTAGACCAACCTGTCCAGATGGGCTTCACACAGCATGCCTATTCCGTACTCCATTTCCGGATCTATATGCCAACAAAGGGGATTTCAAGCATCCACCCAAAGACTCCCAAAATCAGCCACCTCTTGGTGGGGGAATCACAATTATATGCCAAAAGGAAGCCTTCGCATGGCTAGGAAGAAAAGTCGTACCCTTGACGACCGCTTCGGTGCCGCAAAGCTAGCTTGCATGAGGCACAAGAGCTTTTCCTCCGCAACGCTGGCTTCAGATCTCTTGTCGGTAAACCACAGCACCACCACCAGCAACCCTTCCCCTTCTTCCTCCTTCTTCCTCTCTCTCTTTCTCCCTTTTGAATAAAGATAAAGGCTAAGAAAAAATGAGAATAAGTTCTCAGTTTCGGCCTTTAGGAAAAAGAGGAAAGAAGCTTCAGCCCTTGGATCCAGGCTGAAGGAATGGATGGCCACGATTTTGCCAAAAACACTGATTTTGACCTGACACGGCCTGTGACACGCCCGTGTCCCAGGCCGTGTGCCTCAAGTGGTGGTCAACCGACCTATCCAGACCAGTGACACGCCCATGGGACATGCCCGTGTCATGGGTCGTGTCACCCAACACGCCTTCAGACACGCCCGTGTCTGTGGCCGTGTGCACTGGCGAAAATAATCCCAAAACATCCTGAAAGATATTGTACCTAAACACCTACAGGGGGGGGGGTGAATAGGTGACCAAATTCTTTTTAACTTTTTATGGCAGCAATCAGTTTCTAACACAGATGTATATCTAATTTTGCACAGCAATCACACAGTAATCACAGCAAATCACAACACACAGTAGACACATAGTTTTATAGTGGTTCCCCAAGGTTTGGGTACATCCACTTTCCCCCTTCGCCTATCTAGCAGTGTACTAGATTCGGCCAAACTCCTCCACTATCTCAGAACCCAAAACTGGTTCCTACACCTCAGGCCCAAGGCCCTACAACTCAGCTTCTTCACAAAGCCTACACTCAGCCACAAAGGCCTACACTCAGCCACCAAGGCCTACACTCAGCCACCAAGGCCTACACTCAGAGATTTCAATCTCCTACACTCAGGCACTCAAGCCCTACACTCAGCCTTTATAATTGCAGGCTTACAAGACTCAGATCCAAAGGATCCTACAAGATAAAATGAATACAATAATGTTAACTCAGCAACTCAGAGACAAGAGAGGGGTGATGAATTGTAAATATACCTATTTTTCTGTACATTAATTTAGTCGTTTTCATTTGTTTTCGTCTTTTTTATATATTTTTGCTTAATAAATTGCTCCTTTTTTGTAAATAATTTTGCTAACTTTGTTTATTTTATTTTTCAGAAAAAACCAAAATTCTGCCAAAAAAAGTCAATGTCACGCCCGTGACATATTGGTCACGCCCGTGACCAGGGCGTGACATGTCAAAAACCGTGAAATCAGCAAAATTTGAAGTGCAAAGCCTGACACGCCCGGCGACACGCCCGTGTCACCCGACACGGGGCGTGACCCAAGCCCGTGTTCACTCAACTCGACGATTTCATCTCGACGATCGTCGAGTGTCGACACCAGCCGACACGCCCAGAGTCACGCCCGTGACCTGGGGCGTGACCTTTCCAGCTAGCTCGACAAGACCTGCCCGAAGACTTTCGGCGCGCACCGCGCCCAGATCCACCTGCCTGTCACGCCCCCTGTCACGCCCGTGACCAAGGGCGTGACCACTGCGAGACCGACACGTGTCCAGCCCGAAGTCAACTTTCCCGTCAAATCGCCGGCCGCCTTCCAAATAGTACTGTCACGCCCCCTGTCACGCCCGTGACCAAGGGCGTGACTCATGAAAATTTTTTCTATAAATTCAGAGGTTCTGCTCTGAAATTCTGTTCCCCTTTTGGGCACCATTTTGTATAGGGGAAATGCTGCTGGATTGCTTCCAAGGCCCTTGTAAGGGATTTTCTCCCTCTCTCTTTCTTCTTTTTTTAGCTTTGTAATCGTTTTTAGACTTAATAAAAATGTAGATTTTTTCCCATTTCATGGTTTTGGAATGCATCCATGTGCCCCTCTCTTATACAATCTTATTTATGCTTTATATTAACTTAGTTTATGTTCTTCTTTATAGGCGTGTGTGAGTGTATGAGTATAGTTTATTTACTTTTATGTTTTCATTTTCTTACGTAGTGTTGTTAACTTAGGTTTTTATAGCTTTCTATCTCATTGTTATAAACCCGTAAAATTGATTTCAAAGTGATTTTCATTTCTTTTAAGTTAGATTTTTCTTTTTAGGATGTAAAACCTTTTCATTATTTTCAGTTTATTTTCACTTTTTAATCAGTTTTACGGAGTTATAGGAATGATTATATAGTTGTTTTAATTTTTCGCGCACTTTGATTTTTCGTTTAAACTTTTGTCCGTTTAATTTTTTCGTTCTCTTTTTATGCATTTCTACCGCATTTTAGCGGTAGAAATGTATTCGTTTTTATTTTTAGAGCACTTGCATTTTTTCGTTTATTTGCAAAACTTTCTTTCCGGTTAATTTTTATTTTCTCTTTTTATGCATTTCTACCGCATTCTAGCGGTAGAAATGCAGTTGTTTTCAATTTTAGATAACTTAGTTTTTTTTACATTTTTTGTACTTGCGCATTTATTTCCGCCTACTCGTTAAGAGTTAAATGGCGCCTGCTTATTTTAATTCTGTAGAGTGCGTGTGTTTTCATTTATGTCGAGAGAGTGTGTGCGTGCGTTGCATTTATTTTGTCCTACTCGTTTGAGTAGGACCCGTATTTATTTTCTCCTACTCATTTGAGTAGGACTTGCGTGTGTGCGTTTTACTGCTTTCATTTCTCCCGCCCACGCATTTGCGCCGGGACTCGCAATTTACTGCTTTCTTCAGTCCTACTCGTTTGAGTAGGACTTGCAATTTTCAGCTTTCATTTACTGCTTTCATTTTATCGCTTTCATTTACTGCTTTCTTTTTCTGCTTTCTTTTCTGCTTTTCCCGCAAGCCGTCCCCATTCCGATGAGTGGCTAACAGTTCTTAGCCCTCGGCATCGAAGAGCATTGGGACAGATAAAGTAGCTTAAAATAACTAAAGGTCTAATTTTTCTAATTAATTAAAAGTACTTAAGGTTTGCCCGGGGTTAACGACGCGTAGGACCACATATCGATGTGTGGGCCCTATTTCCGTAGTCCATATGCTAGCTAGCCGAGAGGCCGTGCATATGGACCGATCACCCCTTGGCAAAGAGAGTTCCGCACTAACCCTCGAGAGAGGAGGCGCGCCAACTCTACCGGATTGGGTTCCCCACCCAATAGCGGGGTTCTTAGCGTAATGCGGGCGTTAAGAGGAATCCTTCGTCGGATGAGAGCCTGGTCGAATAGTCTTAGCGTTCAGGTGAGCGATAGCCCTATAGCTAGGTGAGCTCATTTTAGTGGAACCTCCACGGCCAAGTCTCCGCCTTAATTAATTAGAAATTTAGGAGCTCTTTTTATTTAAAGTCTATTTTAGTTCAATTGTTTTTTCGGTGCCATCGAGCTAAGCTCTTCATCGGCACCACCTTCATGCTTTCATTTTCTTTCTGTCATTTTCTGCATTTTATTATATATAAATACCCGACAAGTATTATCGGTAAAATAATAGCCCCCTCCAGGGAAGAGTAGAAATAATCGAACCGGACCCGAGAACAATACGACCTCGATATTCCACCCGGAATATCCTGTACTACTCACGATAGGTGCACTTGCCTCCTTTCGTTAAAACTCGATCACAACCTTTTTTATATCCAAAATAAATAAAATAAATACGCGCGACCCGTTTTCTTAAATAAATTCACTTCCGCCTTTTTCTCAAATAAAACCGCCGGGTCGCCGCGTGACCGCAAATAATTTCCGAGTTTTCCTATTCTACACTTTTTATATTCAGTACTTAACAAAAAAATACAAAAAAATGCAAAAATCAAAAAAATTTCAAAAAAATTTTAATTAAAACAAAAAAAAAAAACAAAAAAACTTCAAAAAAAAAAAAAACAAAAACAAAAAAAAAACAAAAAAAATCTCTGTTCCCCCCTCGTCTTCTTTATTGTAAAAACTTGCTTCTTGCCTGCCCGCGACGGTCGACTCATCGAACCAACCATTCAAATAAGAGTCTGTTCGCGGGGCCGCAATCGAGTTTTTACTTTGCCTTTTTTTTGTAAAAATCTCTCTTTCCCCCCTATCTTCTTTGTAAATAACTCTTCTTTCTCTCCTCATTCTTGTAAATAATTTATCCTCAAAAACTAAAAATCAAAAATATTAGAAAAACCCAAAAACCCTAAAAAGATAAAAAAATCAAAAAAAAAATCCTAAAAAGATAATAATTAAAACACAAAAAAAAATGATAAAACTCTAAAAATTCCAAAAAAAAAATGTTTTGTTAAAATTATGTAACAAAATAATTCGAATACACCATTTCTTAACCCTTTTTGCTTTCCAAAAATCTAGTTTCGAGTTAATTTATATGCGAATTTTAGTTATTCTTTGCTTACTATTCGTTTATTAATTAAGGTTCGATAGATTTAAGTGTCTGGGGTTAAGATTTAAAGAATTTTTTATGTCTTTTTCTTATAATATGGAACTTGTTTTTCACCACCACTTCTAATTTTATAAATAGAAGCTCGTTTTTTATGTTAGAAAATAACATCCATGGATTTCAATTATTTCAACTTCATGCTTTTAGAAACATTGGAACGTTCATTTTAAAAAGGTTGCTCTCAAAACTTTTTGATTAAAAGCTAGTTTTATTTTTGAAAAACTAAACCCACTTCTATTTTTTTTCGTGTCTTAATTGACATGATTCCCCCCTATCCCTTAAAAGATCCTATGTCAATGGGAATAAGATTTCGTTCCGTAAACATATGCACCCAATAATTTAAAAAGATTATATATGGAGTAAGAGGATAAAATTCATTACTCCTACAAATATACATTGGGTTAATTTTATTTATTATGAAGAAAGAAAAAAATTTTTTTTATTATGTGTTAGGAAAATAAGATTTCGTTTTCCTAACTATCCAAAAAAAAAATTGGAGGTTCGAGAAAAAATTACCTCACCTCAATATTCAAGCCTTCTTCATAATCCACCAAACCACTTAGCCTATTTCAATGATTCTAGACTTAATTTAAATTTTTTTTGAGAGCATAATTTTTAAATTGTATTATTTCCTTTAACTTCTTTTAAGCAAAGGTTTTTTGTATAAATCCAATCCATCTTTGTTAAACTAACAAAAATAAATTTTTGCTTTCTATTTTATTTTTTCTAGAAGTCTTTTTGAAACTCTTCCTCTATTCATAACATTTCATAAATTAGGATTTAATTCTTTAACCCCGGATGTTTATTTTGATCTTCCTTTTAATTAAGTCAAGCGGTAGCTAAACTTAGGATTTCTTTTATTCCTTATAAGTTCATCTCCAACTTTTGCTCTGTAATAGCAAAAGCTTAAGTATGGGGGTATTTGATGAATTGTAAATATACCTATTTTTCTGTACATTAATTTAGTCGTTTTCATTTGTTTTCGTCTTTTTTATATATTTTTACTTAATAAATTGCTCCTTTTTTGTAAATAATTTTGCTAACTTTGTTTATTTTATTTTTCAGAAAAAACCAAAATTCTGCCAAAAAAAGTCAATGTCACGCCCGTGACATATTGGTCACGCCCGTGACCAGGGCGTGACATGTCAAAAACCGTGAAATCAGCAAAATTTGAAGTGCAAAGCCTGACATGCCCGGCGACACGCCCGTGTCACCCGACACGGGGCGTGACCCAAGCCCGTGTTCACTCAACTCGACGATTTCATCTCGACGATCGTCGAGTGTCGACACCAGCCGACACGCCCAGAGTCACGCCCGTGACCTGGGGCGTGACCTTTCCAGCTAGCTCGACAAGACCTGCCCGAAGACTTTCGGCGCGCACCGCGCCCAGATCCACATGCCTGTCACGCCCCCTGTCACGCCCGTGACCAAGGGCGTGACCACTGCGAGACCGACACGTGTCCAGCCCGAAGTCAACTTTCCCGTCAAATCGCCGGCCGCCTTCCAAATAGTACTGTCACGCCCCCTGTCACGCCCGTGACCAAGGGCGTGACTCATGAAAATTTTTTCTATAAATTCAGAGGTTCTGCTCTGAAATTCTGTTCCCCTTTTGGGCACCATTTTGTATAGGGGAAATGCTGCTGGATTGCTTCCAAGGCCCTTGTAAGGGATTTTCTCCCTCTCTCTTTCTTCTTTTTTTAGCTTTGTAATCGTTTTTAGACTTAATAAAAATGTAGATTTTTTCCCATTTCATGGTTTTGGAATGCATCCATGTGCCCCTCTCTTATACAATCTTATTTATGCTTTATTTTAACTTAGTTTATGTTCTTCTTTATAGGCGTGTGTGAGTGTATGAGTATAGTTTATTTACTTTTATGTTTTCATTTTCTTACGTAGTGTTGTTAACTTAGGTTTTTATAGCTTTCTATCTCATTGTTATAAACCCGTAAAATTGATTTCAAAGTGATTTTCATTTCTTTTAAGTTAGATTTTTCTTTTTAGGATGTAAAACCTTTTCATTATTTTCAGTTTATTTTCACTTTTTAATCAGTTTTACGGAGTTATAGGAATGATTATATAGTTGTTTTAATTTTTCGCGCACTTTGATTTTTCGTTTAAACTTTTGTCCGTTTAATTTTTTCGTTCTCTTTTTATGCATTTCTACCGCATTTTAGCGGTAGAAATGTATTCGTTTTTATTTTTAGAGCACTTGCATTTTTTCGTTTATTTGCAAAACTTTCTTTCCGGTTAATTTTTATTTTCTCTTTTTATGCATTTCTACCGCATTCTAGCGGTAGAAATGCAGTTGTTTTCAATTTTAGATAACTTAGTTTTTTTTACATTTTTTGTACTTGCGCATTTATTTCCGCCTACTCGTTAAGAGTTAAATGGCGCCTGCTTATTTTAATTCTGTAGAGTGCGTGTGTTTTCATTTATGTCGAGAGAGTGTGTGCGTGCGTTGCATTTATTTTGTCCTACTCGTTTGAGTAGGACCCGTATTTATTTTCTCCTACTCATTTGAGTAGGACTTGCGTGTGTGCGTTTTACTGCTTTCATTTCTCCCGCCCACGCATTTGCGCCGGGACTCGCAATTTACTGCTTTCTTCAGTCCTACTCGTTTGAGTAGGACTTGCAATTTTCAGCTTTCATTTACTGCTTTCATTTTATCGCTTTCATTTACTGCTTTCTTTTTCTGCTTTCTTTTCTGCTTTTCCCGCAAGCCGTCCCCATTCCGATGAGTGGCTAACAGTTCTTAGCCCTCGGCATCGAAGAGCATTGGGACAGATAAAGTAGCTTAAAATAACTAAAGGTCTAATTTTTCTAATTAATTAAAAGTACTTAAGGTTTGCCCGGGGTTAACGACGCGTAGGACCACATATCGATGTGTGGGCCCTATTTCTGTAGTCCATATGCTAGCTAGCCGAGAGGCCGTGCATATGGACCGATCACCCCTTGGCAAAGAGAGTTCCGCACTAACCCTCGAGAGAGGAGGCGCGCCAACTCTACCGGATTGGGTTCCCCACCCAATAGCGGGGTTCTTAGCGTAATGCGGGCGTTAAGAGGAATCCTTCGTCGGACGAGAGCCCGGTCGAATAGTCTTAGCGTTCAGGTGAGCGATAGCCCTATAACTAGGTGAGCTCATTTTAGTGGAACCTCCACGGCCAAGTCTCCGCCTTAATTAATTAGAAATTTAGGAGCTCTTTTTATTTAAAGTCTATTTTAGTTCAATTGTTTTTTCGGTGCCATCGAGCTAAGCTCTTCATCGGCACCACCTTCATGCTTTCATTTTCTTTCTGTCATTTTCTGCATTTTATTATATATAAATACCCGACAAGTATTATCGGTAAAATAATAGCCCCCTCCAGGGAAGAGTAGAAATAATCGAACCGGACCCGAGAACAATACGACCTCGATATTCCACCCGGAATATCCTGTACTACTCACGATAGGTGCACTTGCCTCCATTCGTTAAAACTCGATCACAACCTTTTTTATATCCAAAATAAATAAAATAAATACGCGCGACCCGTTTTCTTAAATAAATTCACTTCCGCCTTTTTCTCAAATAAAACCGCCGGGTCGCCGCGTGACCGCAAATAATTTCCGAGTTTTTAACCATCAAGTTTTTGGCGCCGTTGCCGGGGAATTTTAGGTTCGTTATTTTAAACCCTGGAAATCTATTAATTTTACCTATATCTATATATAACAAAAATTAAAAATGGCCAACAAAAATATAATAATAATAATACTAAAAATAATAATAAACCAAATAATAATTACAAAATTATAAAACCAAAAAAAAAATATAAAAAACTTATAAAACTAAACTAAAAAAAATTTTTGCAAAACCTTAAAAACTTCAAAAAAAAAAACTATAAACCTAAAAAAAAAAACTAAACTAACAACAAAAAAAAACACTAAAAATCCAAAAAATGAAAAAAAAAAACTTAACAAAAAAAAAATATTTTTATTTTCATTCTTGTTTTTGAAAAAAAAAAAAAAAAAAAAAAAAAAAAAAAAAAAAAAACAAAAAATTGAAAAATGAAAAACTTAAAAAAATATTTTCCTTATAAAAAAACAAAAAAAAAAAAAACAACAAAAAAAAAAAAAAAACAAACCCAAAAACAAAAAAACGTAAGTATATATTTTCTTTAATTTAACTTATTTTATTTTGATTCGGCGCGGTCCTCACTCTTATGCGCGCTAGGGGATCGCATTTTTATCACGTAGTGGTCGCTAAGGTCTTAGCTACCTCCGACTCCCCCACGCACATCTCCCCCTACCGCCCGCAACCTTTTCGCCGACTTTTTCGTTTTTTTTTTTATTATTATTATTGTGTTGTTTCTTTCTTTTTCTAACTAATGCAGGGCTTCCAATTTGGCCTCCCGGACTCGTCTTAGGGAAGCTCCTACCCTCCCTTTTTCTTTTTGTACTTATTATATTTTGTATATTATCTGTTCCGCATACTTAGATTGCAACATTGGGGACAATGTTGGGTTTAAGTATGGGGGTGTTTTCGTATTTCTTTATTTCTGCGCTTTACAAAAACGCATAAAATTACAAAAACATCAAAAAAAAAAAAAAAAAAAACTAAAAAATTTTTATTGTTTTTCCTTGTTTTTATTGCATAAAACTTCAAAATAACAAAAAAAAAATCTCTCTTCCCCCCTCGTCTTCTTTATTGTAAAAACTTGCTTCTTGCCTGCCCGCGACGGTCGACTCATCGAACCAACCATTCAAATAAGAGTCTGTTCGCGGGGCCGCAATCGAGTTTTTACTTTGCCCTTTTTTTGTAAAAATCTCTCTTTCCCCCCTATCTTCTTTGTAAATAACTCTTCTTTCTCTCCTCATTCTTGTAAATAATTTATCCTCAAAAACTAAAAATCAAAAATATTAGAAAAACCCAAAAACCCTAAAAAGATAAAAAAATCAAAAAAAAATCCTAAAAAGATAATAATTAAAACACAAAAAAAAATTATAAAACTCTAAAAATTCCAAAAAAAAAATGTTTTGTTAAAATTATGTAACAAAATAATTCGAATACACCATTTCTTAACCCTTTTTGCTTTCCAAAAATCTAGTTTCGAGTTAATTTATATGCGAATTTTAGTTATTCTTTGCTTACTATTCGTTTATTAATTAAGGTTCGATAGATTTAAGTGTCTGGGGTTAAGATTTAAAGAATTTTTTATGTCTTTTTCTTATAATATGGAACTTGTTTTTCACCACCACTTCTAATTTTATAAATAGAAGCTCGTTTTTTATGTTAGAAAATAACATCCATGGATTTCAATTATTTCAACTTCATGCTTTTAGAAACATTGGAACGTTCATTTTAAAAAGGTTGCTCTCAAAACTTTTTGATTAAAAGCTAGTTTTATTTTTGAAAAACTAAACCCACTTCTATTTTTTTTCGTGTCTTAATTGACATGATTCCCCCCTATCCCTTAAAAGATCCTATGTCAATGGGAATAAGATTTCGTTCCGTAAACATAGGCACCCAATAATTTAAAAAGATTATATATGGAGTAAGAGGATAAAATTCATTACTCCTACAAATATACATTGGGTTAATTTTATTTATTATGAAGAAAGAAAAATTTTTTTTTATTATGTGTTAGGAAAATAAGATTTCGTTTTCCTAACTATCCAAAAAAAAAAATTGGAGGTTCGAGAAAAAATTACCTCACCTCAATATTCAAGCCTTCTTCATAATCCACCAAACCACTTAGCCTATTTCAATGATTCTAGACTTAATTTAAATTTTTTTTGAGAGCATAATTTTTAAATTGTATTATTTCCTTTAACTTCTTTTAAGCAAAGGTTTTTTGTATAAATCCAATCCATCTTTGTTAAACTAACAAAAATAAATTTTTGCTTTCTATTTTATTTTTTCTAGAAGTCTTTTTGAAACTCTTCCTCTATTCATAACATTTCATAAATTAGGATTTAATTCTTTAACCCCGGATGTTTATTTTGATCTTCCTTTTAATTAAGTCAAGCGGTAGCTAAACTTAGGATTTCTTTTATTCCTTATAAGTTCATCTCCAACTTTTGCTCTGGAATAGCAAAAGCTTAAGTATGGGGGTATTTGATGAATTGTAAATATACCTATTTTTCTGTACATTAATTTAGTCGTTTTCATTTGTTTTCGTCTTTTTTATATATTTTTGCTTAATAAATTGCTCCTTTTTTGTAAATAATTTTGCTAACTTTGTTTATTTTATTTTTCAGAAAAAACCAAAATTCTGCCAAAAAAAGTCAATGTCACGCCCGTGACATATTGGTCACGCCCGTGACCAGGGCGTGACATGTCAAAAACCGTGAAATCAGCAAAATTTGAAGTGCAAAGCCTGACACGCCCGGCGACACGCCCGTGTCACCCGACACGGGGCGTGACCCAAGCCCGTGTTCACTCAACTCGACGATTTCATCTCGACGATCGTCGAGTGTCGACACCAGCCGACACGCCCAGAGTCACGCCCGTGACCTGGGGCGTGACCTTTCCAGCTAGCTCGACAAGACCTGCCCGAAGACTTTCGGCGCGCACCGCGCCCAGATCCACCTGCCTGTCACGCCCCCTGTCACGCCCGTGACCAAGGGCGTGACCACTGCGAGACCGACACGTGTCCAGCCCGAAGTCAACTTTCCCGTCAAATCGCCGGCCGCCTTCCAAATAGTACTGTCACGCCCCCTGTCACGCCCGTGACCAAGGGCGTGACTCATGAAAATTTTTTCTATAAATTCAGAGGTTCTGCTCTGAAATTCTGTTCCCCTTTTGGGCACCATTTTGTATAGGGGAAATGCTGCTGGATTGCTTCCAAGGCCCTTGTAAGGGATTTTCTCCCTCTCACTTTCTTCTTTTTTTAGCTTTGTAATCGTTTTTAGACTTAATAAAAATGTAGATTTTTTCCCATTTCATGGTTTTGGAATGCATCCATGTGCCCCTCTCTTATACAATCTTATTTATGCTTTATTTTAACTTAGTTTATGTTCTTCTTTATAGGCGTGTGTGAGTGTATGAGTATAGTTTATTTACTTTTATGTTTTCATTTTCTTACGTAGTGTTGTTAACTTAGGTTTTTATAGCTTTCTATCTCATTGTTATAAACCCGTAAAATTGATTTCAAAGTGATTTTCATTTCTTTTAAGTTAGATTTTTCTTTTTAGGATGTAAAACCTTTTCATTATTTTCAGTTTATTTTCACTTTTTAATCAGTTTTACGGAGTTATAGGAATGATTATATAGTTGTTTTAATTTTTCGCGCACTTTGATTTTTCGTTTAAACTTTTGTCCGTTTAATTTTTTCGTTCTCTTTTTATGCATTTCTACCGCATTTTAGCGGTAGAAATGTATTCGTTTTTATTTTTAGAGCACTTGCATTTTTTCGTTTATTTGCAAAACTTTCTTTCCGGTTAATTTTTATTTTCTCTTTTTATGCATTTCTACCGCATTCTAGCGGTAGAAATGCAGTTGTTTTCAATTTTAGATAACTTAGTTTTTTTTTACATTTTTTGTACTTGCGTATTTATTTCCGCCTACTCGTTAAGAGTTAAATGGCGCCTGCTTATTTTAATTCTGTAGAGTGCGTGTGTTTTCATTTATGTCGAGAGAGTGTGTGCGTGCGTTGCATTTATTTTGTCCTACTCGTTTGAGTAGGACCCGTATTTATTTTCTCCTACTCATTTGAGTAGGACTTGCGTGTGTGCGTTTTACTGCTTTCATTTCTCCCGCCCACGCATTTGCGCCGGGACTCGCAATTTACTGCTTTCTTCAGTCCTACTCGTTTGAGTAGGACTTGCAATTTTCAGCTTTCATTTACTGCTTTCATTTTATCGCTTTCATTTACTGCTTTCTTTTTCTGCTTTCTTTTCTGCTTTTCCCGCAAGCCGTCCCCATTCCGATGAGTGGCTAACAGTTCTTAGCCCTCGGCATCGAAGAGCATTGAGACAGATAAAGTAGCTTAAAATAACTAAAGGTCTAATTTTTCTAATTAATTAAAAGTACTTAAGGTTTGCCCGGGGTTAACGACGCGTAGGACCACATATCGATGTGTGGGCCCTATTTCCGTAGTCCATATGCTAGCTAGCCGAGAGGCCGTGCATATGGACCGATCACCCCTTGGCAAAGAGAGTTCCGCACTAACCCTCGAGAGAGGAGGCGCGCCAACTCTACCTGATTGGGTTCCCCACCCAATAGCGGGGTTCTTAGCGTAATGCGGGCGTTAAGAGGAATCCTTCGTCGGACGAGAGCCCGGTCGAATAGTCTTAGCGTTCAGGTGAGCGATAGCCCTATAGCTAGGTGAGCTCATTTTAGTGGAACCTCCACGGCCAAGTCTCCGCCTTAATTAATTAGAAATTTAGGAGCTCTTTTTATTTAAAGTCTATTTTAGTTCAATTGTTTTTTCGGTGCCATCGAGCTAAGCTCTTCATCGGCACCACCTTCATGCTTTCATTTTCTTTCTGTCATTTTCTGCATTTTATTATATATAAATACCCGACAAGTATTATCGGTAAAATAATAGCCCCCTCCAGGGAAGAGTAGAAATAATCGAACCGGACCCGAGAACAATACGACCTCGATATTCCACCCGGAATATCCTGTACTACTCACGATAGGTGCACTTGCCTCCTTTCGTTAAAACTCGATTTCTAAACCTTTTTTATATCCAAAATAAATAAATAAATACGCGCGCCCCGTTTTCTTAAATAAATTCACTTCCGACTTTTTCTCAAATAAAACCGCCGGGGCGCCGCGTGACCGCAAATAATTTCCGAGTTTTTAACCATCAAGGGGAGTTGTGAGTTTCTTGATGAGTTCTTGGAAGAACTCAGCTGAAATCAATCTGACTTAGCTTTCTTCAAAGCTTCTTGAAAGTAGAACTCAATAAGATTGACTCCTTCTGCAGTTGATCCTTGATCTCTGCTACTTAAGATCAAGAATAAATCTGAACCCTTCTTCTCAGCCTAGTTCCAATGGCTGATTTCTTGGATGGAGCTCTCTCTCTCCAACTTCTTAGATCTTCACTTGATAGCTAAATCTTCTTTGAATTACTTGTCTGAACTTTAACCACTTCAACAACAGTTTCTGTAGACTGTATAAGCCTATTTATAGACCTTCTTCATGGTAACCGGCTGGTCCGGTTCATAACTGAATTCTGACAACTCTGACAGGTGCTGTAGACCGGCTGGAATGACAGCTGTCAAGTCATCCAGTCAGTTCTTGAAAATTCTGTAACTGTCTCCAAGTGTCGAGACTGTCTGTCTTTAAGTGTCGACACTTATAGACCAAGTGTCGACACATATTGTCTAAGTGTCGACACTAGCCTACAAGGTGTCGACACAACTTCTTGTGTTATAGATTTTATGTCTCGACACTACTTCTTCTTCATGTGTCGACACTGAAATTGAGTGTCGACACAAGTACTTGTACTTCAGTATTTTGCTGAATTCTTCTAAGTGTCGACACAACACCTTTGTGTCGACACATCTTCATGTGTTGAACTCGCTGAGTGTCGACACTTCTTCTTAGTGTCGACACATTTCTTCAGTGTTGATACTTGCTGAGTGTCGACACATTACTCTGGCTGTCGACACATTCTTCTTCTGTCGAGACTCTGGCTGAGTGTCGACACATCTTCATAGTGTCGACACTTGTACTTAGAATATTTTGTTGAACTTTGTTGTTCTTTGCTAAGTGTCGGCACAGCTCCTTGTGTCGACACTTTCTTCAAGTGTTGAGTCTTCAGCTAAGTGTCGACACATTGTTCTGGGTGTCGACACTTACTTCCAGTGTTGACTCTTCTGCTGAGTGTCGACACATTGTTCTGGGTGTCGACACTTGTACTTAGTTTCTGTTGACTTTTGCTGAGTGTCGACACAGCCTCCAAGTTTCGACACTTTCTGGTGTAGACATAGTTTCACTGGGTGTCGACACAACTGCTATGTGTCGACACAGCTTCACTGGCTTTTCTTCATTGAGTGTCGACACAGCTCCTTGTGTCGACACTTTCTGTCTGGTGTCGACTCAGCATCCCTGGTGTCGACACAATGACTCCAAGTGTCGACACTGCTTGCCTAGGTTTCGACACAAGTCTTCTTAAGTGTCGACACTTTCCCTCTGGGTGTCGACACATGGACTTAGAAACTTTTTCTTCTTTCCTGCAAATATTTAGCCTGCACAAGTAAACTCAAAACACATCAAATACATTTTGATGTATATCATTGAGTTGGGTGAGGCTTCTTCAAATCAGGTACATTTGAACCAATGTACCCAACAATCTCCCCCTATTTGGAGAAGTCATAACCCTTAGTCAATGATATACACCATTCATAATAAAATTACAAAATGATGTAAAGTAGGATTATATATAGCAGGGCAATCATAAACATGTATCAATTAAACATGTATACATAGACATCATCACAGAACAAATATGAAATAGATTTAACATATAACACATTATTCTAATATCTGTCATATTCATTTTTAAAAGTTTACAGAATGTTTTACATCAAAAATATTACATAGTAAACTTTTTAAGAAAATTCTAATTCTATTTCTGTTCAGGCTCCTTGATCACTATTCCTTTTCCAGCTTGTACTTTGGCTTGAACAGGAGCTTCAGCAACTTCAGCATCAGCAGGCTTCTTGCCTCTCAGATCTTTCTTCTTTAGCTCTTCTGCTTTAATCTTTTGCCTCTCAAAATAATGATAAGGCTTGGGAAAGTACTTGCTGGGCTCCTGAGCAATAGGATGTAGCTTTCCCATCTTGGCCTTTCTCCTGTATTGGACTATAACCTCCTGCCTTGACTCATGCTTTCTCCATTCAGCCTCAGAAAACCACTTGTACCTGTCTTGAATGTTATCTTTTGCAGCTTTCCATGAAGTCAAGATAATAGTCCTAGAGGTGGGGCTCCACTGCTCAAAGTCAGGTCTTTATTCAGCTTGCTCCCTGAACCTCTTCTTTGACAATCTAGTTTCTTCTTCTTTCTGCATAGCTTCTTGCATAGCTACAGAGATTGGCTAAACTACCTTCTCTATGATGACATTATCCTTACCCCCAGGTGGGCTATATATGGATTGTATGTCAGCATGAACCATGTCAAAATCTGGTGGAGGATGGATCACTTGAGCCACTTCAGGTTGCTCCCCTCCAAGATATGCAGGATGAATTCCAGATTCAGCAACATTATCATCATCATAAAGAGGAGGATATCCAAGAGTTGCTCTGATAGAATTAGATATCCACTTAGCATGATTAGAGCTGACCTTGACTAACACTCGCTCCCCCTTTATGACTTCTCTTTCTATGTGATCCCTCACATCATCTTTTTGAAATCTCACTTGATTATCCAAATAATTGACTCCATCTTTAAAGAAAGGTTTTAACCTTTGGAGTTTGTCAGTTATAATCTTCTGTGAGTCTTGGATGGCAGTCTTAACATCAATGATTTCTTCTTGAAATACTTTGTCAAAATCTGCTTTTGCTGTAGCTGGAGTCTGCCCTGCAGCTAGATTCTTCAGCTCTGTGACTATAGCATTGTGAGATGCAGTCAAATTATCATTCATCCTAATTTGATTTTCAAGTACATATCCTTGTTTGACTGCAAAGTCATCAACTTGTGCTTTTATCTTCTCCTGGTGTGTAGCCAAGTACACCACTGCATTTCCTCCCTTGTGGAAGCAGTCTGTCATCTCCTTCTTATTAAGATTCATTTCAAATCTTATTGACTTTATATCCTGGGCCAGATCAAATTGCAATGATTTCTGCCCTTAATCCACATACTTCTCAATAGCCTGCCTGTGCTCATCAAGTTTAATTTGCATTGCAACCATTAAAGCACTATAATCAACAGTTGGAGCTGGCAGTGATATAGGCTGTGGTGCAATAGTTTGGAGAGCCTTATTATAACTTTGGCTCCTTCTTCTAAATACTTGAAATTTTCTTTTCTTAGCCCTTGAAGTCTCCTCATCTTCAGAAGCAGATGAGCTGGCAATCTCTACCCTCTCCTTAGGTAGCTCCTTCTGCACTTCTGGTGCCTTCTCAGGCTCTTGCCTTGCAGATTCTTCAAGAATTAGTACTTGCTCTCCCTTAATTGGAGCATTCTCCCCCTCAACAGCAGCAGTTTCCTTGTCAAAATCTTCTTGATCCAGATTTAGAAATAAATCTTCCATGGTATACTCTTGTGGAGAATGAGCTGGAGAAACTCTGGGCTCATCTACCACTGGATCAGATACAAACTGAGCTGCAGTAGATGTGTCTTCCATGACAACATCTGGGACTTGACTAGCAGTCTGTGGTTGCTGATAAACATCAGACAAATCAGTATCTTCTATAGGAAAAACCAAAGCATTAAGCTCAGTAATTATCTCTAGAATTGTGGTTGTAGCTTGCTCACTTTCAAGAGGAGTGGGTTCTTCCACAACTAGTGGCTCCCCCTGGATGTGATCCTTGTGTATGGGGATAGCTTGAGGTAGCTCCCCCTGGATTTCAGCAACTTCTTGAGGAGCTGGAGACTTTACAACAGTTCCTTCCTCATTCTCATCAGGTGAGAAAACAACTTGCTCTTCACTATCAGAGTTGCTAGTTGGATCCTGAGCCACTGGAACAGTTTTCCTCTTCTTCTTTTGAGGTGATACTTTCTCAGGAATGATCTTCTTACGGGTTGGCATCTCCTTAGACAACACCCTGTCCCATCTGGAGAAGATCCTCATATCCATCTTTCTCATATGGTTGATTTTTGTTCCAGCTGCTTGACTCATTATCTCTGGAATACTTCCAGCAAGGTATAGACTTATGATCCTACCCAAGTTGGGCTTCTTCAGGCTTTCCTTTATCTTCTCAAAGATTACTATAGACCAGTCAGTTTTCAGAGTGAAGATTATCCTTGTCATGATATTAAACATATGGGCTGATATCCTATCATGCCCTCCTGGCTTACTTAAGATGACCTTGCCAACAATTTCTGATAGAAATTTTCCTTGACTGTTCATGCCCTTTCTATTAAAGACTGAACCAATTTTCATCTTAGCATCCAGTCCACACCATGCTAATGCATCTCTGGTCCTGGAAGCTGTAATCTCTTCTTCTTCCTTAGTTCTTGGCAACTGAAGGACTTTTCTCAGACTTTTTGGTGACACCCTCACCTTTTCACCATGGACCCTGGACTTGATCTTCAATCCAGTGTCGTCTACCTTAGCTCCATTAAGGAATTCCAAGACTTCCTTCTTCCAAATTTTTGTTGGCTCTGAAACAAGATATTCTAACCCTGAGTCGGCAACTAGGGTTACTACAGTCTTGATCTCCAGGTCTGCATCATCAAAAGCATTGCGCACCAGCTCGTAGCCTTCGTTGACGTTCTTCTCAAGCTTTGGCGCCATTAGGGTTTGAAGAATATGACTCGAGAGAAGAGAGGTGTCGACACACAAGTTTTGGCCTCGAAACTTTTGAAAGCATGTCGACAGACTAAGGCAAAACCCTATTTATACCTTTCTAGTTTTGAAGATGAAAAGGCGGGCAGCTAACTTAAATTGTGTCGACACTGGCAATAAGTGTTGACACTGACTTATAATGTCTCGACACCTATGTGTCGACACAAGTTTAGTCAATAGATTATATGTGTCGACACTTGTTTATGTGTCGACACCACTAAACTCGACACATAGTCGAGACTTTACTTAGATAATTCTGAGTAAACACTATGTGTCGACACCACCTTGGTTGTGTCGACACCAACTTGTCATGTGTCGACACTAATATTCTGAAGTGTCGACACCAACTTCCTAGATGTGTCGACACCTTTTTCCTGAAGTGTCGACACCACTATTCTGTGTCGACACATAGATCTCTGTGTGTCGACACCTTTTTACTTAGCCATTTCCAATTCGATAAACTTACTCTAAGTTTATCATTCCTAGTTCAATTTTAAACCTATTGAACTTAGCTTCTTCTATGGGATTAGTATACATATCAGCTAGTTGATTATCAGTTTTAACATATTCCAGTAAAATATCTTCTTTCTCTACATGCTCCCTAAGAAAATGATATTTTATCTCAATATGTTTAGTTCTACTATGAGAAACAGGATTATGTGCAATTGAAATAGCACTTGTAGAATCACAAAAGAGTGGAGTTCTACTTACCTGAAATCCATAGTCCTCAAGCTGATGTTGTATCCACAGAAGTTGAGCACAACAACTTCCTGCAGCCACATACTCTGATTCTGCAGTGGAGATAGCCACACTTGTTTGCTTTTTACTACTCCATGAAATCAGTCTTCCACCTAGGAATTGACAGGTTCTAGTATTGCTTTTTCTGTCTTCTTTGCATCCTGCAAAGTCTGCATCTGAATAACCTGTTAGATCAAAATCCCCATTCCTAGGGTACCAGAGGCCTAGATAAGGAGTGCCCTTTAGATATCTCAATATTCTTTTGGCTGCTGTCAAATGAGACTCTTTAGGGCAAGCTTGATACCTTGCACAGACACATGTAGCATACATGATATCTGGTCTACTTGCAGTCAAATATAATAGGGAGCCAACTATCCCTCTATACAAGGTTTCATCTACAGGTTTCCCTGCATCATCATTGCTAAGAGACATACTTGATCCTATAGGAGTCTTCATGGTGCTGGATGAATCCATACCATACTTCCTTATGAGTTCTAGGGTGAACTTGGACTGGCAAATGGATAAACCATTCTCAGTCTGTCTTACTTGGAGACCCAAGAAGAACTTTAGCTCTCCCATACTACTCATCTCAAATTGACCTTGCATCAGTTTTGCAAACTTTTTGCAAAGGCTACTTTCAGTAGACCCAAATATAATATCATCTACATATATTTGGACTAGTATTACTTTGCCTCTAGATTCCCTAAGGAATAGAGTCTTGTCTATTTTCCCCCTTGTGAACTTATTCTCAATAAGGAAACTAGATAGAGTTTCATACCAAGACCTAGGAGCTTGCTTTAACCCATATAAAGCTTTCCTAAGTCTATAGACATGATTAGGTAGAGTTGAATCAACAAAACCTGAGGGCTGTTCCACATAGACTTGCTCTTTAAGATTACCATTTAGAAATGCTGACTTGACATCCATTTGGTAAACTTTGAATCCTTGAAAGGTTGCATAGGCCAGGAACATCCTTATGGCTTCCAGTCTGGCTACTGGAGCAAAGGTTTGATCAAAATCAATACCTTCTTCCTGCCTATACCCTTTAGCAACCAATCTTGCTTTGTTCTTAATGATGACTCCTTGTTCATCCATCTTGTTCCTATAGATCCACTTGGTTCCAATTATATTGTGGTCTTTAGGTTTAGGAACAAGCTCCCAGACCTTGCATCTCTTGAACTGATTCAGCTCTTCTTGCATTGCCTCAATCCAAAGAGGGTCTAGGATGGCTTCTTCAAACTTCTTAGGTTCAACTTGGGATAGAAAGCTGGAGTAGATTGCTACATTCAGGTTTCTGCTCCTTGTTTGTACCCCTTATCTTGGATCACCAATAATTTGCTCAGCTGGATGATCTCTAAGATGCCTATTGGCTGGAGGCATCCTTACTTCAGGTTGAACTTCTTCAACTTCATCATCTTGCTGAACTCCTTGTACATCTTCTGCATTAGGTACATGTAGTACTCCCCCTGGACAGCAGCCACTATCTTCAACTTGCTGCCTTGCAGTAGGTACTTCTTCTATAGTAAGCTTGTCCATCTTCTTGGTTATACCTGAGGAGTTGCATACACTACTAGACAACTCATTGTTAATAAGCCTAGTTTCATCAAATACTACATGTACAGTCTCTTCTACAACTTGTGTTGTCAAGTTGTAGACTCTATAAGCCTTACTATTGTTGCTGTACCCAACAAAGATCCCCTCTTGGGACTTGGCAGCAAACTTAGTCAAGTAAGACTTTCCATTGTTAAGTATAAAACACTTACAACCAAAGATCCTGAAGTAGGATAGATTTGGTTTCCTGCCTTTCACAACCTCATAGGGGGTCTAGTTGAAGCTTTTAGTTATGGTAGCCCTATTAATAACATGGCATGCAGTATTCACTGCCTCAGCCTAGAAGTATTCTGGTAGTGTTGTATCATTTAATAGGGTCCTACCAGCCTCAATCAAGGTTCTATTCTTCCTTTCAGCAATGCCATTTTGCTGAGGTGTTCTTGGTGAAGAAAACTCTTGAAATATCCCAAAGTCTTCACATAGTTTTGTCATGCTATCAGACTGAAACTCAGTACCATGGTCACTTCTTATTTTGACCACTGTACTATTTAGTTCATTCTGAATTTGTCTAACAAAGCTATAGAACACATTGGGTGTTTCAGATTTCTGTCTAAGAAAGAACACCCAGGAAAACCTTGAGTAGTCATCTACAACTACAAAGGTATAGACCTTCCTACCTAGGCTGTGAACTGGCATTGGACCAAAGAGATCCATATGCAAGAGGAATAAATACCTCACAGCATCTTTGTTTTCTATGCTTCTAAAGGTGGATCTAGTCTGCTTGCCCTTTTGACAAGCTGAGCAAATACCATCTTTAATACACTTAACTTGAGGACCATTCCTCACTAACTCTTTGCTAAAGAGTTTGCCAATTGTCTTGTAGTTAAGATGGGCTAGCCTCTTGTGCCATTTGACACAATGAGAGACTTTCTCATCAGCCACAAGACACACTTGAGAACCATTGGTCTCACACATAATGTCTAGGCAGTAGACATTCCTCTTTCTATAACCTGTCAAAATGATCTCTTGATCATTTGACCTCCTGATATGACAACCATCTTTGACAAATGAGATGTCATATCCTACATCACTTAATTGACTTATACTAATTAGGTTGTGTTTCAAACCTTTAACATAAGCCACTTGAGTAATGGTAACTAAGTTACTAGAAATGTTACCAAACCCTTTGATGATTCCTTTTTCAGAACCACCAAAGGTGACTTTAGGACCATCTTTGATTGGAGTGTAGTCCTTTAGCAATTCCCTTGTTCCAGTCATATGTCTGGAACATCCACTGTCCAAGTACCATATTGGGGCATGGCCACTTGGACTCACCTGCAAAACAAATTAGTGAACCTTAGAACCCAAAGAATTCTTGGGTCCTTGGTACTTGTTAGTTTGCATCCTGACAAGGCTACCTGCTGGTTTTCCAACAGGCAGATTGCTACTCACTTTGGCACTAGCATTGTGCCAACAGTCCATTGCATAGTGGCCTACCTTGCCACAGCACCAACACTCAAACTTATTGTACCTTTGCTTAGGTACTGTCTTTGCTATTTTATCTACAGCAAACTTGTTGAGAGTTTGGGCTTTGCCCTTGGACTTGGACTTGGACTGAACAGTCCTTGCAGGTCTAGTAAACCCCAATCCAGCTTTACCTTTGTGATGAATAAATTCATCAATTATGGGTAAAACAGACTTTGGTTTAGAAAACCTAGCAACTAAGTCCTTCTCCTTCTGAAGATTAATCTCCAGACTCTTGATTTGATCATTCTTAAATGATATAGTTCACATTTGAATCACAGTTATGTGCTTCAATCAGGCTATCTCATTAAGCTTTTGATCAAACAACTTCTCAAAATCAGTTGCAGCAGCTTTGAGAATAACAATTTCCTTTGCCTGACTTTTGACTAGGGACTTGCTCTTCTTATAAGCTTGCAACAGAACTCTATATTCATCTATCAACTGATGAATATCTTCTTCAGACTCAGATGCACTCTCATCATTTGATGAGGATGAATCTTATTCTGTACTGGCACAAGAAACTGAACTTAAAGTTGAACTTTGTACCTTACTAGGTCCTGGCTGCTCCAGGATTTTGTCACTTTCTGTCAATGCCATTAGTCCTTGGCACTGACAGTCTTCTTGTTCATATATAGAATTCATAATCTACATGAACTCTTCTTCTTCTTCCTCAGCAAACAGTTCTATATATGCCTCAGCATCTGACTCAGTTTCTGATGAAGAGATATCTGACAGGCTCTTGTCCTTTTTGACAACAAAAGACTTCTCCTTCTTGCCCTTGTATTGAGTCCTTTTCTTGTCACTTGACTCCTTCCTCTTCTCTGGACAGTCTGCTATCACATGACCTTGTCTATTGCAGCAATATCACACAATTTTTGATAGTGTAGCTTTGCTAGACTTAGACTTTTTCCTATCTTTCTTTGAAGACTTCTTTTTCTGATAAGAGTCTTCCTTTCCCTGTGAAGTAGATGGCCTTGTCCTCCACTGTTTCTTCTTTAAGAATTTCTGAAAATGTCTTGTGAAGGCAGCAAAGTCTTCATCACTTTCACTGCTTTCAGATTTTGTGCTTTCTGAATCTTCTGACTCAGTCTCAACTACTTTAGGAGGTGAAGTTGGTGACTTACTCCTGTACTTTCTGGGGGCTTCTGATTTAAAGGCCACTGTCCTTTCGTTGTGTTCATTTCTTGTGGATTTCTCCTCTTCTTTCCTCACCATTAACTGCATCTCATAAGACAACAGTTTGCCAAAAAGTGTTGGTGGAGGAATTTCTGCTAACTTAGCCATTTCTCTAATGGCACAGATCTTGGTGTCCCAATCTTTTGTTAGGGACCTTAGAAACTTATCATTGAGTTCATAATTACTGAACTCTCTGCCATAGGACATGAGCTCATTCACTATCCTGTAGAACTTTTTATAGCACTCATTTATGCTATCAGCTTTTCCTTGTCTAAAACTTTCATACTCTTGGTTTAGCAAGAATTTTCTGTCTTGCCTTACTTCTTCAGAACCCTCCATATACACAATAAGAGTATCCCACATCTCTTTGGCTGTCTTACAGTGTATCAGATTCTGAAAAGTTGCATCATCTATAGCACTCACTATAATGTTTTGAGCCCTTTTGTCCATGGTGGCTAGAACAATTTCATCCTTTGTCATTTCAGAGAAATCCTTTGGAGTTCTCTGATTTGCATCTAATACTGACACCTTTATGGGCACATATGGCCCTTCTTTTACTGTGATATAAATCCTAGGGTCTGAAGCTTCCATAAAGAGTCTCACCCTTTCCTTCCAGATCCCAAAGATCTCTTTCCTATATATAGGTAGCTTCATGGATCCCAATTCCTTGTGATTTTCAGTGGAACCCATAGTTCTTGATTTTCTTGATTCTGTAATTCACTTAGACTGAATCTGCCAATCAGGATCTACTCAGACAGTTATGTCCCTTTTTGAGCAACCTGGCTCTGATACCACTTGAAAGATATTGTACCTAAACACCTAGAGGGGGGGGGGGGTGAATAGGTGACCAAATTCTTTTTAACTTTTTATGGCAGCAATCAGTTTATAATACAGATGTATATCTAATTTTGCACAGCAATCACACAGCAATCACAGCAAATCATAACACACAGTAGACACACAGTTTTATAGTGGTTCCCCAAGGTTTGGGTACATCCACTTTCCCCCTTCGCCTATCTAGCAGTGTACTAGATTCGACCAAACTCCTCCACTATCTCAGAACCCAAAACTGGTTCCTACACCTCAGGCCCAAGGCCCTACAACTCAGCTTCTTCACAAAGCCTACACTCAGCCACAAAGGCCTACACTCAGCCACCAAGGCCTGCACTCAGCCACCAAGGCCTACACTCAGAGATTTCAATCTCCTACACTCAGGCACTCAAGCCCTACACTCAGGCTTTATAATTGCAGGCTTACAAGACTCAGATCCAAAGGATCCTACAAGATAAAATGAATACAATAATGTTAACTCAGCAACTCAGAGACAAGAGAGGGGAGTTGTGAGTTTCTTGACGAGTTCTTGGAAGAACTCAGCTGAAATCAATCTGACTTAGCTTTCTTCAAAGCTTCTTGAAAGTAGAACTCAATAAGATTGACTCCTTCTGCAGTTGATCCTTGATCTCTGCTACTTAAGATCCAGAATAAATCTGAACCCTTCTTCTCAGCCTAGTTCCAATGGCTGATTTCTTGGATGGAGCTCTCTCTCTCCAACTTCTTAGATCTTCACTTGATAGCTATATCTTCTTTGAATTACTTGTCTGAACTTTAACCACTTCAACAACAATTTCTGTAGACTGTATAAGCCTATTTATAGGCCTTCTTCATGGTAACCGGCTGGTCCGGTTCATAAGTGAATTCTGACAACTCTGACAGGTGCTGTAGACCGGCTGGAATGGCAGCTGTCAAGTCATCCAGTCAGTTCTTGAAAATTATGTAACTGTCTCCAAGTGTCGAGACTGTCTGTCTTTAAGTGTCGACACTTATAGACCAAGTGTCGACACATGTTGTCTAAGTGTCGACACTAGCCTACAAGGTATCGACACAACTTCTTGTGTTATAGATTTTATGTCTCGACACTACTTCTTCTTCATGTGTCGACACTGAAATTGAGTGTCGACACAAGTACTTGTACTTCAGTATTTTGCTGAATTCTTCTAAGTGTCGACACAACACCTTTGTGTCGACACATCTTCATGTGTTGAACTCGCTGAGTGTCGACACTTCTTCTTGGTGTCGACACATGTCTTCAGTGTTGATACTTGCTGAGTGTCGACATATTGCTCTGGGTGTCGACACATTCTTCTTCTATCGAGACTCTGGCTGAGTGTCGACACATCTTCATAGTGTCGACACTTGTACTTAGAATATTTTGTTGAACTTTGCTGTTCTTTGCTAAGTGTCGACACAGCTCCTTGTGTCGACACTTTCTTCAAGTGTTGAGTCTTCAGCTAAGTGTCGACACATTGTTCTGGGTGTCGACACTTACTTCTAGTGTTGACTCTTCTACTGAGTGTCGACACATTGTTCTGTGTGTCGACACTTGTACTTAGTTTCTGCTGACTTTTGCTGAGTGTCGACACAGCCTCCAAGTGTCGACACTTTCTGGTGTAGACACAGTTTCACTGGGTGTCGATACAACTGCTATGTGTCGACACAGCTTCACTGGCTTTTCTTCATTGAGTGTCGACACAGCTCCTTGTGTCGACACTTTCTGTCTGGTGTCGACTCAACATCCCTGGTGTCGACACAATGACTCCAAGTGTCGACACTGCTTGCCTGGGTGTCGACACAAGTCTTCTTAAGTGTCGATACTGCTTGCCTGGGTGTCGACACAAGTCTTCTTAAGTGTCGACACTTTCCCTTTGGGTGTCGACACATGGACTTAGAAACTTTTTCTTCTTTCCTGCAAATACTTAGCCTGCACAAGTAAACTCAAAACACATCAAATACATTTTGATGTATATCATTGAGTTGGGTGAAGCTTCTTCAAATCAGGTACATTTGAACCAATGTACCCAACACATCCCGAGACTTCACACGGCCTGTGACACACCCGTGTCCCAAGCCGTGTGCCCATACACGGCACTCAGACACGGCCTAGCGCAAAATTCATCACGCTGAGTTCGTCGACCTGATTTGACACGCCCTGTGACACGCCCGTGTCACAGGCCGTGTACAACTTTTCGACACTCGACGACCACATCTCGACACTCGACGATCTCGACATCTCGACACTCGACGACACGGCCTGGGACACGCCCGTGTCCTGGGCCGTGTGCCCCCTCTCGACACATCGTAGAGCGGAAAAACGTTGACACCCAGGCCGATCGTCGACACGGCCTCGACACGCCCTGCGACACGCCCGTGTCACAGGCCGTGTCCGCTGTTCGACGACCGTCGACTCCAAATTTCGTCGACTTCGTGGCCAAATCGTCGGCCCCAGCTTGATACGCCCTGGGACACGCCCGTATCCCAGGCCATGTCACCCTTGCCTGCTGAAAAACTTTGGGCTGTTACAATCCTCCCCTCCTACAAGAAATTTCGTCCTCGAAATTCAGACACAGGAAGGCACTAAGTAACCAACAAGAAACATGTTACAACATGTACTTTTTTTTATGTTACAATATCCTCTCTACAGATTACAAAAATAGCTCGGGGAACTCTTCTCGCATGGTTTGCTCTCGCTCCCATGTCAGTTCTTCACGACCGCAGTTATCCCATCGGACTTTCACCATGCCGACCGTCTTGTTCCGCAACTGTTTCTCGGCTCGATCTTCGATCTGAATGGGTCTAACTTTCGTTGTTAGCCCATACTCCACCGGCACACGATCATCCGTGATCACTTGAGCTGGATCTTTCACGGCCTTCCGAAGCACCGAGATGTGAAATACATCATGTAATCCACCAAAGTCTGCCGACAGAGCTAGCCGATAAGTCGCTTCGCCAATTCGCTCAACCACTTCAAAAGGACCGTTAGCTTCTACCCAAGCTAAGGGAGTACAACACTTCCTTCCATATAGAGCTTCATATGGTGCCATCCCAATGCTCGCCTGGTAGCTATTATTATATGCAAACTCTACCATATATAGATGATCTTCCCATCTCTTTCCGAAGTCAAGGGCGCACATTCGGAGCATGTCCTCCATTATTCTGTTGGTACGTTCAGTTTGGCCATCCGTTTGGGGATGAAAGGCAGTACTGAAAGTCAACTTCGTGCCCAACAGTCGATGAAATAGCCTCCAATCATTTGACGTGAATCGCACATCTCGATCACTTACAATGCTCTGAGGAACACCGTGAAGCCGCACAATCTGGTCAACATATAACTTTGCCAAACTTTCAACTGAATCATCCCGCCTGTTTGGGAGAAAATGTGCTACTTTAGTTAGCCGGACAACAATTACCCAAATGGAATCATTTCCTCGCTGCGATCTCGGCAACCTGTGCACAAAATCCATGGAAATATCATCAAATTTCCACTCTGGGATCGGCAGGGACTTCAAATAACCGCCCGGCTTTTGGCATTCCGCTTTCACCATCGCACATGTTTGACATTTAGAGGCATAAAGGGCAACATCTTTCTTGAGCCCTGGCCACCAGAATAGCTTCTTCATATCGTTGAACATCTTCGTGCTCCCGGGGTGAATGGAATTCTTTGTATAATGCGCTTCATACATCAGTTCTTCCCTTAATTTCCCCACAATCGGGACGCACAAACGGCCCTCTTTTTGCAAAAGACTGTCATTCCAGGTGAATTTGCCCTCTGGCCCTTCATTCACATAGCATAAGAGATCTTTATCCAACTCCGTTGCCCGTCGAACTCGGTCTGCAAGGTCACATTGCACCTCAGTCCAGTTCAACCATGCAGTGGCAGTGGAATTCTTATCAATACAATAAATCTCCAACGCCTCCAACTCCTGGATAAGACGTTCATCATGCCTTTGTAACCAATTCACTCTAGCCGGAACCCGCCGACTCAAGGCATCCGCGACAACATTCCCCTTCCCAGGCGTATAGTGAATATCAAAGGTGTAGTACCCAAGGAACTCCAACCACCTTCGTTGTCGCATATTTAAATCTTTCTACTCCAGTAGGTACTTTAGGCTCTTATGATCTGTATAGATCTCCACCTTCAGCTCGTGGTCAACCGAATCTTCAGCTCGTCAAAAGCTCGTGCGCACTTTGGCGTCCAAACGAACTTCTGATCTTTTCGCGTCAGTGTGGTTAGCGGCAAAGCGATCCGCGAGAAGGTTTCCACAAATCTTCTATAGTAGCCCGCAAGTCCAAGGAAACTCCTGACCTCGGCCATGGAAGACAACATTGGCCACTCCTGTATGGCCCTTATCTTTGCTGGATCCACTGCAATGCCCGCTCCACTCACCACATGGCCCAAAAATGCCACTGACGATAGCCAAAACTCGCACTTCGAGAACTTGGCATAGAGCTGATTTTGCCTCAACGTGTTCAACACCAACCGCAAGTGAATCTCATGCTCAGCTTTGGACTTCGAGTACACCAGGATGTCATCAATGAACACGATCACAAACAGATCCAGGTACTCGCGAAAAATATGGTGCATCAAATCCATAAACACCGAGGGCGCATTGCATAGTCTAAATGGCATGAATGTGAACTCATAGTGCCCATAACGCGTTCCAAATGCGGTTTTGGGAATGTCACCTTCCCGAATTCTTAACTGGTAATACCCAGACTTCAGGTCCAACTTCGAATAGACAGTCTAGCCCACCAGCCGATCGAACAACTCATCAATCCAGGGTATCAGATACTTATTCTTCGCGGTCGGCTTATTCAGTTCACGGTAATCAATACACAACCGCAACCCACCGTCTTTCTTCTTTACAAAAAGCACAGGCGCGCTCCAAGGTGACATACTTGGGCGTATATACCCTCGCTCTAACATTTCTTGTAATTGGACCTTCAACTCCGCCATCTCTTTTGGCGCGACGCGATATGGCGAGCGGGCCACAGGTTTCGCACCTGACACCAACTCGATCGTGAAGTCAATCTCCCGCTGGGTGGTAGCCCAGGGAGATCCGTGGGAAACACATCTGTAAATTCTGCCACAATCGAAACCTCATACACACTGGCCTTAGGATCAACAACCTGAATCAGTGCGAAGTAACACTCCGCACCCTTCCGAACAGCTTTGACTACCTGGAGTGCAGACATCAATGTCCCGCCTACTCCTCGCATACCTGCGAACTTTGTCTCATGTTCGGTAGTCTGGCCCAACGTGATTTCTTTGGACTGAAAATCAATCATGGCATGCTGCTCCGCAAGCCAATCCATCCCAAAAATCACATCGAATTCCGATATTGGCAATACAAAAGCAGTCAAACTGAAATCCCGACTTCCTATTTGCACCGCCACATCACAAGCTTGATCCGCAAGCATCCAACCACCATTCGACAACACCACTCTGACGTTATCTGTCTTTTCACGACTGGATATCCCAAGCCGCGTTATAAACTTGCTAGACAGAAAAGAATGCGATGCACCCGTATCAAACAGTGCTCGCGCCAGCGTGTCCCGAATCATCACAAAGCCTGTGACAATCATGTCACACACACAAACCGCAAACATATATGTACCAAGTAAAGCATACAAACAATCACATGTGCAAAACTAAACTCATACCTGTGACCACGTCACTCTGCTTGATGGTCTCTTGCAGGCCAAGATTGTAGACCCGGGGTTGCGCCTGCGAGGCAGAGGAATCCACCACCGCCTTTCCTTTTTCCGCATAAGATGCTCCCGCCTTCTTTTCACTCTTTGGCGGCATCCGACAATCTCGCACAATATGCCCCATCCGACCACAATTGAAGCAGATACGAGTATCTGGCTTGGAGGTAGCCACTGACGTTGCTCCCGTTGCAACTGATGAAGGAGCTTGTCCACTTGTCTTGGACTTCTTGCCCCATCGCTTTTTATAAAATGTTTTCCCCGATCGGGGCACCTTCCACTCCGGTTGCGTCACAGCCAACGCTCTCTTCCCTTGCACCCTTTTCATATCCTTTGCCAACGCGCTCGCAGTGTCAACCAACGCTTGGAAACCTTAGTTCACCGAACTTGACACAAGGAACCTCAGCTCGTTCCTCAGTCCTTCATAGAACTGATTGGTCTTCCTCTGCTCATCAGCAAAAATCGAACCCGCATACCGCCCCAAGCGAGTAAATTCATGCAGGTACGCGTCAACACTGCCATCACCTTGTGTTAGCCTTTGGAATTCATTTTCAATGGCTATCCGTTGAGCCGCAGGAAGGTGCTTTGCTAGGAAGAGTCGGGAGAATTCTTCCATGGATACTCGGGTTAAAGGACGACCCTCCAAGTGATGCAACTCCATCTCATCCCACCATAATCGAGCTTCTCCTTCAAGCAAGAAGGTAACTAAGGTAATTTTCTGATGCTCCGCCGTTCCAATTGCCGTCATCACTCGCTTGACGCGCGATAGCCAATCCTCAGCCTGCGTCGGAGTTCCCGCTCCCGAGAACGTAGGCGGATGGAAACTCATAAACCGCGTTAGCTGCTTCTCAGCCGCTCGAGGAGCCACATCCACTACAGGTTCGGGCCTTGCCGCCACCTGTTCTGGCCTCACAGCCGGTTGCTCCTGCCTTAGTGTCTATCCTTGGATCATGGTAAATAAAGCCTCCGCAACTAAACGCACATGTTCCGCAGACGGTGGAGGTGTAGGAACCGCGGCTGGTGCCGTACTTTCATCAGAATGCTGGGGCTCAGACGGCCCAGCCCCACTGTGTGTCACCTAAAGGTGGACAAGACACACACATTAGCGGTCGTACCCAAGCAAACAACACAAAATAAGACCACGCAGGTTCCTCAACCACACAACTTTGCATTCCTATCATGGACATTCAGGAGTTCATTCGTAGACTTTGGTTTGCACAAACGCGTGCTCGCCACCCCACAAAAGAAGTCGACCACGATTTCGAGAGGGAAAGACCAAGACAACCGATACCAAAAATGTAACAACCTCATCCGTTCATATGATATATTCTAGATGGTCCGGCCGGGGCCCCACAGTATATATCACAAAACAGGCGGTGAAGGTACATGATGATACCAGAGTAGCGCATCACACCTATCACAAAGCATTCTAGCGGAAGCCTAGACTACAACTTGAACTCCTCATGAATGTCCAAATATAAAACTCCACATTTTATACGATATAGGAATGTCTTACAACAAGTACAAAGAGTTGGCCTTATGGCCTTACATGACTTTCAAATAGTGGCCTAAACAGATTGGCGCGCAGGCCGGCCACAATAAAAGAAAACACACAACATTTCCAAATAGCCTTCGAGGGCTAGCAGCAGTAGCAGCAACAACAGCAGGAACATCAACCTCTATGCGTCCCGCTCGGCTCTCTAGCACCTGAACAGGGACAATCCACACAACGGTGGAAAACAAAAGCAACGGTCAGCGTTCAGCTGACCAAATTATAACGACCCTACCCCTTTTCTCGGGGTAGCGGTAACCTTCCCTGCAGGTATATGATAACACAGTATGACAATATATCTCATCAAAATGTGCTTTCACGCACACAAGCCATCACAACCGTTCGCCACCCGGCCTAACGGTCCGTGCACTCAGGGCACATTCTTGGTATTCTGGCAAAGCTCTTGCCCACCACCGTATCAGGGTCACAACCCAACGGTAAATCTCTTGAGCATTTACTCCATGGCGTGCAACCGGAGTTAGTCTTCCTACACCGGGATGGCCCGTAGCCCCCCATTGTGTGATGGTGCGCAGGCCGAAGACTCTTGCTATGCGCTCCAACAGACCGCACCTTTTGGTCTCATGTCGGACGGACATAGCACAGGTCGGATCCTCCACCCCCCGTTGCTCAAATCGCCTTGCCTTCTCCGAGTACAATGTACTCATGGATATATCAAAGGCGCGGGTCGGTCTCACCAATCATGTTCTTGGCATTCAAGCCTGGGCATAATTCTTACACCCATTCTCTATCATAACAGCGGGTCTTTCCTGGGCATCCCAGTACTTCCTGTTATTCTCTTCACAGGTGGACACCGCAAAATCACAAATGTCAGGGGTCTTTCCTGGCTACCATGGCAGTACTTCCTGTTAATCGCTTCACAGGTGGACACCCTATGACATCAAGTATCACAAAGGGCATTTCGTGGTCACACCAGTACTTCCTGTGCCTCATCCACAGGTATGACCCAAAAACATAACACAGATATTTTCCTGGACTACCACTCCAGTACTTCCTACTACTACTTTTCGCAGGCATAACCCATTGACTCCTTAAACTACACGTTTATCACGGAGTCTTCTCCGGTTCGTATGCAACATCACCAATCCAGACCAACCTGTCCAGATGGGCTTCACACAGCATGCCTATTCCGTACTCCATTTCCGGATCTATATGCCAACAAAGGGGATTTCAAGCATCCACCCAAAGACTCCCAAAATCAGCCACCTCTTGGTGGGGGAATCACAATTATATGCCAAAAGGAAGCCTTCACATGGCTAGGAAGAAAAGTCGTTACCCTTGACGACCGCTTCGGTGCCGCAAAGCTAGCTTGCACGAAGCACGAGAGCTTTTCCTCCGCAACGCGGCTTCGGATCTCTTGTCGGTAAACCACAGCACCACCAACAGCAGCCCTTCCCCTTCTTACTCCTTCTTCCTCTCTCTCTTTCTCCCTTTTGAAGAAAGATAAAGGCTAAGAAAAAATGAGAATAAGTTCTCAGTTTCGGCCTTTAGGAAAAAGAGGAAAGAAGCTTCAGGCCTTGGATCCAGGCTGAAGGAATGGACGACCACGATTTTGCCAAAAACACTGATTTTGACCTGACACGGCCTGTGACATGCCCGTGTCCCAGGCCGTGTGCCTCAAGAGGTGGTCAACCAACCTATCCAGACCAGTGACACGCCCATGGGACATGCCCGTATCATGGGCCGTGTCACCCAACACGGCTTCAGACACGCCCGTGTCTGTGGCCGTGTGCACTGGCGAAAATAATCCCAAAACATCCCGAGACTTCACACGGCCTGTGACACGCCTGTGTCCCAGGTCGTGTGCCCATACACGACACTCAGACACGGCCTAGCGCAAAATTCATCGCGCTGAGTTCGTCGACCTGATTTGACATGCCCTGTGACACGCCCGTGTCATAGGCCGTGTTCAACTTCTCGACACTCGACGAACACATCTCGACACTCGACGATCTCGACATCTCGACGACACGGCCTGGGACATGCCCGTGTCCTGGGCCGTGTGCCCCCTCTCGACACATCGTCGAGCGAAAAAAAGTCGACACCCAGGCCGATCGTCGACATGGCCTCGGCACGCCCTGCGACACGCCCGTGTCGCAGGCCGTGTCCGCTGTTCGACGACCGTCGACTCCAAATTTCGTCGACTTCGCGGCCAAATCATCGACCACAGCTTGACATGCCCTGGGACACGCCCGTGTCCCAGGCCGTGTCACCCTTGCCTGCTGAGAAACTTTGGGCTGTTACATGGGGTGCCTCCCAGGAGCGCTTTGTTTATAGTCGCGTAGCTTGACTATTTTGGCTGTTTATATATCTAGGAGGGTTATGGATTCGAAATTACCTCCCATAGGATTGTCTGCTATGTATAATTTTAAGCGATGACCGTTCACTTTAAACGAGCCTTTATCCGGGTGGGAGACGAGTACAGTCCCATATGGCCAAACCTCTTCAACTTTGAAGGGGTCGGACCAGCGTGATCTAAGTTTCCCAGGGAAAAGTCTAAGTCGTGAATTATAAAGAAGGACAAGATCGTCCGGAGAAAACGTTTTGTGGGGCTTGAGTTTTTGGTCGTGATAAAACTTAGAACGCTTCTTATAGAACTTATTGCTCTCGTAAGCGTTTGCATGCCATTCATCAAGCTCATTTAGTTGCAGTTTTCTATTTTGGGCGGCTAAGCTAGCGTCGAGATTTAAAAGTTTTAAAGCCCAAAGTGCGCGATGTTCTAATTCTACGGGGAGATGACACGCTTTGCCGTATACTAATCGATACGGCGTACAACCAATTGCGGTTTTGTATGCGGTACGATAAGCCCACAACGCATCGTCGAGTTTGATGGACCAATATTTCCTATTATGTGAAACGGTTTTCTCTAATATGCGCTTTATCTCGCGATTTACTACCTCTACTTGGCCACTAGTTTGCGAGTGGTAGGGGGTGGCAAGTTTGTGCGTGACGTCGTATTTAGCTAACGTCTTAGCCATCTGGGTGTTGCAGAAATGCGTCCCCTTATCGCTTACAATAGCGCGCGGAGTGCCGAAGCGAGAAAATAGTTTTTTAAGAAATGTAACGATGACTCGCGCATCGTTGGTGGGGAGAGCTTGCGCTTCCGCCCACCTCGATACGTAGTCGATCGCTACTAAAATATAATTATTTTTGAAAGACGGAGGTAGGGGCCCAACGAAATCTATGCCCCATAAATCGAAGACTTCGCATTCTAAAAACAAATTTTGGGGCATCTCGTCGCGATGAGAGATGTTACCCGACCGCTGACAGCTATCGCATGCGCACACAAAATTGTGAGCGTCTTTGAATAGAGTGGGCCAAAAGAAGCCCGCCTCCAGCGCCTTCCACGCGGTCCGGTTAGCTTGATAATTCCCACCAGCCGGACCCTCGTGGCAGTGCCTAAGGATTTGCGTGCACTCCACACCCGCGACACATCTTTGGACCGCTTGGTCCGCGCAGATACGAAAAAGAAAAGGGTCCTCCCAAAAGAAATATTTCAAGTCAGAAAAGAATTTCTTCTTTTGCTGGCTCGAAAAGTCTTTTGGAAGCACCCTCGCAAATAAATAGTTCCCAAAATCTGCGAACCAAGGCGGGGAAGATGAACTAGTAGTTATGGCTAGGAGGCGTTCCTCGGGGAATCTGTCATTTATGTCAGATTCGACGAGCGCTTCCGCAGCAGGATTTTCTAAGCGGGAGAGGTGATCGACGGCTAAATTTTTCACGCCCCTCTTATCCCGGATCTCTAAATCAAACTCCTGCAAGAGGAGGATGCATCGAAGAAGGCGGGGTTTGGCATCCGTTTTCGCTAACAAATATTTTAAGGCAGAATGGTCGGTAAATACGATAACTTTGGATAACGTTATATACGAGCGAAACTTATCGAAAGCAAAAATGACGGCTAAAAGGTTTTTTTTCCGTTGTCGTGTAATTTCCTTGTGCGGAAGTGAGTGTCTTGCTAGCGTAGTAAATATGATGAAAATATTTGTTTATACGTTGGCCAAGAACGGCACCTACGACAATATCACTAGCGTCGCACATAATCTCGAACGGAAGGGTCCAATCGGGCGCCACTAAAATAGGTGAATTGATAAGTTTTTGTTTTATAAAATTAAAAGCAGACTCGCATTCTCTATCAAAGACAAAATTTGATTCCTTTTCCAAGAGGCGAGTAAGCGGCTTTGTTATTTTTGAAAAATCTTGAATAAAACGCCTATAAAAGCCCGCGTGCCCTAAGAAACTGCTAATAGATTTAACGTTGGAAGGCGGGGGAAGTTTTTCGATAATTTTAACATTGGCCTTATCGACCTCCATCCCCTTAGACGAAATCATATGGCCGAGAACCAAACCTTCTCAAACCATAAAGTTACATTTTTCCCAATTTAAAACAAGATGCGTGTCCTCGCATCGCTGAAGGACATGATCTAAATTACGAATACAGGACGGGAAAGAGCTTCCGAAAACAGAGAAGTCATCCATAAAGACTTCCATAATGTCTCCTACCAGCTCGCCAAAGATCACCATCATACATCTTTGGAATGTAGCGGGCGCGTTGCAGAGGCCAAATGACATTCTTCGATATGCGAAGGTACCAAACAGGCAGGTAAAAGTTGTTTTCTCTTGCTCATCGGGGGAAATGGGGATTTGGAAAAACCCCGATAGTCCATCGAGAAAACAAAAATACGGATGACCGGACAAACGCTCTAAAATTTGGTCTAAGAATGGTAGTGGGAAATGATCCTTACGGGTGGCGTCATTGAGCTTTCTATAATCGATGCACACCCGCCAACCCGTAATAGTACGAGTTGGGACGAGTTCATTGTGCTCATTCTCCACTACGGTAAGACCGCCCTTTTTGGGCACCACGTGAATGGGACTAACCCACGTACTATCCGATATGGGATAAATAATCCCCGCGTCTAATAATTTAATAATTTTGGCCTTAACGACGTCTTTCATGTTTGTGTTAAGATGTCGCTGCGGCTGAATAGTTTTGCGGCAATTATCCAGAAGGAAAATCTTATGGGTGCAGGAAGACGGGTTAATTCCTTTGAGATCAGAAATTTGCACGCAATTGCGTGGCGATGTTTAAGCAAAACTCCCAATAAATCGGAAGTCTCTGATTCGCTCAAATGCGAAGAAATGATAACAGGGAGTGTATCATCTTTCCCCAAAAAGGCGTATTTGAGTGAATCGGGTAGGGATTTGAGTTCAAGGCAGGGCGGTTCTTCTAACGAGGTTTTAATTCCTATGTCTTTCTTACCAATTGGTTCTAAAGGCAAGTCTATAGAGGAATCCTCATCGCAGTTAAAATTTTCGAGCGCATAAATATCGTCGTTTAAAAAAGTAGACTCAAAAATAGGGGAAGAACATTCTCCGAGATATGTGTCTAAATTATAACAAAAGTCATCGCTCGATGACGAGTCTCCTATGGAGGGATTAATAGAGAAAGTAACTTCGTCATCTCCTACCCGAAGGAGGAGACGACCGTTACTGACATAAATTAATGCGCGGGAGGTAGCGAGAAAAGGGTGACCGAGTATAATTGGTACATCGGTGTCCTCCTCGATGTCCAAGATGACAAAGTCTACCGGAAAGATAGACTTATCAACTCGGACAAGTACGTCCTCCACTATCCCGACAGGAAACTTAACCGAGCGATCCTCTAGTTGGATTCGCATTTTAGTAGAGGCCGGAGTGCCCAAACCTAATTTTTGAAAGAGCGAGAACGACATCAAGTTAATGCTCGCGCCTAAATCTGCAAGAGCGTATTTTACTAATATATTGCCAAAAAAGCACGGGATGGAGAACTGTCCCGGGTCATTTATTTTTAGGGGCAATTTATTAGTAAGAGCCGCTGAGCAGTCAACATTTAGAGAAATATGCGAAATATTTTCTAATTTTTGTTTATTGGAAAGAAGTTGTTTTAAGTATTTCGCATATTTAGGCATCTGAGAGATTGCCTCGCAGAAGGGAACATTAATATGAATTTGTTTTAATAATAAAATAAATTTTTCATATTGCGCGTCCTTACGCTCACTATTGAGCTTGTGCGGATATGACAAGGGCGTTTTAATAATTTTTTCATTTAAAATTTGTAAAGGCGGCGTAATCAAAGAAGGGGAAAGAGGGGTCAGAGGTGAAATATGTACTTGAGGATCGGTCCGTTTTGGATCGATCACCTCCTTTCTGCTACGGAGGGTTATAGCGTTGATATTTTTCCGTGGATTGGGCTCCGTATTTCCCGGTAGTGCCCCGAGCGCACGCTCGGACATCATTCGCGCTAGATGTCCAACCTGGAGTTCTAAGTTTTTTAGCGATCCGATGATGTTCCGGATATTTGACTCGTTGGAAGCTATATATTTAGAAAAATTCTCCTCCATCGGGGAGGGTTTTGGAACAGGGGGAGGCGGCAGAAATCCGGGCGCGAAAGAATTGGGGGGGGGGGGGGGGGGGGCGCTGCGCATTATTCGCATTGCTCCATGAGAAGTTGGGGTGGTTCCTCCAACCCGGATTATAGTTATTGCTATAAGGGTTGTTGTTGGGGTTGAAGAAAGGTCGCCCAGCATTTCCCACGTAGTCTACGAATTCATTTGCTACGCTGACATTAGGGGGAATCGCCCAAGGAGGAGTGGTGGAGGTAGCAGACATCTCCGCCACCTGCTTCGTCAGCCTTTCAACTTGAAGGGCTAAGTGGGCAGTGGCATCCACTTCGAAGAGGCCGGCCGCCTGCTTGGGACGTCCCCGCGGGACGTTCCATTGGTAGACGTTCATAGCCATCTCTTCAATAAGAGCTTGGGCAGCCTCGGGGGTCTTATTATTCAAGGTACCCCCGGCAGCCGCGTCAATCATTTGACGCGTCTGATAGTTAAGCCCATTGTAGAAGATTTGGACCTGCAACCACGCAGGCAGTGCGTGGTGCAAACACTTGCGGAGGAATTCTTTAAAGCGCTCCCAAGTCTCAAAAAGAGACTCTAAATCGTTCTGCACGAACGAAGAAATGTCCGCCCGCAACTTTGCAGTTTTGGCGCGCGGAAAATACTTCATTAAGAACCGTTCCGCAAGGTCGGCCCAGGTGGTGATACATCCTCATGGGAGGGAATTCAACCACGCCTTAGATTTGGATCTGAGGGAGAATGGAAAAAGGCGCAAACAAATGGCGTCATCAGTGACGCCATTGATCTTAAAAGTATCGCAAATCTCCAAAAAACTAGACAAATGAACGTTCGGGTCCTCATCCAGCTGTCCGTCGAACTGCACGACATTTTGGATCATTTGGATAACACTCGATTTGATCTCAAAATTATTGTTCGCCACCGTCGGGCGAACAATACTGGACCCAGTATCGTCCAAATTCGGCCAGGCGTAATATGATAGTGTACGCTCGACGGCCGCGTTCGGATTGGGGTCGGCCATAGCAATGGCAGAGGGTTCTCCGATGGATTCTTCGGGATCCAAAGAGGGATTTCGGCGTTGAGACCGAATACGCGCAAGCGAGCGTTCGATCTCAGGATCGAAATCCAAATTTTCGGACTCCGAAGGCTGTCCACGGGTCATACACCCTTAAATAGAAAGTAGAAAATTAACTTCTTTTTTTTGGATTTTGAAGAAAAGTTTTTAAGTTTTTTTTTAGTTTTTTGAAATAAAGGTAAACGTAATAGACTTCGGATTCGGAATAACAACTCAAAGAGATTCCACGACAACGGCGCCAAAAACTTGATTGGCCCGCGAACAGACTCTTACTGTGGTTGGTTCGGTGAGTCGATCGCCTCGGGCTTGCTTGGGTAGGCAAGTGCACCTATCGCAAGTAGTACTCGATATTCGAGAGAATACCGAGGTCGTATTATTCCCGGGAACGGGTTGATTACCCTTACTGCTCCGAAAACACTATTATTTTACCGAAATAGTAGTTGAGGGTTTAATTAAAAAAGGCACGAAAATAGATTTAAGAAAATAGTCGATGAAGAGATAATTCCCGGTATCGAATTGCGTTAGGATTAAAAATAGATTTGAATAACTAGATATCTAATGTTTCAATTTAATTAAAGCGGAAACTTGGCCGTGGAGGTTCAAAATAATGAGCTCACCTATCTCTAGGAATATCGCTCACCTGGACATTAAGGCTATTCGATCGGGCTCTCGTCCGATGAAGGATTCCCCTTAATGCCCGCAGTACGCTAAGAACCACGCTATTGGGTGGGGAACCCAATCCGGTAGAGTTAGCGTGCCTCATCTCTCGAGGGTTAGTGCGGAACTCTATTTACCCAGGGGTGATCTGTCCATACGCACGACCTCTTAGCTAGCTAGCGTATGGATAACGGAAAAAGAGTCCACACATCGATATGTGGTTCTACGCGTCGTTAACCCGAGGTAAACCTTAAGTTTTTTAATTAAATTGAAAAAATAGACATTTGGTTATTTAAAACATTTTATATCCCAAAGCTCTTCGATACCGAGGGCTAAAAGCAATTAGCCACTCATCGGAATGGGGATAGTTTATATGTTTGGTTAAGCGAGCGTCCTAAAATATTCGATAACACTAGAATAGCTTCAATCAGCAGCCCTTATACATCAAAATGGTTCGGAAAATTGGAACCCTTAACTCATACATCAGCTGCCCTTAAATAGGCAAAACTTTCCAAGTACACGCCCTCCGACACCGACGTGTCGGTGGGCGTGTCAGCACTATTAAACAGCAGAATTCAGTGAAGTGACGGATTTGACGGCGATTTGACTTTGCAGCCGAAAAAGCGGCGGTCACGCCCTAGGTCACGGGCATGACGGTGGGCATGTCGTTCGGCGATTAAAGTCGTTGTTGACTTCGGGAGTCGCCGACGGCGGTTTGTCGGGCCAGGTGGAGAAGTCACGCCCTAGGTCACGGGCGTGGCGGTGGGCGTGTCGGGTTGAGTCGACACTCGACAAACGTCGAGCGATAATTGTCGAGAGGACGATTCGTCGATCGGGAAGAGGAGTCACGCCCTTGGTCACGGGCGTGACGCTGGGCGTGTCGGATTGTTTGACGATTCGTCGAGCTGAAAAGTCATCGAGCGGTATGGACACGGGCTTGGGTCACGCCCCGTGTCGGGTGACACGGGCGTGACCCCGGGCGTGTCAAACTTTTCACTTCAGAAATTTGCTGCTTCACGGGATTTTGAGCTGTCACGCCCTGGTCACGGGCGTGACCAATTTGTCATGGGCGTGACATGGCATTTTTTTGCAAATTTTGATTTTTTCCTGAAAAATAAAATAAAACAAGTTAGTATAATATTTAAAAAAATAGGAGCATTTTATTGAATAAAAACAAGTAAAAATGACAAAAATAAATGAAAATGACTTAAGTACTGTACATAAAAATAGGTATATTTACAATTCATCACTCTCCCTCCATTGCCTCAATGCGCGAGCACATCCGGTCGGCAGTCTCAGCATCCTGCAGGAAGATTTAATGAATAAAGGACCATAATGAGCAACGAGTGAGGCTGGCAAAGCAGCGGTAAGAAAACTTACCACACCACCTTGACTCTGTGCAAGGAGGTTGTCGGCGACGACCAGCCGCTTCTCAAGGTCGTTGTACTTCTCACGTTTCGCTGCGAGACTGTCCTCCGCTTCCTTCCATTTCTTATTATTGAAGACCAGGCGGCACGAGACCCGTTGCGCGAGCTCCAAGGAGCGAAATTGAGCATGGGCGCTCTTCAGAATGAGGTCTCGTGACATCTCATTATCCGCGGGCTCAGTGCTGAGGCCGCCATATAGCCCGCACCCTAGGGAGAAGGCGTGACTGGTGGGAGGGTCCTGCTCTTTCCAGGAAGGAAGGAGGGTGGACACCGACATGCAATTAGCGTACTTGTCCCATAAGAGTACTGGCTCGCCGGCAGCATCATCCGTCACAGGCCCCATGTTATAATTGGGGTACGAGGAGGGAGCCGGGCAGCTAGAGGAGCCATCCTCGCCGGAGGGGAACTCAGCGGGCTGGACAGTGGTGGTGGCGGTTGGTTCTGACAAGACCGTCTCGCGTGTAGGCGAGACGGCTAGTTGGCGAGGTGAGGGAGACCCTAAAGAAATGGGGGACAGGGATCTCGATGACTCCTTCCTTTCTTTGGGGGCGGACGTTTTCTTCTCCTTTTTAAAGGACACTGATTTCTTCACCCTCTTCTTTGGGCTGTGCCGAGAAGTGCTCTCGTCCCCGGGCCTTTTCTTTGGGATGAGGGTCAACGTCTCCTTCGCAGCCTCCACCGCCATACTCGCTAGGGCGAGACCCCTGTTACTTTGGTAAGGAGGATGGACAAGGACGGTTCTCTCCCCTGAGCAGGTTAATAGTCAGCATAAAACAAAAAAAATTACAATGCTAAGGGGGGCAGGAGTATACCTTCGCCGGGGAAGACAACAGGAAGCGAGTCGAGGTCTCGCCTGAGGAAATTGACCTCGAAGTTTTTCCCTGCGAAGAAGTCACAGAGAGCCTTCTCAGCACCCCCAACCATGGGAGTTTCGTAGTAGCACTCGGCAGGGGACACCAGGGCGAGAGGGATGCCTCCCAAGTCCCCGCGAATGAACACGAAGTGGGTCAGCCAGTGATGATTCTTGTTTGGTGTATCGCACACCTTCAGGCCTTGGCCGGTGAAGTAGGAAACGCCATCGTATTTCGCGTGATAGATGAACAGCTTGCGAAAGACGGTCAAGCTGAATTCGATGCGCTCTCGCCGCAAGTAGCAGGCGAAAGTGACCAGCATGGAGATAGCGTTGGGGTTGATGTAACATCCCATTTCCAACTAGACCCCTAAGAGTGGTTTTGGCCATGACTAGGTCATGACAAACCCTAGGAAGCCAGAAATGGGCCAAGAGATAGGAGGCCAAGGTAGGGATCACCATGGTCTGCAAATAGTAGAATTTTGAACAATGGTTTAGAATGACAATGGGGCTTCACCATGGCCCCAAGACCCTAGCACAACACTCCCAAACATTTTGAGAGACCCATTAGAGCCAAAAAGACCCATTAGGGCCAACCCAAGAGGCCCAGTTGACCAAGGTCAACCCTAGCCCTGAATGGGTCAACCTAGCCTACTTAGGGCCAATTGACCCACTCCTAGTCTAGAGGACCCCACCTATGCCCTCCTAACCCTAAAGAGAGGTCAATGGGTCACTAAGGACACATTGGGGTCAGCCCTAGGGGCCAGGTTGACCCAAGTCAACTCAAGCCCTAATCTGGGCAAAGTACCCTTACTAAGGGTATGTGACCTCCAAAGTGCAGGGCAACCCTACATAACCCTACCTAGACCCTAAGGGAAGTCAATGGGTCACCAAGGATCCATAGGGGTGAACCCTAATGGTCATGTTGACCCAAGTCAACTCTAGCCCTAAAATGGTCAAAGTGACCTTACCAAGGGTCAAGTGACCTTTAAGGTGCCAAGACAACCCTACCCAACCCTACATAGACCTTAGGGGAGGCCAAGGAATCACCCAGGACCCAATGGGGTCAACCTAGATGGTCAAACTGACCAAGTCAACCCTCATTGAGGGTCAAGTCAACTTAGCCCAAGAAGGGCTAACCCAAGCTCAAGCCACTTCTCCCTTAGGCTAAACCCATTCCCATGACCATCATAATCCAGTGGGCTGCCTTTAGCTTATGAGGTTGACTAGTCAACCAGAGGTGACTAGGAGAGAGAAAAGAGCTCCTCTCCATGATAATGGAGGAGAGAGAAAATGGGGAAGAGGGAAGGGAGGAGAGAAGCCGGCCAAGGAAGGCCAACAGCCACCAGTTATGGCTGTAATCAACTCCTCTAGGGGAGAGGAGTTGATTCCAGCCGTTTCCCGGCCACCAAGGGGTGGGTTCAGCCCCCTCCACACAACCCGAGCCACACCTTTAATGGTGTTAATGGCCATTGAAGAACCAGCCTCTCCTCTCCCCCATTTGCCATTTAAACACCTTCAGGGAGCCGAGGGGATCATTTTGGAGCGTTTACCTGGAGGAGACGAGCCATTCCACTGTGCAGTTGCAGAAGCCGAGCGCCGCCGCCGTCGTCAATGGCATCCCGCCGCTCCTCTCGCATCCAGGCCGCCAGGAAGGTCCTCCTCCTTCTCTTTTCTCATGGGTAGATCTTAGGTTTCATTAGGGCCAAGGTTCGGGCACAATTGAGCCCGATCCAACTCGCAAAATTCATGGCTTTCGGCCGAGAATTTATTTGGTGGGATCGCCGGAATCCGCCCCTCCGGCGGCTGTGCCGCCGTCTGGCGATAGCCACCACCTCAACGGAGGTGATGGTGGCGGTGGCCGGCCGGGGAAGGGACTGGGTGGCCGGCGGCAGACGCTTGAAGTCGGCACAGGAAGAAGCAATTCTGGCCGTTGGCTCATCGGGGACGATAACCCAGCACCGTCGATCTGCGCCAAGATTCGCGCGGCATCAAATCAAATACTTTAGGATTTAAATAAAAATCATTTCATTTCTGTCACACTAGATGTATTTAATGTATTTAATTTTTAAAAATACTTAGGGACCCTGAATGGAAATCTGCCCAACATGAAAATTGTAGCTTAGGGTGTCTAGTTTGTAGCAAAAATTGCTTGGACCCTTTTGGGCCACTGGTTAGACCAGGGTACCCTTTTTGGGAGGACCTATACCTAGGCCTAAACAGAGATTATTTTTGGTGCCCACACTTCATTCCTTGTCCACACAAGTTGAAATTTGGGCAGTGAGAAGGTCTTAGCCATACCTAGAACCTGTCCAAAATTTAGAATTTTTGGAGAATATTTTTCTATAGTTTTTAGGAAAATTTAATAAATCATGATTAATTTAATTATGTGACCTAATTAATTTAAAACTCCCCCAAATTTTGGTGGGTGGTCTTAGATGTCATGATAGGTATAGGGTTAAAACTTTAGCTCATTTGGAGATGTTTAGGATAGGTAATTTACCCACCCTATATATGACCTTATAAGGGTATTTTGGTCAAAAGCCACTATGTGATGGTTGAGTGGCCAAATTCCCTCATCAGAGGCTGAAATTTTGGCCACTGATATAACTTGACTTTTTACACTCACTTATGGAGTTTGGAGTGGATTGGACTAGGGTAGCCCTAAAATTTTAGGGTAGGCCCTTTAGGGTAAATTTCTAGGGTTCGAAGAAATTGAGGTCAAAAGACTTTGGATGGACTTGAAACTTGGGAATGATGTCCATAGGGTTACTATGGTCCTGTGGTTAAAATTTTAGGGCATTTGGAAGACTTAAAACCCTTAAATCCATAACCCTAGTTTAGGGCACTAGCTTGAAACCATAAGATCTAATACCAAAACTTTCTAAAAAGGCCTAAGTCTTTGAATGGGTAGTTGCTTAGGGTATATATATCTCTGGAAATTTTATAATAAATTTTGGATGAATAGTTTTGGTACTTTATTCACAAAGTCATGTTTCACAATTTTCACTTAGGAGTTTTTGGAGAAAAATATACTTGATTAAACCTGATGAAACTTAGCAAAGGGGCTTGTAATCATGGTACCCATCGCTGTAAATTTTTATGAAATTTTTGAAGAATGATATTTAGTAGTTGCTTCTTTAATTATTTAATACTATGGAACTTTGGTAAATTTAATAATGACATTTAGATTGTCTGAAAAATTCTAATTCCTTCATCATGATGTTTCTAGCTCCTTGTGAAGCCCTAGTAATTTTTACATAATTATTGGAGACATATTTGTGGCACTTCCTTCATTATATTTGATTTTAGGAATTATTTTAATAAATCCTTTAGAGGTCAAGAACTATCTGGTAAATTATGAAAATTGGCAACCAATAATATTTCTCTGATATTTAGTGAATACAAATTTTAGGAGGCCATTACCTGAGAAAATCTTATGGTTCATGTTCAAATTGACTATGGCCTAGTTTTTGAGGAAAATTCAATAAATAGTAGATTAATTGGGAAAAATATGATTTTCTGAATTTAGACTATATTTATCATAATAGATCTCTAATAATTATCATAAGGGTACTGGATGAGTATTTCATGTACTTCCCTTTTTACGGGTCATGTAGCTTAAGTGGTCTGCATATAGCAAAATTGCAGGATTTCATTTGGATGTGAATTAGGGCAAGTATGATGAGTCATGGTGGTTGTTGTAAGGACAAGTGGAATGGGCTGCGTCTTTGGAAGATGAGTGAGCAAGGTGTGGATCTGCCTAGGGTTATAGACGTTTGGGTCCGACGAAAGATCGTCCTACCCAAGGAGAGTGGAGTCAAATTACCCTAGGATTAGCATATCGAAATGTGAGAAAATAAAGGGTAAGGGAATCAACAAATAATAAAATAAGTACCTTGCGAAAGGGAACGCTGGGCGTAATCCCAACATAGTTCCTAGTGCCCCTTGAGAGCCCTTCACAGGGAATACCGGGGGCAGTCCTGGGTTAACGTAAACTGTTTAACAAGCTGAAAGAGTAACTTAGTAATTAGGGTTGCACATTCCACAAAACTAATGGCACTAGAGGTTGGATAGGAGCTTCGGCTCGGATGGTTAAAAAGGCGGACTTTGGGTCCGGGGAGCTTCGGCTCGATTGCTTGAGTCGGACGTGTTGGTCCGGGGAGCTTCGGCTCGATTCTTGATTACGCTAAATTGCATGTGCATAACAGGAAAGAAAATTAAGGTGGTGGGTCTTCGGTATTGGAGGGTCGATGCACCGACGCCAATACGTTGACTCGGCAAGTGTGGTTAGCACTTCGCCAACAGAAGTCCGGTGCGCCAGCCGGCAAGAGTACGCAGGAGTCCGCTTCGTGCACCAAGCGTTGAGGCGTACGATAGGTCTGACCGGTAGTGCTTTACTGGTTTAGAGGTGGGCGAGGCCCAACCCACCGCTTCCGTCTGCCACTACGGAGGTATCCTGGAGGTTACGGCTCCAGAAAGGGGGAACTAAAGGTCTGTGTGCACAGAGTCGGGTGTGTGTGTTGCACTTGCATGTCCATCATACCCACTTGCATGTCATGGCATAATCGTTACCTTTAACCTCGACACCTAAAGTATAAGTGGAATGGGACGCTTATACCTTAGGACCTGCTAAACGACCCCTTAGTCTATAAGCTTGTGTGGGCAATTTTATAAATTAAGGTTAATTTTGATATATTTAGTTACTGCTGTTTGACCACCGACACCCCAGCGTATAAATCGATATGGGACTTTTTATACGATGGGAGCCTTGCAAAAGACCCCTTGGCTTATGTGTTTTTCACATAAGTGAAGGTTATATTTCATATTACAGCTTATCGACTTTATATACCATAGAACTTGCTAGAATAGGACCGCTGCCATCTGTTTTGACATTCTCCACCTTCAAGTCCTCCCCTTTCTTCCTCTCCGCTCGGTGCCTAGGTGCCGTGGGGGAAGGGGTGGGGGATGATAGGACTTAGTCTTTTAGACTAACGGTTTTCGAACCGCATCATTTAGGGGATCGCGGAGACCAGCATGGAGGAGCAGCCCCAGAGACCGGTGCACTTGGAGGTGGGGCAGTCTAGCTCCGGAGTTCACACAGCCGGGACTGTGAGTCTCGACCCTGAGCAGTTTTCTACTTTTGTTTCTGCATGAGAGATCTTGTAGTGAGGATTTGATGTACCGGGCATAAGCCCGTTTTGCTACTCTGATGTTATTTTCTGTGGACACTCCCTTCGTGGAGTTATATTTATTATGTCATGTGATTTTCTGTGGACAGATAGCTTACATTTACTTCATTATTCTGCTACTTTTCTGTGATCGAATTGGCCGGCAGAATCGGCGCTTTGTGGTGATGACTCTTCAGGGCGTGAAGGAGTCACCGCAAAACGGCGGTTCTGGGCCTAAGACCCCGGTGTCCAAAAAGAAAAAAAAGGGGGTCTTACAAGTGGTATCAGAGGAACCTCGATCGAAAAGTAGCCGTCCACAACCCTGGGTCACCCCCGCGCGGGTTTAGTTTGGGGACAAACTAAGCAGCGGAAGCAGTGGTGTGCCCATCAGGGGGGAATCACATGTAAATTGTCCACTATCATTAGGCATTGAGTCGATTACCTACTGATGTAGTTCGTTTTGCAGCCCTCAGCTCAGCCCACCCCACAAGGTGGAGCTCAGCAGACTCCAGACATTGCACCACCTCCCATGGTCCCCACACCTTTCCTCCAGTCAGACATGGGGCAGACCCTTACAGCTATCCTTGAGGCCTTCCGGGCTCAGCAAGCCCCAGCCCAGCAGCCAAACCCAGGGGCCAACTGGATGAGCACCTTCCGAGGACTCTCTCCCCCATCTTACTTAGGGACAGAGTCGGCAGTACGGACAGAGGAGTGGCTGGATGTGATGTACGAGATGTTGACTGGGATACGATGCCCTTGGGAGGAGAGGGTGGCCCTAGTGGTATCTTGCTTGGAGTCACATGCCAAGCGGTGGTGGAAGACGCTGTTGGACACGACTTTTGCTGATAGAGAGATTGCAGAAATCACTTGGGAAGAGTTCAGGGCCACGCTGCTGGAGCACTTTGTTCCTCAGTCGGCCAGGGACGAGTTGGAGGAGCGGTTCTTGCAGCTGAGGCAGGGCACCAGGACAGTGGTGGAGTACCACCGAGAGTTCGATCATTTGGCCCGATATGCGGGCTCCTATCAGCTGGATGAAGCAGGTTACGTCAAGAGGTTTTATAAGGGCCTAAAAGAGGAGTTGAGGGAGGCCCTGCTTTTTGTCTCTGACGGGCCCATCTCCCGGATTTTGGAGATGGCGAAGAGGATTGAGGCCGACTGGCACACCACTCGGGGCCGGAAACGGCAAGCGGAGGACCAGGGCCGGAGGGCCCGAAATGATCAGCGGCGAGGCATCGTACCAGATGGAAGAAGGGCAGAGGAGCAGCCTCGTCAGGAGTTGAGGCAGGAGCCGAGAGAGCAGGTGGTCTTGGCCCCTCAACCTCTCCGGATCCAGGAGATGCAGAGACCCCGGGGTATGGCGTATCCCCCGCCGGAGTGCTTCCACTGTCACCAGGTGGGACACCTCCGGAGAGACTGCCCTATGAGGGGGGCACCACCTCCAGCACCACGGGGTGGCCCACCGGCCCAGCATTTCGGAGGCCGAGGACGCGGCCGAGGACGTGGTTACCAGGGAGGCGACCGCAGGCAGAATGGGGAGCAGATTTACGCTTTGGACTTAGCACAGCCCCGGAACCCGACAGGGTTATTGCAGGTATGAGAGTAATCTAATTTTGGATTCATTCATTACTCATATTAAGTGTTAATAGAACTACTAAACGACCTAGGTTAGAAAACCTTACACCAGAGTTTCTTTCAAACTGATTTAGGAATGGTGATGGTGTGCGGCAAACCTGCCCATACCCTGTTCGACACGGGGGCATCGCACAACTTTGTGTCGGAGGATTTCGTCAAGGACCTGGATCAGATTCGATGTTATACGGGACTACCCAGGAGGGTGCGCCTCCCCAATGGGATGGAGATCCAGTCCACAGAAAAGTGCCTCCTGGAGGTTACCATAGACGGGTTGACACTCGAGGCCCCGGCGACGATCCTGAGGATGCCGGACTTCGACCTCGTCTTGGGCATGACATGGCTCGTCTGGAACCATGCCCAGATTGATTGCCCGGCAAGGAGGGTCGTGCTCAGCCACGGCGGTACTTATGCGACATTCGAAGGTACTACACCGGTCTCCCGTCGCCTGCTTTCATCTATTCAGGCCATTAAGGCTCATATGCAAGGGGACGAGGTATATCAAGTATTGTTGAGATGACTGAGGAGAAGGACCTGATTGCTAACATTCCGGTGGTCCGTGACTACGCCGACATTTTTCCGGATAAGCTGCCAGGACTACCTCCGCATAGGGAAAAGGACTTCCAGATTCAGTTGGTACCAGGGGCTAAGCCGGTATCCAAGGCCCCTTATCGGATGGCCCCGAAGGAGTTGGCGGAGTTTCGGACGCAGTTGCAGGAGCTGGTGGAAGCAGGATTTGTTAGGCCGAGTTCCTCATCATGGGGAGCTCCTGTCCTATTCGTAAAGAAGAAGGACGACACTTTACGCCTGTGCATCGACTATCGAGCACTAAACAGGCTGACCGTCCGAAATACCTATCCGCTCCCCAGGATAGACGAGTTGTTCGATCAGCTGGAGGGAGCCCATTATTTTTCGAAGCTGGACTTGAGATCAGGCTACTACCAGCTGCGGATCCTGGAGGAGGATATTCCGAAGACGGCCTTTAGTAGCCGATATGGATTATATGAGTTCATCGTGATGCCCTTCGGGCTCACGAACGCTCCGTCGGCGTTTATGAGCCTCATGAACCGGGTCTTCGAGGCTTATTTGGATGTGTTCGTCATAGTGTTCATAGACGACATCTTATCTATTCTAAGACGGAGGAGGAGCACACGCGCATCTAGCACTGACCCTGGAGAGACTGCGGGAGCATCGTCTTTATGCGAAGTTCAGTAAGTGTCAGTTCTGGCTGAAGGAGGTGGCTTTCTTAGGTCACATTATCAGCGGAGCCGGGCTGGCAGTGGACCCGGCAAAGATTCGAGCTATTTCGGAGTGGCCGCAGCTGAAAACAGCCACTGATGTACGGAGTTTTCTAGGACTTGCCGGTTACTATCGGAAGTTCGTGGAGGGATTCTCTCGAATCGCCCTCCCGCTCACATCCTTGACAAAGAAGGAGGTACCGTTCGTGTGGACCCCGCAGTGCCAGACAGCTTTCCAGGAGCTGAAGGATCGGCTGACCTCGGCTCCCATTCTTACTCTCCCCTCGGGGAGGGAGGGATTCCAGGTCTACACCGACGCATCATATCAAGGGATGGGAGCAGTACTGATGCAGAACGGACACGTCATAGCTTATGCTTCCCGCCAGCTGAAGACCCATGAGAAGAACTACCCAGTGCACGACCTGGAGATGGGAGCAGTTGTATTCGCACTAAAAATATGGCGGCATTACCTATATGGAGTCCACTGTGACATATACTCCGATCATAAGAACCTTAAGTACGTGGACACGCAGAAGGAACTAAACATCAGGCAGAGGCGGTGGGTGGAGTTCCTTTCTGACTATCAGTATGAGATGCATTACCACCCGGGGAAGGCGAACGTGGTAGCGGACGCACTGAGTAGGAGAGCTGCCACAGCAGGAGCAGAGCCTCAGTTGATGTCTATGGAGCTGTTGCAGAGACTAGAGGACATGCACATTTCCCTGGTATCGTCCGATGATCCTGAGCTCTATGAGGAGTACTTGGCCGCGATAGGCGTTACCGATGACATCAGAGACCGAGTCAGAGAAGGGCAGAGGCGGGATGCCAAGTTAGAGCCCATCTTCCAAGCTCTGGAGGCAGGCACTGCAGGAGACTACACACTGAGGGACGACCTGGTGTGCTTCAGAGGACGGGTGTATATACCGGAGGGAGGCCGGATTCGGGAGGATATTATGATGGAGGCGCACTGCAGCCGGTATTCTGTACACCCGGGGATCACAAAGATGACGGCTGATTGAAGAAGACGATGTACTGGCCGGGCATGAAGAAGGATGTCTCACACTTCGTAACCCATTGTGAGGCATGTCAACTAGTGAAGGCGGAGTGCAGGAACCCCGCGGGATTATTGCAGCCACTCCCGGTGCCGGAGTGGAAGTTTGACGACATAGCCATGGACTTCATACATGGGCTTCCCCGGTCTCGGACAGGGAATGACTCGATCTGGGTAATCGTCGATCGGTTGACCAAGGTGGCTCGATTTATACCGATCAGGAAGGATGATTCAGTAGGAGTACTGGTGCGGAAGTTTGTGGAGCAGTTCATTCGTTATCATGGCGTGCCCAGGACGATAGTGTCGGATCGGGATGGCAGGTTCACCTCCAGGGAGTGGAGATCCGTGCAAGCCTACTTAGGCACGCGATTGACTTTCAGCACTGCATTCCACCCCCAGACAGACGGGCAGACAGAACGCACCAACCGGACGCTGGAGGACCTTTTGAGGCTATGCATCTTGGACCGCGGGGAACCGTGGGAGAAACTCTTGCCCCTTGTCGAGTTCTCCTATAACAACAGCCACCAGTCCAGCATCAGGATGGCGCCTTACGAAGCCTTGTACGGGAGGAGATGCCGGACCCCGCTTTCTTGGGTGCAGAACGAGGATCCGAAAGTGTTGGGGTCAGAGTTTGTTGAAGACACCGAGGCACAGGTGAGGCTGATCAGGGACAGGATGCTCGAGGCACAGAGTAGACAGGCTAAGTATTATGACGCCCGACATCGGCAGGTGGAGTTCCAGGTGGGGGACCGGGTGTTTCTGAAGATCCGGCCCATGCATGGAGTTTCACGGGTGCGTGGTCGGAGGAAGAAGCTCAGCCCTAGGTACATGGGCCCTTACAGGATCCTGGAGCGGATCGGACCCCTAGCCTACCGGCTGGAGTTACCACCAGAGCTGGAAGCGCTGCACGACGTCTTCCACATTTCTTCTTTGAGGAGGGCTCTGCTACGCCCGGAGCAGCAGATTCTGACTACCGAAGGGCCGGTAGCGTCAGATCGGTCGGTTCATTTGGAGCCTGTGAGGATCGACGACCGAGGAGTGCGGGTCTTGCGACGCAAGAAGGTCCCACTAGTCAAGGTCCTGTGGAGGAACCACGGCCAGGAGGAGCATACCTGGGAGCCACAGGACCTGATGCGACAAAGATACCCCGAGCTATTCAGTCAGGTATACCTCTCAGACCCCTCAAGATGTTAATTTATTTTTTTTTTCCTGCTTTAAGTATACTAAGGGCTGCTCTAGGTAGATAGGGGCTTATCTTTTGTTTATTGGGGGCTTAACCTTGTTTATCGGGATTTTGGTTCACCGTTTGGGCGAAAGGGGTCTTAGATCTAAGTTTTCCCATAAAATCAAATTCAACGAACGAGGCGTCATAATGGGATGTTACAAGACTCTTTCCTTCGGTAATAAGACCCGTAGGTCCAACCTTGATTTCGGGGACGAAATCTTTGTTTTGTTTATTGGGATTTGTAACATCCCATTTCCAACTAGACCCCTAAGAGTGGTTTTGGCCATGACTAGGTCATGACAAACCCTAGGAAGCCAGAAATGGGCCAAGAGATAGGAGGCCAAGGTAGAGATCACCATGGTCTGCAAATAGTAGAATTTTGAACAATGGTTTAGAATGACAATGGGGCTTCACCATGGCCCCAAGACCCTACCACAACACTCCCAAACATTTTGAGAGACCCATTAGAGCCAAAAAGACCCATTAGGGCCAACCCAAGAGGCCCAGTTGACCAAGGTCAACCCTAGCCCTGAATGGGTCAACCTAGCCTACTTAGGGCCAATTGACCCACTCCTAGTCTAGAGGACCCCACCTATGCCATCCTAACCCTAAAGAGAGGTCAATGGGTCACTAAGGACACATTGGGGTCAGCCCTAGGGGCCAGGTTGACCCAAGTCAACTCAAGCCCTAATCTGGGCAAAGTACCCTTACTAAGGGTATGTGACCTCCAAAGTGCAGGGCAACCCTACATAACCCTACCTAGACCCTAAGGGAAGTCAATGGGTCACCAAGGATCCATAGGGGTGAACCCTAATGGTCATGTTGACCCAAGTCAACTCTAGCCCTAAAATGGTCAAAGTGACCTTACCAAGGGTCAAGTGACCTTTAAGGTGCCAAGACAACCCTACCCAACCCTACATAGACCTTAGGGGAGGCCAAGGAATCACCCAGGACCCAATGGGGTCAACCTAGATGGTCAAACTGACCAAGTCAACCCTCATTGAGGGTCAAGTCAACTTAGCCCAAAAAGGGCTAACCCAAGCTCAAGCCACTTCTCCCTTAGGCTAAACCCATTCCCATGACCATCATAATCCAGTGGGCTGCCTTTAGCTTATGAGGTTGACTAGTCAACCAGAGGTGACTAGGAGAGAGAAAAGAGCTCCTCTCCATGATAATGGAGGAGAGAGAAAATGGGGAAGAGGGAAGGGAGGAGAGAAGCCGGCCAAGGAAGGCCAACAGCCACCAGTTATGGCTGTAATCAACTCCTCTAGGGGAGAGGAGTTGATTCCAGCCGTTTCCCGGCCACCAAGGGGTGGGTTCAGCCCCCCTCCACACAACCCGAGCCACACCTTTAATGGTGTTAATGGCCATTGAAGAACCAACCTCTCTCTCCCCCATTTGCCATTTAAACACCTTCAGGGAGCCGAGGGGATCATTTTGGAGCGTTTACCTGGAGGAGACGAGCCATTCCACTGTGCAGTTTCAGAAGCCGAGCGCCGCCGCCGTCGTCAATGGCATCCCGCCGCTCCTCTCGCATCCAGGCCGCCAGGAAGGTCCTCCTCCTTCTCTTTTCTCATGGGTAGATCTTAGGTTTCATTAGGGCCAAGGTTCGGGCACAATTGAGCCCGATCCAACTCGCAAAATTCATGGCTTTCGGCCGAGAATTTATTTGGTGGATCGCCGGAATCCGCCCCTCCGGCGGCTGTGCCGCCGTCTGGCGATAGCCACCACCTCAACGGAGGTGATGGTGGCGGTGGCCGGCCGGGGAAGGGACTGGGTGGCCGGCGGCAGACGCTTGAAGTCGGCACAGGAAGAAGCAATCCTGGCGTTGGCTCATCGGGGACGATAACCCAGCGCCGTCGATCTGCGCCAAGATTCGCGCGGCATCAAATCAAATACTTTAGGATTTAAATAAAAATCATTCATTTCTGTCACACTAGATGTATTTAATGTATTTAATTTTAAAAATACTTAGGGACCCTGAATGGAAATCTGCCCAACATGAAAATGTAGCTTAGGGTGTCTAGTTTGTAGCAAAAATTGCTTGGACCCTTTTGGGCCACTGGTTAGACCAGGGTACCCTTTTTGGGAGGACCTATACCTAGGCCTAAACAGAGATTATTTTGGTGCCCACACTTCATTCCTTGTCCAAACAAGTTGAAATTTGGGCAGTGAGAAGGTCTTAGCCATACCTAGAACCTGTCCAAAATTTAGAATTTTTGGAGAATATTTTTCTATAGTTTTTAGGAAAATTTAATAAATCATGATTAATTTAATTATGTGACCTAATTAATTTAAAACTCCCCCAAATTTTGGTGGGTGGTCTTAGATGTCATGATAGGTATAGGGTTAAAACTTTAGCTCATTTGGAGATGTTTAGGATAGGTAATTTACCCACCCTATATATGACCTTATAAGGGTATTTTGGTCAAAAGCCACTATGTGATGGTTGAGTGGCCAAATTCCCTCATCAGAGGCTGAAATTTTGGCCACTGATATAACTTGACTTTGTACACTCAATTATGGAGTTTGGAGTGGATTGGACTAGGGTAGCCCTAAAATTTTAGGGTAGGCCCTTTAGGGTAAATTTCTAGGGTTTGAAGAAATTGGGGTCAAAAGACCTTGGATGGACTTGAAACTTGGGAATGATGTCCATAGGGTTACTATGGTCCTGTGGTTAAAATTTTAGGGCATTTGGAAGACTTAAAACCCCTTAAATCCATAACTCTAGTTTAGGGCACTAGCTTGAAACCATAAGATCTAATACCAAAACTTTCTAAAAAGGCCTAAGTCTTTGAATGGGTAGTTGCTTAGGGTATATATATCTCTGGAAATTTTATAATAAATTTTGGATTAATATTTTTGGTACTTTATTCACAAAGTCATGTTTCACAATTTTCACTTAGGAGTTTTTGGAGAAACATATACTTGATTAAACCTGATGAAACTTAGCAAAGAGGCTTGTAATCATGGTACCCATCGCTGTAAATTTTTATGAAATTTTTGAAGAATGATATTTAGTAGTTGCTTCTTTAATTATTTAATACTATGGAACTTTGGTAAATTTAATAATGACATTTAGATTGTCTGAAAAATTCTAATTCCTTCATCATGATGTTTCTAGCTCCTTATGAAGCCCTAGTAATTTTTACATAATTATTGGAGACATATTTGTGGCACTTCCTTCATTATATTTGATTTTAGGAATTATTTTAATAAATCCTTTAGAGGTCAAGAACTATCTGGTAAATTATGAAAATTGGCAACCAATAATATTTCTCTGATATTTAGTGAATACAAATTTTAGGAGGCCATTACCTGAGAAAATCTTATGGTTCATGTTCAAATTGACTATGGCCTAGTTTTTGAGGAAAATTCAATAAATAGTAGATTAATTGGGAAAAATATGATTTTCTGAATTTAGACTATATTTATCATAATAGACCTCTAATAATTTTCATAAGGGTACTGGATGAGTATTTCATGTACTTCCCTTTTTACGGGTCATGTAGCTTAAGTGGTCTGCATATAGCAAAACTGCAGGATTTCATTTGGATGTGAATTAGGGCAAGTATGATGAGTCATGGTGGTTGTTGTAAGGACAAGTGGAATGGGCTGCGTCTTTGGAAGATGAGTGAGCAAGGTGTGGATCTGCCTAGGGTTATAGACGTTTGGGTCCGACGAAAGATCGTCCTACCCAAGGAGAGTGGAGTCAAATTACCCTAGGATTAGCATATCGAAATGTGAGAAAATAAAGGGTAAGGGAATCAACAAATAATAAAATAAGTACCTTGCGAAAGGGAACGCTGGGCGTAATCCCAACATAGTTCCTAGTGCCCCTTGAGAGCCCTTCACAGGGAATACCGGGGGCAGTCCTGGGTTAACGTAAACTGTTTAACAAGCTGAAAGAGTAACTTAGTAATTAGGGTTGCACATTCCACAACACTAATGGCACCAGAGGTTGGATAGGAGCTTCGGCTCGGATGGTTAAAAAGGCGGACTTTGGGTCCGGGGAGCTTCGGCTCGATTGCTTGAGTCGGACGTGTTGGTCCGGGGAGCTTCGGCTCGATTCTTGATTACGCTAAATTGCATGTGCATAACAGGAAAGAAAATTAAGGTGGTGGGTCTTCGGTATTGGAGGGTCGATGCACCGACGCCAATACGTTGACTCGGCAAGTGTGGTTAGCACTTCGCCAACAGAAGTCCGGTGCGCCAGCCGGCAAGAGTACGCAGGAGTCCGCTTCGTGCACCAAGCGTTGAGGCGTACGATAGGTCTGACCGGTAGTGCTTTACTGGTTTAGAGGTGGGCGAGGCCCAACCCACCGCTTCCGTCTGCCACTACGGAGGTATCCTGGGAGGTTACGGCTCCAGAAAGGGGGAACTAAAGGTCTGTGTGCACAGAGTCGGGTGTGTGTGTTGCACTTGCATGTCCATCATACCCACTTGCATGTCATGGCATAATCGTTACCTTTAACCTCGACACCTAAAGTATAAGTGGAATGGGACGCTTATACCTTAGGACCTGCTAAACGACCCCTTAGTCTATAAGCTTGTGTGGGCAAGTTTATAAATTAAGGTTAATTTTGATATATTTAGTTACTGCTGTTTGACCACCGACACCCCAGCGTATAAATCGATATGGGACTTTTATACGATGGGAGCCTTGCAAAAGACCCCTTGGCTTATGTGTTTTTCACATAAGTGAAGGTTACATTTCATATTACAGCTTATCGACTTTATATACCATAGAACTTGCTAGAATAGGACCGCTGCCATCTGTTTTGACATTCTCCACCTTCAAGTCCTCCCCTTTCTTCCTCTCCGCTCGGTGCCTAGGTGCCGTGGGGGAAGGGGTGGGGGGATGATAGGACTTAGTCTTTTAGACTAACGGTTTTCGAACCGCATCATTTAGGGGATCGCGGAGACCGGCATGGAGGAGCAGCCCCAGAGACCGGTGCGCTTGGAGGTGGGGCAGTCTAGCTCCGGAGTTCACACAGCCGGGACTGTGAGTCTCGACCCTGAGCAGTTTTCTACTTTTGTTTCTGCATGAGAGATCTTGTAGTGAGGATTTGATGTACCGGGCATAAGCCCGTTTTGCTACTCTGATGTTATTTTCTGTGGACACTCCCTTCGTGGAGTTATATTTATTATGTCATGTGATTTTCTGTGGACAGATAGCTTACGTTTACTTCATTATTCTGCTACTTTTCTGTGATCGAATTGGCCGGCAGAATCGGTGCTTTGTGGTGATGACTCTTCAGGGCGTGAAGGAGTCACCGCAAAACGGCGGTTCTGGGCCTAAGACCCCGGTGTCCAAAAAGAAAAAAAAAAGGGGGTCTTACAGTTGAATTGGGCGTGAACAACCCCAAAATACTTAAAGATTAATTTGACCTCTAGCCAAAGGGGAAGTCGCAGCCCCGCCTTGAAGTGCGAGACGGGGAAGGCCAGTTCCCTGGGGTAAAAAGTATTGATGCACTCGCCAACTTTGTGTGGGCGAGACAGATAGCCGTCAGCGAGAAACTCGCTTGCGAAGCAGGTATATTCATCCTCTAGTAGTCTGCCGAGAGGAAGATCATGATCCGCGAATCACTTTCCGCAGCGGCTGCGGCCCTCACCTTCTTCCACCCTCTTCTTTCCCATAACACGCGAGGAGGCAGAAATAGGAGAAAAGAAAAGATTAGAGGGAGAGTGGGACGCGAGAGGTGTTGGGAAGAAGAGGGGCAGGCGGAAGCTCCGACCGCGAAGATAGCAAAGAACAGTAATGGAAGTATGGAAATATCCGAATCTAAGAAAGGGGTGTTTATAGCGGATGGAGAAGAGAGAGGGGATTGAGCGGGAAAACCAAGAGGCGGGAAATGAGGAGGCAGCCTGACGCTTCATCTCTCTCTCTCTCTAGAACCCAAGGGGCGGAAGCACCGCGAAGACTTTTTCGATGAGTCAAAACAATCAAGACAGATTAATTAATTGAAAAAGGAGCTAATCACAGTAATGATGAAAAACCCAGCACGACATGACAGGTAGACAAAATAGCATAATTATAAATTATTTCATCCCGCGTGGGGGAAGCATCTCGTCCGAGAGGTTTTTTATACAACAAATTAATAATTAACATAATTAAGTTGGTAATCAAGATACATGAGAGCCTTGAGAAGGCGAGACGGGCCGTGACCGCTTATTCTTGACCCATTTCCCGCGGCCATCCTGACCTCCCGCATAGGGAGGGCGGCCAGGTAGATGAAAAGCGCGGGCGACGACCAGGCCGCGGCGTGCAAGACGGAGGTGTTCACCCATCTCCTTTAGGATGGCTTGGGGGTCTGTCCCATCCATTATGTCGTCGGCCTCCATCTCGTCAGAAAGGCTATGACACTCAGTTTCTAGCCAGTCCATGCGCCGGTCAGAGGCCTGCTTCTCCAACTCTATCTCGCGGATTATATGCGTGTATTTGCGGAACATCCTAGCCGTCCTCCTCTTCAGCTCCAGAGTATACATGGGATCACCCAAGTAATCCTCTATCTTATTAGGGTGTGGAAGAGGCGAGAGGGGAGGAGACACGGTAGCATCCTCAGTGTCGGATTCAAATTGGATGCCTGCACAGAAAGCGAAAAATCATAAGGAAGGATGATGTCTCGGCCGCACGCCAGGATTACAGAAGTTAACCCAATGATCTCGCATGAGTTGGGTAAAGGAATGCGAATTGGAGCGAAACCGAGGAAGTTGAGTTTTCTTACTTGGGATGCGGGGGTTTCCCACAACTCGCGAGAGGTTTTCTTTCCGCGTGAGGGGTGGGGAGGATGCCTCGGGCGAGTCGGTGCACATATAAGTTTTGTTGGTAACATCGGGAGGATTTGCATGCATATGGGAATCAGCGAAGTTTCTCTGTAAAAGCATGATCAACAAGCGAGACAAAAGAAGAAGAGAGAGAAGAATAAGAAATTACCTGTCTCTCCCCGGGAGATGCGGTAGGAAGACTATCTATTGTCGAGGGTACAGAGGAGGTCGTGCCGGCCGAGAGGGGAGGGCAGGCGACCTTCATCTTCTTTAGGCGAGAGGATTGAGGAGCTGAGGAAGGAGTACGCCCCAGATCCGGGAACAGGGCGACCATGTTGTATTTATTTTGTTTTCGCACCATCACGAGGCGCTCACGAAAAATCTGGCTGTGAGACATGTCGAGGGTCGAAGAAATGAAGGAGGATAAAAAGGGGCACCCTGAGGAGAGGTGAGATCTCATATTTATATACTCTAGGGGGGACCCACCAAAGATTCTCATGAACGAATCCCAGCATCGCGAGCCTCAGCTGGACTTATGTTTCCGAGGTTAGGGCAATCTCGAAAAGAGCGGGGATTGTGTACAACCTTGGGCTCGCGAGAGGAGGCTCAATGAGCTGTGCGAACAGAAAATAACAGACCGAAAAATTAGAGTAATATAAAATTTATTATCCCAAAAAGGTATCAATTACAATGGTATAGCCTCGCTTTTATAGAATGGAGGAGATGAGAGAGATTAAAAATAAGCAATGTGGGACTAAAAATTTACAAGTATATGCGGCTTTACAAAATGACAAACCGGACAAGCCGTGCGGTTAGACAAACCAGCTAACCGCCCGACCACAACCAGGATGAGAGATCAAGCACCCCAGAGAGCAAGTCGCCATAGGAGACCGCTAGGCCGCCCGGTCTCCAAGTCATCTGAGACAAGTCGCCTGACCGCTGGGACACCAAACTGCAACAGCCCAACACACAGACCGGCTAGGAGAAACCGCCAGACCGCCCGGTCTCCGAACAGCAACAGACCGCCCGGTCACCATCCTGCAACACTCTCCCTCAAGGTGGAGCATATATATCAATCATGCCCAGCTTGTCACAGATGTGGAAAAAGGAAGGGGACACCAACTTGGTGAAGACGTCTGCCAACTCATTGTTGGAAGTGACAAACGGAGTGCAAATCTGCTTCTTCAATATCTCTTCCCGAATAAAATGACAGTCGACTTCTATGTGTTTTGTTCTCTCATGAAAGATTGGATTTTTGGAAATGTATATCGCGGCCTTATTGTCACAGAACATAGGAAGAGGATAGTTGTAAACCTCTCATAAGTCAAGCATGAGAGCCTGCAACCATTTCAACTCACATTTAGTCGACGCCATACTGCGATTTTCAGCCTCTGCACTAGACCTGGAGACCACAGACTGTTTCTTGCTCTTCCAACTCACAAGATTGCCTCCAACAAACATGCAGAAACCTGATGTCGATTTGCGGTCCCCTTTGTCATCAGCATAACTTGAATCAGAGTACGCTTCAACCCTTAGGTGACCATTCTACTGAAAGAGGAGTCCTTTTCCTGGTGCTGCTTTAATATACTCTAATATCCTCAGGGCAGATTGTAGATGACGCTCCCTAGGAGCTTGCCTGAACTGGCAAACCTTGCCAACAGCATAAGCGATGTCGGGCCTGGTTACCGTGAGATAAATGAGCTTGCCCACCAGACGCCGGTACCTCGTAAGATTGGATAGAAGAGGCGAGTCATCTATCCAAGTTTTGTTTTCTCCAGCAGCCATAGGACAACGGGCAGATTTAGCACCAGTCAATCCTGCCTCCTTTAAAGTATCAAGAGCATACTTTCGTTGGGAAAGGACCATGGAGTTGGGCTTCCGAGATATTTCAATCCCCAGAAAGTATTTCGGGGACCCCATATCCTTTGTGACCAGGTGTTGACAAAGGTGTTTCTTTGTCAGCAATACCCCATCCTGATCATCGCCAGTAAGAAGAATGTCATCAACATAAACCGTAAGAAGAACCAGACCAGAGGCAGTTTTTCGAACAAACAAGGAGTGATCTGCTAAGCTTCTCGTAAAACCAATGGCCGCAACAATGCCACTGAACTTGTCAAACCAGACACGAAGACTCTGCTTGAGGCCATAGATAGCCTTCTTTAGCCGGCATACTCGTGTCTCCCCCTGAGGAACATACCCACGAGGTTGCTCTATGTAAACATATTCCTGCAGATCACCGTAGAGGAAAGCATTCTTAACATCCAGCTGCGAAATGAGCCAATCCCTGTTGACAGTGATAGATAGAAGGACCTGAATGGTGCTGAGACGAGCCATAGGTGAGAAAGTATCAAAGTAATCAACACCATATGTCTGAGTGAAACCTTTGGCCACCAGGCGGGCCTTGTAGCGATCCACGCTACCATCGGGACAGAATTTCACAACAAAGACCCAACGACAGCCAACAACATCCGTGCCCAAAGGTGGGGGAACCAGGGTCCAGGTCCTCCGTTCAGTGAGGGTAGCAATTTCCTCATCCATAGCAGTCTTCCAATGAGGAATAGTGAGAGCCTCCTGGTAGGTGCGGGGAGTGGCGGTCTCAGAGATAGCCAATGAAAATGTCCTGCGAGAAGGAGTCAGACGATCATATGAAACAACAGCAGCCAATGGGTGCTGGGTACACGTCCGCACCCCTTTGTGAAGAGCCATGGGTAGATCCAGGTCAGCATGTTTGTTAGCAACCGGAGCATCCGTGGCGGAGAGAGCTGGCCCGGGAGGAGAGTGCGACAACGACAAAGAGGAGGGAGATGGGGGAGAAGAGGCGGTAAAGGGTGGAGATAGTAGAGATGATGGAGATGGTGGAGGTGGCGGAACAGTAGTAGGAACAGAGGGAATTGTGGGGTTATTGTGAGAGGTAGGATCAGCAGGAGTAGAGGAGGAAGAGGAAGAGAAGTAAGATGCATTTTCAAAGAAGGTGACATCCGCAGAAAGACACATTTAGTGGACCGCGGGGAGAGTTTGTCGCGGGTGGCAGAGGGAGCATGCACAAAGGCTGTCCAACCAAAGATACGTAGAGGAAAAGGAAAGTGTTCTTTGCACGGATAGAGAATGGAGAAAAGAGTGACCACGAAGAACAGTAGAGGGAATGCGATTGATGAGATAGTAAGAGATGAGAACAACATAGCCCCAGCAGGAGCGAGGGACATGCATTTGCGTGAGTAGAGTGAGAGCGACATCAAGGAGGTGACGGTTTTTGCGTTCCGCTACTCCATTTTGTTGGGAGGTGTAAACGCAACTGGTTTGATGAATAATCCCATGTTGCGTGCAGAAAGAGGAAAAATCATGACTGAGATATTCTTTTGCATTATCCGAGCGTAAGATTTTAATGGAAACATCAAACTGAGTTTGAGTGGAATGGTAAAAGGATGTCCATACATCAAAAAGTTCAGAGCCGTCGCGTAAGAGATATACCCAAGTACAGCGAGAAAAGTCATCAATGAAAGTAACAAAATAGGAACTACCCCGACCAACGGTAAGGGTAGGAGCAGGACCCCAAATGTCGGAGTGAACAAGATCAAACAGACAGGTATAACCACGATCTTGCTTTGGAGGAATGGAGGAGTGGTGATGCTTGCCAAGTTGACATGCATCATAATTAAGAGGAGGATGGTGCAGAGGGAGGTAGGGCCGAAGCTGGCGAAGAAGCCGAGGAGGAGCATGACCAAGACGAAGATGCCATTGGAGAAGATCTATAGAGGAGGAGGAGAAGGCGGATAGAGTAGAGACGTTGTCGAGGAAGTAGAGGTCGCCGCTCTCAGTCCCAGTAGCAATCGTCTGTTGGGAGTCCGGATCCTGAAAAGAACAAGAAGTAGGAGTGAATGTGACGGAGCACTGTAGTTGCTTGCATAAAGAAGTAACCGATAATAAAATGCAAGGAAACTGGGGCACATAGAGGGTATCTGCAAGGCAAAGAGAGGGAGTGACTTGAACCATGCCCGCCCCAATGACCGGGGAGGGAGAGCCATCAGCAACTATAACCGGGGGCAACCGATCATGTGTTTCTAGATGAGAGAAAAACTGAGGATTGCCTGTCATATGATTTGTAGCACAAGAGTCGATCAACCATCGTCCACGAGTAACAGCGTGGGGACTACCAGAAGAGGTGACCACCAAGGCGGACAGCGTGGAGGTGGAATCCATTGAAGAGAGACGAGGAGAGAACAGGAAGCAGCGGCGACAACAACAAGTCGCAAGCCGGGCGAACAGAAGCATGCCGCGCGGCTAGGAAGGCCGCAGGCAGGAGAAAATAAGTCGGACGGCAAAAGAGAGGCCGCAATGACTAGTAAGCAGGAGCGGCTAGAAGGAAACAGGTCGAGGCGAGGAGCGAGGGCGGTTAGGAGAGGAGCAACAAGGTCGCAACGACTGCTAAATAGGTCGCGGTGACTAAGAGGAGGAGAGCGGTTAGAACAGGTCGCTGCTACTTAAGGACAGGTCGCGGCAACAAAGAAGAGCTGCTAGAGAAGAGAAGCAAGGAGAAATAAGCCGCACGAACAGGGCAAAGGTCAAAAGAGAAGGCAAGCCGCGAAGACAGGTCGCGAAAAGCAGAAATAAGCCGCGCGAACAGGGAGCCGGTCGGAGGAGGAATCAATACGCGAAGAATTAGAGAGCGCACACAATCAGGAGGAAAGGACCGAGTCCTCTGATACCATGTGCGAACAGAAAATAACAGACCGAAAAATTGGAGTAATGTAAACTTTATTATCCCAAAAGGTATCAATTACAATGGTATAACCTCCCTTTTATAGAATGGAGGAGATGAGAGAGATTACAAATAATCAATGTGGGACTAAAAATTTACAAGTATATGCGGCTTTACAAAATGACAAACCGGACAAGCCGTGCGGTTAGACAAACCGGCTAACCGCCCGACCACAACCAGGATGAGAGAACAAGCACCCTAGAGAGCAAGTCACCATAGGAGACCGCTAGACCGCCCAGTCTCCAAGTCGTCTGAGAAAAGCTGCCTGACCGCTGGGACACCAAACTGCAACAGCCCAGCACATAGTCCGGCTAGGAGAAACCGCCAGACCACCCGGTCTCCGAACAGCAACAGACCGACCGGTCTCCATCCTGCAACAGGCTCAATGAGGGAGAAGGGGAGGCTCGCGAGATGAACTTGACAGGTGAGTAAAACTAGGAGGCCCACCTGTAGGAGGCGGGATGTGGGATTCTCTGAAGTAGGCGAGATGCCCTAGGGGGCGAGATTACTCTAGGAGGCGAGATGGCCTACGAGGCGAGAGGCCGGCGAGACGGACAGGGCAGTCGTCCGCCCGTCAGTCTTTTCCCCACTCACCACATTGGAGAAGAGATGTTTTTACCTTTTACCCCCAAGGGGGATTTTACCTTTTTGCCCCAGGTAATTTTTGTTAGAGTTACCATGGTGATCTGGAAGTGGTCAAACATGTAATCTCACTGCCAACGCGATATGAGCCTGCAGGGTCGCACATAAGAGATGTGGAGAAGTTGGATGATTGACTGTGTTGGTAAAGGTTACCAATCACCGACCTGAATGGGGTTGTGGGCAAAGTGTTGCCTTAAAGGAGAGTCGGGTTGGGCAAAGTGTTGCCTTGGTAGATTGGTGCTGGTGATTCTCGCCGATCGACGAGAATCGTCGAGTAGTGTACTCTGATTCTCGCCGATCGACGAGAATCGTCGACCCTGTTCGACGTGTATCGTCGGTGATTCTCGACGATCGACGAGAATCGTCAACCTACGATTCGACGTGAATCATCGGGCATTCTCGCCGATTGATTCTCGCCGAATCTGCTGGTGATTCTCGCCGACCGATTCTCGCTGACTGGTTCTCTCCGATCCTAGCCGATACTCGCCGATCCTTAGTGATTCTCGACGATCGATTCTCACCGATCGGCTGGTGATTCTCGCCGATTCTGGAACCCTTATTTTTGGGTGTTCTGCGGATAGCGACACTCCTAAGTCTATTTTATACTTTAGGTATAAATAGAATACTTAGGGTTTTCGGGGTTCTGTTCTGTTCCTTGCGTGCTGATCGAAACCCGCGACGGAAGAGTTCCATTCCGCGATCGTTCCGCCGATCCCGAATCCCGCCGCCGACGGAAGTGTTCCGCCGCCGCCGTGTTCGCTCCGTCGACCTCCTTCTCTCCGGCGATCGTCGCTGGTGTTGGCTCTTCCTGGCGCGGACCTAGCAGTCCGTGGAGAAGCAAGGTGCGGTCTTCATCCTTCCCGATTTTCGTGCGACGGAAAGATCGGTGTTCTCCCGCTCGTGTGGACTTTTGCAGAAACGTGGACATTATTCCACGTACAACTCGCCACCAGCAAGAATACAAAGTTTGGAGCATCTCCGTTGAGTTGAGACTCAATGCCACCGAGGTAATTTTTGCCTAGTTGTATGTTAAATTCTTGATTCAACTATCATGGCCCGATCCCATCTCTTTTCGGTTTTCTTGATGTTTTATTCTTCCGCTGCGTGCACAAGCGTTGTGCCATCCTTATAGAGAAACCCAACAGTGGTATCAGAGGCAGGTTTCGGCCATGATTGTTGTATTGGAAGTTTTGTTATTCCAGTGCGTGTAAACCTAGGGATTTAGAAGTGTTCTAAATGTCTAGATTTAGTCTTGGTACCCCTCCAAGAACGTCTGGAATTGCGTGGGAATTTCTAATTGTTAGAAATTGCAGTCTCCTTAGCAGTAACCATCCCTCGAGTTTGTTTTGGATTTTGAATCCAACAAAGAGAGATGAGCTTGTCTACTGTTTTAAGTTGAGTTGTCTTTGCCTTTGTCCAATGCATGTAAATCTGAGGATTTGGAAGTTTCCGGATGTTCAGATTTAGCCCTTCCTTCTATCAAATGTTGATGGTGTCAGGTTGTGCACATAAGGGATGCATGTGGTTTTATGAAATTGTTTTTCTTTGGATGTGCACATTGATCAAATGTTGATCATGGTTAATTGTTAACCTATAATTAAAATCCCTTCATCAAATATTAAGTGTTCGGATGCCTTCCGATGGATGACACTCTTCCTGCCTCGATCGATGAAGTGTGGGCTTGCCAAAGCAAGGTGCATTAATCTATCTTGGTAAGGGTGCGAGCGGATAATTGTGATATCCCACTGTCGACATCGGGTCCAGCTTAACTAGGTGACCTCAAACGTTGAGTGCCTAGAGGCATAGGGTTGGCATGAACCATATGATGGATGCGAATAAAGAGTTATTCACCAACCATACAAGAATTGCATGAGGATGCAATTGGCAAGCGTTGCCTACCTAAATAACCGCATCGTGAGAGGAAAGCCAAAGCTGACTCATTGTGTTGGTGAAATACGGATCTTGTCCACTAAGAGAGTAGCTCGCATGAACTCTCCGAATTATTAGTGAGGGCTATCATTTCGAATAAAATAGTGGGAGTGTTTTAATTGAAGTCCAAATTAAAATAAATTGTATTTGAAATTTTGGTACTGATTTTATTCTACATAAATTCTTGTAGAATTCCATGACAAGTGTTTCACACTCCACTTTGTCTCTGAGAGCCATCCTTGAGAAGGATAAGCTCAGTGGGACAAATTACATGGACTGGTATAGGAACCTGAGAATTGTTCTCAGGCAAGAGCGAAAGCTCTATGTTTTGGAAGAAGAAGCCCCCGAGGTGCCGACCAGGAACTGTTCCCGTGCTGAGAAGGATACTTATAAGAAGTATACTGATGATGCTTTAGATGTCGAATGCCTTATGCTTGCCACTATGAACTCTGAGCTTCATAAGCAACATGAGAGCATGGGGTGCAAGGAGATTGACGAGCATCTCAAGAAAAATGTTTCAAGGGCAGGCTCGTCAAGAGAGGTTCGACATCACAAAAGCGTTGTTTCAGTGCAAGATGGGAGTTCGAGACTCAGTAGGGACTCACGTACTCAAGATGATTGGGTATATAGAGAACCTTGAAAGGCTGGGTTTTCCTCTTGGTCAAGAGTTGGCCACGGATCTGATCCTGCAATCGTTGCCGGACAGTTATGAGCAGTTCGTCTTGAACTACAACATGAATGAAATAGACAAGACACTGCCCGAACCCCTAGGCATGTTGAGAACTGCCGAAATCAACATGAAGAAGGCCAAGCCTGCCAGCCCCATACTGATGGTGCATAAGGGCAAGGGCAAGGCCAAGGGCTCTAAAAAGACGAAGGTGGGACCTAAGTCATATCTTGAGCCCAAGTCTTCTGCACTGATGAAAAGGAAAAGCACGGTGAAGGAAGGGAAATGCCACCACTGTGGCAAGGCTGGTCATTGGCGGAGGAACTGTCCTTCGTACATTGAGGGTCTGCAGAAATTGAAGGGAGGTATGACTTCCGCTTCTAATATTTACGTTATAGAGATAAACCTTTCTGCTCCTTCATCTTGGGTATTGGATACCGGATGTGGTTCTCATATTTGTACAAATGTGCAGGAACTGGAAAGGAGAAGATTGCTGAGTAAAGGGGAGGTGGACCTCCGCGTCGGCAATGGAGCAAGAGTTGCTGCTGTAGCCGTAGGGGTTTACCATCTTTCTTTGCCCAGTGGGCTTGTAATAGAACTAGATAACTGTTATTTTGTTCCGGCCATAACTAGAAATATTATATCTATTTCATGTTTGGACATGATTGGATTTTCTTTTATAATTAAGAACAACTGTTGTTCTATATTTAAGAATGATGTTTGTTATGCTGTAGCCCAATTGTTTAATGGTCTTTATGTTTTGAACTTGGACCATCTGATCTGTAATGTTGAAAATAATAAAAGACTAAGAACAAATGACTCGAACCCTACGTTTCTCTGGCATTGTTGTTTGGGGCATATCAACGGGAAGCGCATATCCAAGCTCCATAGAGATGGACTTTTGGACTCATTTGATTATGAATCATTTGAGCGATGCGAATCTTGTTTGATAGGCAAGATGACTAAAGCTCCTTTCACTGGTTATACTGAGAGGGCTGAGGATCTTTTGGGTGTTGTACATAGTGATGTATGCAGACCTATGAGTTCCATGGCTAGAGGTGGGTATTTCTACTTTGTTACATTTACTGATGATTTCAGTAGATACAGATATGTGTATCTTATGAAGTGCAAATCTGAGACCTTTGAAAAGTTCAAAGAGTTCAAGAATGAAGTAGAAAACCAGTTGGGTAAAAGGGTTAAAGCACTCCGATCTGATCGAGGTGGCGAATACCTGAGTCATGAGTTCCGTGATCATCTGAAAGAGTGTGGTATTGTATCACAGCTCACTCCACCTAGAACACCACAACATAATGGTGTGTCTGAGAGGAGAAATCGTACTCTGTTAGACATGGTACGTTCGATGATGAGTCATGCATACTTGCCTGTTTCCTTTTGGGGTTTTGCTTTAGAGACTGCTGCAATGACATTGAATCGCGCTCCAACGAAAACGGTTCTGAAGACACCATATGAGATATGGACTGGGAAGCGTCCTAGTATGTCGTTCATTAAAATTTGGGGCTGTTAGGCATACGTGAGACGTCAAATGCCTGACAAGCTGGAACCCAAATCGGATAAATGTTATCTGGTGGGATATCCTAAGGAAACGAAAGGGTATTACTTTTACCTACCGTCTGAGGGCAAAGTGTTTGTCGCAAGGACTGGTGTCTTCTTGGAGAAAGAGTTCTTATCAAGAAAGACTGAAAAGGTAGAGCTTGAAGAAGTTCAAGAACCACATGTAGTGAATGAACCGGAATTGGATTCTGAGACAGGACTACAAGATGTTGTAGCTAGAGAACCTGCTCAAGGAACACAAGTCCTACGTAGATCTGGTAGACCGAGGTTTGAGCCTGAGAGATATGGATTTCTCGTGTCTCAAATAGGTAATGTGTTGCTTATGGATCATGATGATGAACCAGCAACCTACCAAGAGGCTATGAATGGACCGGACTCCGACAAATGGCTTGAGGCTATGAAATCTGAAATGGACTCCATGTATGCAAACCAAGTTTGGAACTTGGTGGAACCACCTGAAGGGGTACGACCCATAGGGTGCAAGTGGGTCTTCAAGAAGAAGACCGACATGGATGGGAATGTACAGACATTCAAAGGGCGACTGGTGGCTAAGGGTTTCAAGCAAATTCATGGTATTGACTATGATGAGACCTTTTCCCCTGTTGCCATGGTAAAGTCCATAAGGATATTGCTTGCTATTGCTGCGTATTATGACTACGAGATCTGGCAGATGGATGTCAAAATGACTTTCCTTAATGGAAACCTCCTTGAGGAAGTGTATATGACACAACCCGAGGGTTTTGTATCCCCAGATGAAGCCACTAAAATATGCAAGCTGAATAAGTCCATTTATGGACTGAAACAGGCCTCTCGAAGTTGAAATCTTCATTTTGATGAGAAAATCAAAGAGTTTGGTTTCATCAAGAATGAAGATGAGCCTTGTGTTTACAAGCGAATCAGTGGGAGAATTGTTGTCTTCCTGATATTGTATGTAGATGACATACTATTGATTGAGAATGACATTCCTACCCTGAAAGTTGTTAAGAACAACCTAGGGAACTGCTTTACAATGAAGGATTTGGGTGAAGCGACTTATATACTCGGTATTAAGATTTATAGAGATAGATCGAAGAAGTTGCTGGGTTTGACCCAGAGTACGTACATCGAAAAGGTGTTGAAGAGGTTCAACATGCTTGAGTCCAAGAAAGGATTTTTGCCCATATCTCATGGTGTGAATCTCTCTAAGGAGCAGTGTCCAAAGTCTTGTGAAGATAAGGACCGCATGAAGTTGATTCCATATGCTTCGGTAATTGGATCAATCATGTACGCGATGTTATGTACTCGACCCGACGTCTCCTTTGCTTTGAGCATGACTAGCAGGTATCAGTCAGACCCCGGTGAGTGTCACTAAATTGCAGTCAAGAATGTCCTGAAGTACTTGAGAAGGACTAAGGACATGTTCTTGGTGTATGGTGGAGAGGAAGAGCTCGTTGTAAGTGGTTACACAGATGCTAGCTTCCAAACTGATAGAGACGACTCCAAGTCTCAGTCAGGTTTTGTGTTTTGCCTGAATGGAGGAGCTGTGAGCTGGAAGAGTTCCAAGCAAGAGACAGTTGCTGATTCTACAACAGAGGCCGAGTATATCGCAGCAGCTAATGCGGCGAAGGAGGCTGTATGGATTAGGAAATTCATCGGCGAGCTTGATGTAGTTCCTAGCATTGTTGGTCCCATAGTTCTCTACTGTGATAACAATGGTGCAATTGCACAATCTAAGGAATCTAGATCCCATCAGCGCTCCAAGCACATACTTCGGCGGTTTCATCTTATTCGTGAGATTGTCGAACGAGGAGATGTAAACATTTGCAGAGTGCCGACTGAGGAGAATATTGCGGATCCACTGACAAAGCCTCTCGCGCAGAGAAAGCATGATGGTCATACTAGATCGATGGGTATACGATACCTAAATAATCAACTCTAGTGAGAATCCTGTGGATTGCATGTAAACTTGTATTTTGTTGGCCATTTGTTCATATGATGAACATTGTACCTAGTTTTTCTTTTACAATTAATGTCAAGTTCTTTTATTATGAATTTTTTCTATATGATAGTTAAATGTTAACATAATAGATACCCTTAGAATGTTCGCTTCCATGGGACATCAAGTACGTGACTTGAATGTGAGAGCCTGTGATTTATTTGAAGCTTCATTCTTAAAAGTCCCTGGTCGAGTATCATCATAGAAGCTAAGGGTGATGATGATACATGAAGGCTAGCACGTGCATTGACTGATGATCGGTTCTCACAGGTCATGATATTGTGATATCAAGTCATCACGTGGGTACTTGTTAGTGAACAAGTTGTACTGGACAGACCCAACCTGAGACTACTCTGTGGATTGTCATCCAATCGTGTCACGAGTAGGTCTCAATTGACAATGGTGTTGTGGTCCTTTGACCTGAAGTCACAGCATTCATCAAGTGAGGAAGAGCGTGCTTTGATGCCATCTAAAGTCTTCCTTGAGAAAGGTTGATGATAAGGGTGGTTGTTGGGCATGTTACGAATCATTTGAGTGTTTGTGTGTGAGCAGATATGGGATTTGTCCTTCTGTATGACAGGAGTTGCATCCATAGGCCCCTTGATGGAACTGGACTGAGAAATGCATGGCCATGCTTGGTTGAGTCAATATGTGATATTAGACTCACCATTCTCTGGAAGTCCGTCCTGGATCAAGAAACTTGGATTGAGCTATTACGAGGGTGACACGGTCCATGCCTCTAGTTCTTTCCGGATGTAAGGGACAAAGGGACAAAGACAACGCTGATGCATTGGTCATAAAGGCTTATGAGTTATAAACTCTTATTGCTTGGGGAGAAATGATGCATTGCTAGATGCCGCTCATTGTTTGTGAGGTTTTTGGTTTGATACTTTCAAGATCAAGTGGGAGTATGTTGGAGTTACCATGGTGATCTGGATGTGGTCAAACATATAATCACACTGCCAACACGATATGAGCCTGCAGGGTCACACATAAGAGATGTGGAGAAGTTGGATGATTGACTGTGTTGGTAAAGGTTACCAATCACCGACCTGAATGGTGTTGTGGGCAAAGTGTTGCCTTAAAGGAGAGTCGGGTTGGACAAAGTGTTGCCTTGGTGGATTGGTGCTGGTGATTCTCGCCGATCGATGAGAATCGTCGAGTAGTGTACTCTGATTCTCGCCGATCGACGAGAATCGTCGACCCTGTTCGATGTGTATCGTCGGTGATTCTCGACGATCGACGAGAATCGTCAACCTACGATTTGACGTGAATCATCGGGCATTCTCGCCGATTGATTCTCGCCGAATCTGCTGGTGATTCTCGCCGACCGATTCTCGCTGACTGGTTCTCGCCGATCCTAGCCGATACTCGCCGATCCTTAGTGATTCTCGACGATCGATTATCACCGATCGGCTGGTGATTCTCGCCGATTCTGGAACCCTTATTTTTGGGTGGTCTGCGGATAGCGACACTCCTAAGTCTATTTTATACTTTAGGTATAAATAGAATACTTAGGGTTTTCGGGGTTCTGTTCTGTTCCTTGCGTGCTGATCGAAACCCGCGACGGAAGAGTTCCGTTCCACGATCGTTCCGCCGATCCCGAATCCCGCCACCGACGGAAGTGTTCCGCCGCCACCGTGTTCGCTCCGTCGACCTCCTTCTCTCCGGCGATCGTCGCTGGTGTTGCTCTTCCTGGCGCGGACCTAGCAGTCCGTGGAGAAGCAAGGTGCGGTCTTCATCCTTCCCGATTTTCGTGCGACGGAAAGATCGGTGTTCTCCCGCTCGTGTGGACTTCTGCAGAAACGTGGACATTATTCCACGTACAACTCGCCACCAGCAAGAATACAAAGTTTGGAGCATCTCCGTTGAGTTGTGACTCAACGCCACCGAGGTAATTTTTGCCTAGTTGTATGTTAACTTCTTGATTCAACTATCATGGCCCGATCCCATCTCTTTTGGGTTTTCTTGATGTTTTATTCTTCCGCTGCGTGCACAAGCGTTGTGCCATCCTTATAGAGAAACCCAACAATTTTACACTTCCACCATTGGAGGTCTGCGTATAGCCCTCCAGAACAGCGGAGTTTGGCTGTTGGCAGACCCATCCCAGGGTGTTTTGGTCATTTTACGTTAGTTCAGAAGTGATATTTGCAGATCAGATTCAGAGGCCTATAAATAGACCGATAAGGTGTCTGAGAAGGTTGTTGAACCTTTCCACTGTCTTCCTCACAGGCACCTAGATCGACATTGGCTAGGGAGCGGAAGATCTTCAGTTCTTCCGGGAAAGAGGTGGGACCTCCGAGCTGAGACCCCTCGGTATGTTTCCAGGTCTCCAACTCATGTAGGGAGGGAGTTCAAGAAGTGTACGTGTGGGCTGCATCCTCAGTTTCGAACTTTAGGAGGGAATAGAAAGCTATTTCCAACAGCCAGCGCGAATCTTGGCGCAGATCGGGTGGCGGCCGGTTGTTTTCAACCTCCAGCCAATGGCTACGATTCAGCCCATCTGGAGAAATTTCCAACCGCCACCACCGGCCATCCGACCAACTCCCTGGCCGGCCACCGCCACCACCACCACCGTTGAGGTGGTGGTTATCGTCAGGTGGCGGCACAACCGCCGGAGGGCCCTTTTCCAGCGATCCTGACAAGGTGAAAAACGTGGAAAAACCAGGAAATTTCCAACTTTGATCGGGCTCAATTGAGCCCGATTCCCTTTCTAAATGGATCCTATGATCTACCCATGGAGAGAGAAGGAGGGGAGGACCTTGCTTGCGGCCTGGAGATGCGTCGAACGCCGGGAAGCCACTGGTGGAGGAGGTGTCGCCGACGCTCTGCAACAGCACAATGAATTTGATTGTCTCCTTCTAGCAAGATGTAGAACCGAAAGCCTGGAGCCTAGGGAAGCTTTTAAGACAATAAAAAGAGGCAGGGGAGGGGTCTAGCTGGTGGTGGCCATTAATGACATCTTAAGGTGGCTCTCGACCATGGTGTGGAGGATGAATCTGGGCATGAACTGGTTGGGAAAAGGTCGGGAACTCTTCCTCTCCCATAGAGAAACTGATTCCAGCCCTTAATGGGGGGGGGGAGTTAAGTGGTTCAAGCTTCAAAGCCATTAATGGCCTTGGAGCTTGAATTTGGCCAAGACTTGACAACACTATTCCGACCATGAACAACCCCAAAAGTTGCCCCTGATCTCCCTGATTGAATATGGAGTTGAATCAGCCAATGAGGTATGGCCCCTTGGCCTCCTTGGCCATGAATGGCCCTCTTTCACCATTTTCTCTCTCCTCCATTAAAGTGAGGTTGAGGTTTTCTCTCTCTTAGTCATCTAGGTTGACCAAGCTGACCACTCCAGCCTATTGGCAGCCCACTAACCCATAATTCTCATGGAAACAAGGTTAGCCCAAGTGGAAAGAGGGCTTGAGCTTGGGTTAGCCCATTTGAGTCAAGTTGACTTGACCTTGGCTTAGGGTTGACTTTGGACAAATTGACCTTTTGTGCCACCATCAATGAGTCCTTGGTGACCTATTGACCTCCCCTAAGGTCTAGGTATGGGTGGGTAGGGTTGACTTGGCACCTTGGAGGTCACATGACCCTTAGTAAGGGCACTTTGACCACTTTCGGTCTAGAGTTGACTTGGGTCAACTTGGCAACTAGGGTTGACCCCAATGAGTCCTTGGTGAGCCATTGACCTCACTTTAGGGTTATGAGGGCATGGGTGGGGTTCACTTGGCTAGGGGAATGTTAATTGACCCTAAGTAGGCTAGTTTGACCCATTTAGGGTTAGGGTTGAATTAGGTCAACTTAACCTCTTTGACTGCCTAAAGTGGGTCCTTAGTGGCCCGATGGACTTCCTAAGATGTTAGGGGTATTGTGGTAGGGTCATGGATCAAGGTGTAGCCCTAAAGTCCAACCTTAGGTCTAGTTTTGAGGATGTGCTATAGGCAGACCAAGGTGATTTTTACCTTGGCCCTTGTTCACTTGGTCCTTGAGCTTTTGGTTATTTTGTCATGACCTAGTCATGACAAACAAAATTCTAGGGGTCTAGTTGTTTAAGGGATGTTACAGAAAATCTGCCAACTCGAGAAAGAGAAGAAGTCTACTCGAGTAATGGACTTGACCTCTCGAGAACTAGGTTCAAATTTCTCGAGAATCATTTCCTTTACTCGAAATCCAGACTAGACTTACTCGAGTACAACTAAAGGTTCTACTCGAATACTAGAATTATACTCTAGTGAAACTCTTAGAAAAAAATTTGGTTTATGAAGATTTTCCTTTCTTCAATGGAATCAACATGTCTTTCTCCAACAAACCTAGTGCTTGAAAAATGAAGTGTATCCCAATAGAGAGGCTACACATGAGTCAACACAATGAATCACATAATGAGGGATTACATTGTATGGTCCTGTGTTTGGTGACACATTGTAGACTGACATTGGTCTACACTTGGCAATTAAGTCCTGCAAACACATAACTCAAATAATACATCAAATACAACTTAATTCATCTTAGTTCAAGGGTGACTTCATACAAATCTGGGTTATTGTGGATACAATACCCAACAATCTCCCCTATTTATAGAAGTCAGAACCCTCTACACTAAGGTGAATTATATAAATAAATAAAGAACTAGATATAGAAGAGAGAAAACAGAGTAACATGCACAATGGTTGAAAACAAAGAGTAGATTATCAAAATTAAGGATTTATATAAATAGAATTATCCAAAATTCATTTCTACACAATTCCAATTCATACTCTTAGAACTTTCTTCATTCTTTAGCTTTATGTTGTTGTTGTTATTGTTGCTGTCTGTCCTTCTTTTCTTGTTGCCTTCTCCGATAGCTATATGGATTTGGGTAGTATTTAGGAGGTTTTGGAGGTGCAGCAGGATTATTCCTTCCATAGTCTCGATCATAGATTCTTCTTTTGGTCATAGATTTCTCGTACAAGTCCCACTCATGAGAGCTGTAATGATCATGTCTATTCTCATTAAAGTCCAAAACTAACTTGACAGTGTCAAGGATTAGTGACTTTGAGGTAGGACTCCAAATCTCTGCAAATTCATAAGCTTTTCTTTTCTCTGCCTCTGGAATTGGAATGGACCTGCTGGCAGAAGCTCCATCACCATACTTTCTTTTCTTTGGAATATGAATCTTAGGAGGAGCTTGAAGAAGTATTTCAGTTGGATCAGATTCCCAAACCTGAGTATAAGTTTCTTGAGGAGGAGCTTCAGAGCCTTCAGGTCTTGGAGAAAATGTAGGCTGAGGAACTGGAATTGGGGGATGCTGAGCTAGAGGATTCATATGATGGGGAATTATATTTGGATCTGCTAGAAATTCACGAAAGATCTGGTTGTGCATCCACACAGCTGTATCATAGGTGTGAAATTTTACACCATTAATCTGATTCTACACATCAATATGAATTTCCTTCAGCTTTTCTTCCCAGATAGTTTGTTTGTTAGCATCTGAAATTTCAAAATATTCTTTGACTACTGTCTCCCCCTTTCTGACTTCTACAGTTAGTTCCTTTATGGCAGATTCTTTGAAAGTACCCACTTCTTCACAGATTTTGAAAGTGTGCTCTTGGGCCAACTTTTCTAACTGTATCTGATTATTAGCAAGAGTAACAGATTGGTCCATCATTAGGCTAACGCCGGTAATTGTGTGGTCCAGTGCTTTTCCACCTATTTTGAATAACAATCTTAGCTCATCAGTGTTGTGCTGAATTTCTACAAAGCCTCTGCTCATTTCTTTTTCAAGAGCAGTAACTTTCTCTTAAACAACCTTCAAGGAGTAATCAAAATATTTTCTCGGTCCATCAGCATCTGTTCTATCTTACCTAGAAGATCATTGGCAGTAGGAGTTGGAGTTGCGGTATGAGGAACTGGAGGAGGAGCAGTCCATGGAGTAATCTCTTCAATGATCACTGAGCTCTGAGCTCTGGTAGTGTGAAACAGAGCATCTCGTTCCTCACCAATGATGGTGGGAAGAGTAAAGTCCAAGCTCTTCAGCTGGTTCTGGAGTCTACTCTTTCTCATCAGAAATCAATATAGTCTCATCTTTCTCTTTGTCAGTAGTAGGAGATTGGGGAACAGGGGATCCTGGAGATGGAGTAGGAGAGGGTGATGGTAGTGGAGTTGGTTCCTTGGATGGTTCTGCAGGTGGGTCTTTCTGGAGGGGAGGAAGAGGCTCTTCAGAGATTAGTTCTTCTATCATCTGGTCAATGTATTTTGCAGTAGAGAGTATGGTTTCTTGTACTTGAGTATCTGATGGAGTTTCTTCTGGAGTGGTCGGAGGGAGAGAAGCACCAGGTGGAGTAGGTATTCTTTCTTCTTGAACAGAAGGAGCAGGCTCCCCCTCAGCAGCTGCACCAGATGTGCTAGCAATCTGGGGTTGAGAGGGAGATGGAGTCATGTCCTCTGCAGCTGGATGTTCATGAGCTATAGCAGCCTGGGCAGGATTTAGCAATTTCAGTTCCCATATCTGAATAAAAGAGATTGATACTTTCTTCATATGGTGGAGAGTTGTTCCTTTGGAGAAATCAAAAACATATGGATTTATCTTATGCAGTATCAGAGAGATGATCCTGGCATAATTAGGAGCCTTGGTGCTCTCCCTTATCTTATCAAGAATCAGCATACCAATTTGGAATCTTTTTCTGCAGATTATGGCAATCATCATATCAAACAGATCATAAGAGATGTCCCTTATAGAACTTGTCTTACATAGGAGAATCTTGCCAATGATGTCCATAATGAATTTGCTTTCAGGGTTGAGGTCTGGTCGATAAATGGAAATAACCTATGTTGAAAGTCCACAAAACCTGTAAGCTCTGTTAGCATTTTCATGAGTTAGATCATCTTCTTCATCAACTACGGGTAGCCGAAGAAGTGTGGAAACAATGGCCTTGGTAAGCTTGATCTTAATTCCCTTGACCTTTGACTTAAGGACCTTGCCATTCTTTCTCACTTTGATATTTTTAAAGAACTCTTCAACTTCAGGGAAAAGTATCTTGCATGGCTGCTGGAGAATGAAGGTCAAACGGACGGCGTCGAGAAGAATGAGAAGATTTTGGAAATCATCTGAGAGTTCAGCAATACCGGCGACAACGAGTTCACTACCAATCCCAACTTTGGAAGACGGTGCCATTGTCCAGAGAGATGAGAGAAATTAACTGCGGGGGAGAAGACGGCGGCGTGCTCTGCGACTGCGGCTGAAGACGAAAGGACTTTCTTTCTTTGTCAAGAGAGAGGGTTTTTGAAATTGTGTAGTAAATGAAATCCGGTTTTTCTATATATATATAACCATAACTATCGATGATTTAGAAAGTAATTGATCGAACATACCTTAGAATATGGCGGTATAAGATTCAGGTTGAGAATAAAGAGATTTAAACAGAATTTGAGAAATTTTCTTCCTATTTCTCGAGTGGACCGATAGTACTCGAGTGAGAGAATGATGGTACTCGAGTGATATCGTCATACTTCTCGAGAGGAAACTCATTACTCGAGTGGTATTACTCGAGTGACTTGCTGAGTTCTCGAGTAGTCCAAAGAAGTACTCAAGTAGTCATTTTCTTACTCGAAACATTAAGTCTGAACTTGAGAAATTTCGACTTTTGACATATTCCTTGATATCTAAGCTATGTTGTGAGTCCTCCTTCTCTATCCTTCTTTGTTGAGCATTCTAAGTTCTGTTTTGAAGAACGAAAACTTGGTCTCATCCAGCGGCTTCGTGAATATATCTGCAATCTGCCTGTCAGTTGTGACATATTGTAGATCTATGTCCCCATGCTCCCGGATGAAGTGACATCGCATCTCTATGTGCTTTGTCCGGCTGTGAGAGACTGTGTTGCTGGCTATTGCAATCGCACTGGAGGAGTCGCAAAATAAAGGAATGTTTTGAAACTTCACGTTGTAGTTTTCAAACTGGTTTTTTATCCATAATAACTGTGCACAACAACTGCCTGCAGAGATATACTCTGACTTGACTGTTGAGATTGCAACACAGTTCTACTTCTTACTACTCCAAGAAATGAGCCTTCTTCCTAGGAATTGGCAAGTCCCGGAAGTGCTCTTCCTAACATCTTTGCTACCTGCAAAACTGCATCTAAAAAACCAATTAGTTCGCTATCATTACTTCTTGGGTACCATAAGCCAAGATTTGGTGTACCTTTAAGGTATCTCAAAATCTGCTTTGTAGCAGCGTAGTGAGATTCCTTAGAATTCACTTGAAATATAGCACATACACATGTTGAGAACATTATATCTGGTCTACTAGCAGTAAGGTAGATCAAGTATCCAATTATGCTTCTGTACTTGGTTTCATCAAAAGGTTTCCCATTCTCATCCTTGTCCAGAGACACAGCTGAACCCATTAGAGTCCTCATAGAGATTGCGTTCTCCATTCCGAATTCCTTAATTAGATCCTTGGTGAACTTTGTCTACGAGATGAATATTTCATCTTCAGATTGTTTCACCTGAAGCCCTAAGAAATACTTCAGCTCTCTCATACTGCACATTTCAAACTTCCCTTGCATAAGTTTTGAAAACTTCTTACAGAGGTTGTCGTCAGTAGATCCAAAAATAATATCGTCGACATAGATTTGCACTAGCAAAATCTTGCCTTTATTTCCCAAAGAAATAATGTCTTATCTATCATTCCCCCCTGTGAACTTGTTCTCAAGAAGAAAGCTAGACAACATCTCATACCAAGCTCGAGGAGCTTGTTTCAAACCATATAATGCTTTAGATAATAGATAAACATAATAAGGAAAGTTAGAGTCAACGAAACCTGCAGGTTTTTCCACATACACCTCTTCCTTTATGTCACCATTAAAGAAGGCAGACTTCACGTCCATCTAATAGATAGTGAAGCCCTTAAGAGCGGCATATTATAGGAACAACCTGATTGCCTCCAGCCTTGCCACTGGAGCATACGTCTGGTCAAAGCCGATTCCTTCTTCTTGGCGATATATTTTGACGACGAGTCTGTCCTTGTTCTTTATGATCGTTCCATCCTCATCCATCTTGTTCCTGTAGACCCACTTTGTCCCGATGACATTCTTACCTTTGGGTCTTGGAACAAGTTTCCAAACTTGACAACGCTTGAACTAATTTAGTTCTTTTTTCCATTCCCATTATCTATGATGCGTCTGAGTTTGCTTCCTCAAACTTCTTCGGTTAAACCTGTTAGAGAAAACTCAAATATAGATTCTCGTTAGCTGTACCTCTACGAGTTCTGACACCATCCCGGGGATCTCCTATGATTTGGTCCATTGGGTGATCCTTCAGATGTCTGAGCTTTAGAGTCCTTTCATCTGGAGTGTCTTCAACCATCGGAGTGACTTCATCAACTTGGATGATTTCTTCATCTTGATCATCAACCTCTCCAATCGGGGTTGGAGTGGTGATCTTGACGAACTTTTCACCTTTTTCTTCAGTCGGCTCACCCAAGTTAAGTTCTTTCATCTTTGAACCTGAATCTTCAATGAACATGAAAGTGCAAGTTAGATCTGATATACTCTAGAGGGGGGGGGGGTGAATAGAGTATGGTGCTTGCTAAAAACTTTTTACAACAGTTGTTGTAATCCTAAGTGAACAGGGAAGCTAATGATATAAATTAAATCTAAACACAGCAACTATCTAATCACAGAGCAATCTAGTCACAAACCACAGCCAGAAACAAAAATAAAGTAAGCAACCAGATGACACAAGGAGCTATAGTTGTTCCCCAATCAACCTGGGTACATCCACTCTTCTACCACCATAGGTAGGAATCCACTGCAGGATGAGTTGATCAGGTGTCCTGGGCACCAATGAGCTTTTGATAAGGTGCTCAAAAACCAAATAAGATTTTTTGATCAGGTGTCTTGCCACCAATGAGCTTTTGATAAGGTGCTCAAAAACCAAACACAAACTTTTGAAGGGAGTTTGAAAAACCCTTTACAGCAGAGTGAGAGAGAGAAAGGGAAAGAGATGATCTTCTCTGTCAACAATCAGAGAGAAGATAGTGGATGTTGTCAAAGCTCCCCCTGAGATCTTGAGTTGTTCAGGAAGTGAAGCTTTGCAGTAGGGTGATAGGCCTTCAAATGATTTGATCTCCAGCAATAGATGATTTCAGCAGCAACTGAAATGTGTGGTGTCTAGAGTCTTGAGTGATGATGGCCTTTGAACACTTGAATCAAAAGAGATCTGAAGATTTCAGTTTGTTGATCTCCTTTGGTGATGGTGTTCTTGTATGAATCTTTGAGACTGAGAATGTTTGCAACTATTTCTCTTTCTCTTGTGTAATTGTTGTGGATGTTGTAAGAGTTGTTGCAGAGAATATTTTTCTAGCTTCTTGTTCTTTTTCTTGAGCAGAATTGAAAAATCTAATCTTTTATTCCTTTTTGTCTGAATAGAATTGATCCACTATCCAAGATAGTCGTTAGCCTGTCATTAATTACTTCCTTAATTGCTTTTGTCTTCTGGAGGAAAGTCCAATAAAACATTCCTTGATAATTCCTTGAAACTTGCACCAGATTAATTAAAAACAGCTACAAGATCTCTGAATTAAATGCTGACAATAATTCCTTAACTGTCTGAATTTGAATCTTGAAAATCATTGAACTCTTCAGAGAAAATGTCGAACTGAGCTCCACTATCGTTGAACTGAGCTCAGAGCCTGGATTTGGACAGAAACAGATATCGTCGATCTGAGCTCAACTATCGTCGAACTGAGCTCAGAGATAGAGAATCAAACTGGAGTCAAGATCGTCGATCTGAGCTCGAAAATCGTCGAATGGAGTTCGACGACTTGTTAAAGATGAGCTCAGCGATCGTTGAATGGAGTTCGACGATTCGTCGAAGTGAGCTCAACGATCGTCGAATGGAGTTCGACGATTCGTCGTACTGAGCTCGACGAAATGACTTAGTCTTCTGAAACTGAAAATCTTGGTCTTGAGGGCAGCTTCCAAACCTAAGTACTAACCCTTAGACTCAATTCTAATTGACCTTTAGATCTATACAATGAGGTCAAAACAGGTTTCCTAAGAGACATAGTGATCCTGACCCAAATCAGTAATAGGGTGTTCCAACAATCTCCCCCTATTTGGGTTAGGATTACTATTTACAGAAATTGGAAAATTAAAAACATACAGAACAACAATATAACAAAAAAACATTGCATAATCACAGACATAATCTCAGATAGATCAGAAATCAAAATAACTGTCACCTTACAGAGTTACTCCTTTTCTTTGCTCTTTATAAGTACTATTTCTCTATTTGGATTGAGAGCTTCCTTTTTAGATCTCCTGTAATCAGCTGCACCTAAAGAGGTTTGTTGCTTAGGCCTGGGCACTACAGCTTCAGGGTACAGCTTCATGTAGCTTTCAGAATCAAAGAACTTGCTGGAAGCATATCTTTCAAGTTCCTTTTTCCTATGTTCTGATAAAGTAGTAATACTGGAAGTGTCTTTGCCTTGTTCTCTGGCTTTCTTAATTTGATCCAAAGCAGCTAATTCATTCATCCTGGCTGTCCATGAAGTTGGATTGTTCTCTGGATCCTCAAAAGGAACTGGAGGCTCATATCTGTTTGAGGGATTGTCTGGAGGAGCTCTGGATGAGACTAACTCTTTATGCTTGTAGGGAAAGGGACCTGAAGTAGTATCAGAGGAAGCTTGTCCTTCCCTTGAATAAGGGTGTTGCCTGGAATAGCCTTTGGAGTATACTTGAAATTCTCTTTGGTTTCCTCTATAGTTTCCTCTCCTTGATTGGTAGCCTCTGGATTGACTTCCCCTGTACTGGGATCTACCTTGAGGTTGATAAGGGGTTTGGCTTCTAGCAGAGGGTTGAACAACAGAGCTACCACCTGCACCTGTATCAGGTGAAGGAGGAGGAGGAGGAGGAGGATGATGGAACTGAGAGGAACCTTTCTCATACTTTCTCTTTTTCTTCATGGCCTTCAATTGATTTTTGGAGTATTGCATCCAGTGTTCTGTGATAGGACAGTTATGCAGTATATAGTAAGGAATATCATTGGTATCTTTGACTTTTGCTGGAGGAACCCTTTTCATAGCCTTGCTTCTGACCTTCCTTTTCCTTGCAATAGTTGCAGAAGAGTCATCTGAATCAGTCCTGAACTGATCACTTTCTGAACTTTGATCATCATATAGTGCATCAATCCTTTTGAGATCGTCTTTCTATTGTTGTGATTGAGCAGGAGAAACAGTAGTGACAGCAACAGTAGCAGCAACAATATCAGGAAGAGGAGTAGAAGCAGAACTGACAGAAGAAGTTATAGCAGCAACAGTAGATACAACAGTAGATGGGGCAGCAGATTCAGATATAACAGTTTCAGTAACAGGAATAACATCAGCAGTAGTATCAGTTGATGCTGGAAAATCATCACTAGAAGCGGCAACAACAGCAATAACAGCAGGCTCAAGAATAAGTGCCTCTATCATATGTATATCCTCAGATATATCAAAATCAGAACTAACAGCAACATCAATGATATCAGTACTTTTAACAGAAACTGAAGGAGCAGAAGCAGAAAGGGACTTTACAAAAGAAAGTATTAAACTGGTGTCACAACTTGAAATATGCACAATGACCTTAGAGAGATCTTCTGATGGCTGGACTGCAGTGTGCTCTGGAAGACAGCTGAAATAAATGGAATCAAAATCTGATAATAGTGTCTTGAGGTCCATTGAGAAAACTGCAACTTGAGATGTTGAGGCTTGAGCTTGAGATGAAGTAACAGCAGCAGCAGCAGGCAATCTTTCACCTTCATGAGGCATCTCCCCCTGCCTAGATTCAGAAAAGCTGGATCAAGGCACCCAAAGGAAGGGATTGCCTGAGAGGGAAGAAGAGAAGAGAGCCTGGCAGACAGGTCTGCAACTGAGACGACCATTGATTCCTGCAAAAAACGAACAACCAAACGACCAAGTGTAGAGAAGATTGGAGGGAAAGAGAAAGTTTTGCAGAAAGAATGAAAGCGCAAAAGGAGAACGACGGCCTAAAAATGAATTTTATATTAGGGTTCGACGCAGAAAAAGAAAGATCATTGAACTCTGTTCGACGATCGGGGCTTCTAAAGGAAACTGAAAGGTCATCAACATCGTCGATCTCCGTTCGACGATATTGGAGAGCATCGAGCTCCGTTCAACGATAGTTCAGAAAACAAAATCGTCGAGCACCGTTCGACGATCGCTGACCTGGAGAGATAGTTAAGCACTATCTGAGAAGCGCTGAACTCTGGTCGATGATTTCTGAAAGTGTCGATCTCCGTTCAACGATCTGGGGAAAAATCGTCGAGCATAGTTCAGAGACCAGAAACACTCTAGACACTAGAAAAATTAAGAAGTTTGCCTAGTCTTGGTCATTTTTAGAGTTTTAAAGTCTTGGATATTATTTTAGACTTCCTCCATCTAACATTCCTAACTGATTTAGGAAGAAGGTGTGTTTCTTTTCATCCAAGGGTTTGGTGAAAATATCTCCCCTTTGCAAATCAGTTGGGATATATTGAAGTTCAATTTTATTTTTCTCAACATTATCCCTTAGAAAGTGATGCCTAATTTCTATGTGATTTGTCCTACTATGGAGGACTGGATTTTGAGCTATAGAAATAGCACTGGTATTATCACAAAAGATTTTAGACTTCTCTAAGTTGTAGCCATAGTCTAGGAGTTGGTTTTGAATCCACAAGATTTGTGAACAACAACAACTTGCAACCATATATTCAGCTTCAGTAGTTGAAGTTGACACAGATGTTTGTTTCTTGCAAAACTAAGAGACAAGTCTGTCACCAAGAAACTGACAAGTTCCACTGGTGATTTTCCTGTCAATTCTGCATCCAGCATAATCAGCATCAGAAAATCCAGTTAAGTCAAATGTTGAGTCTTTTGGATACCAGAGACCTATATTTGGACAACTTTTTACATACCTGAGAATCCTCTTTACTAATGTTAGGTGTGACTCTCTAGGGCTCACTTGGAATCTAGCATATATGCATGTAGCAAACATTATGTCAGGTCTACTAGCTGTAAGGTACAATAAAGAGCCAATCATTGCTATATATGTTGTCTGATCAACAGGTTTCCCATGTTCATCAGCATCTAATACAACATTAGTAGGCATATGTGTTTTCATACAAGATGCTTCAGACATACCAAATTACTTGACCAATTCCTTTGCATACTTGGTTTGAGAAATAAATATGCCTTCAACATGTTGTTTGATTTGCAATCCTAGAAAGAAGGATAGCTCACTCATTCTACTCATTTCAAATTTAGAATGCATTAGATTGGAGAACCTTCTGCACAAATTTGGATCAGTAGAACCAAATATAATATCATCTACTGTTGGGTATTGTATCCACAATGTACCTGATTTGAAGAAGCCCCTGGACAAGCTAAGGTCAATAGACTATGTATTTGATAAAATCCTTCTAGTTATGCTTGCAGTTTTTCCACGCTAAGTGCACACCAATGTCAGGGTGCAGTAGGTCAATATACACGAGTCTGCACGACGTAATCCCTCGTTGAGCAGATCAGTGTGTTGGCCTACGTGTACTCTCTCTATTGGAGTGCACTTATTTTCAAGCACCGGGCTGTAAATATGCAGGAGCAGACAAGGAGCAAGGATGGGTCAAGGAGCATCTCATAGGTGGAAAGACGAAAATTCGTCTAAGTTAGAATCGACGAGAATCACCAAGTGATTCTCGCCGATTCGGCGAGAATCACTTGGGATTCTCGCCGATTCGTCGAGAATCAGAAGTTGATTCTCGCCGAACTCGATCCAGCAACTTCTAAGCAAGCACCTCTGCGTCTAAGTAAGAATCGACGAGAATCACTTAGTGATTCTCGCCGATTCGGCGAGAATCACTAGTGATTCTCGTCGAATCGACGAGAATCACTGGTTGATTCTCGCCGTCTCGACCTGGCCTAAAGCAGTGCGTGCAACCAAGGCAAATTCGACGAGAATCATCTTTGATTCTCGCCGAATCGTCGAGAATCACCTTTGATTCTCGTCGACTCGGCGAGAATCACTTTCGATTCTCACCGATTTTGACTTGGCGTTTTTCCGGAACTTCCTGAACCGGATTCTGCCGCTGTTAAATTTCTGGACCGGGATTTGGGGATTTCTATTGTGGGTCCCACAAACGGTCATATTGGAGTTAACTACAGTATTTATACACGGGTATTTTGAACGGAATACCAAGACAGAAAGAAGCCGAGCGAGTGCAACCCTAAAATCGCGAAATCTCTCCGCCGCCTCCGTCGCCGCTCGCGCAAGTCCGTCGCCGCTGCTGATCGCATTTCTTCCCGATCTCCGGCGACAAAAGCTTAGCAAAGCTTGAGTCTCACGTGTCTATCCAGAGATCCCTTGTCTCTCGATTTGTTGACCGGGAAAAACTCCCCCGTCAGAATCGATCGAGACGACCGATCCTAGAGTGACCGTTGGTAGACCTAGTTTTCTTTGCAATGAAGATTGGATCTCAGAAGTACTGCTGCCGCGCATCGTCGTTGCCGTCGATCCCGAACCAATCCGTCGCTCGGATTGCCGCCGCCGGTTTCGGGAAGATACTTTCCAAGAGAGACCAAGGTTGTAGACTTTTTGTTGACTTCACGAACACGTCGTCGAACGAAGAGGAACACCGTAGTCTCCAAATGAAGTTTGTATCTCGTGTATATTCCATATTTACTTTTGTTGTAAAGGAACGATTGTTCCGTGTTGTAAGGGTTGGGTGCAACCCGTTTTGTGGGAGTGTTGAATCTTACGTGTGGAAGGGTTCCTTCCGGTAGTGCAGGGATTGGATTTCAATCCCGTTGGAGAAGTGACCGAGTCGTCCCTTGTTGGGGAGATAGGTCGAAGGGGGAGAGTGGATGTACCCAAGTCGGGGAACCACTATAAATTGCCTGTATATTCTGTGTGCTGTGCTTTTTATTTTTATTGTGCAGGTACGTTCGTAAATTCCGCAAAAGCGCTACTCGTCACCTATTCCCCCCCCCATAGGTGCACATAGCTGACACTAGGTGGACTTTCAAGTGGTATCAGAGGGAGGTTGCTCATCAAAAAGGTCAATACCTTGAGTTGAATCCTGCCCCTAGTGTCAAGAAGAAGACAAATATCTACTATGGACGGGCTCAAGTTCTCCGGCAAGATCCCAGTATGCACCAGGCTAAACTTTCCGATCTGGAAGTTAAGAATCAGGTTTTACATGGAAGCAGTCGATCCTCGACTCTTCATGATCGTGGAGGAGGGACCTTATATCCCCACCAAGGCCTCCACCATCGATCCCACCAAGAAGGTGCCGAAGACACTTTCTGAAATTGACAAAGACGAGATGGTGCTCGTGGGACTGGACAAGAAGGCACGAAACATTCTGGTGAGCGCAGTTGACGATTCCATGATGCAAAATTTCAGCAACTACAGGACTGCTCAGGAGATCTGGCAGTGCCTGATCATCCTAATGGAGGGCACGGATGAAGTGAGGGATGATCGGAGATCCCTCCTGAACCAAAAATATGAGGCCTTCAGGCAAGGGACTAAGGAAGAGATCGGAGTCACATACGAGAACTTCCTAAAGATTGTCAACGCCCTCAAGGGCTACGGAAGAGTGTTCACCAATGGTGAACTCAATGACAAATTCCTTAGGTCCCTTACTAAGGAATGGGACACAAAGATCTGCGCCATCAGAGAATTTGGCAGACTAGCGGAAACTGATCCACAAATCCTGTTTGGGAAGCTGATGTCCTATGAACTTCAGCTGAACACCAGGAAGGCAGAGGAAGAAGCAGAGAAGGCTGCTGCAAAAGAAAAGACTGTGGCCCAAAAGCCAGTTACTCCAGAAAGGGCAAGGGTGCGATGTCATACCGTGCGAGGAATAAGGAAGAGGAGGAGGACTCTGAACCATGCTCCTCCGGCTCAGAGCTGTCGGAGGAGGATTTCTCCCTCATCACCCGAGAGTTCAAGAAGTTCCTCAAGATGAGGAATCAAAGAAAGAAAGACAGCTCCTCCTCCAGGCATCAGAAGAAAAATTATTCTTCTGACAGGTATGCATCTAAACCTAACAAACATCGTTTTTCTGATATTATTTGCTTTGGATGCAATAAGCCAGGACACGTCGTGGCCGACTGCCATCAAAGCAAAAGAGAAAAAGGGAAAGGAGAGGAGCTCAAATCCTCCAGAGATAAGAAGAAGGAGCGGAGCTACATCGCAAGAAGGCCAAAGACACTAAGTGAGTCTGATTCCTCAGACTCCAGTGATGATGAGGAAGCCTACTTCGGGCTGGTGGGTCGCTCCGACTCAGAAGGGGAATGTCCCCCATTTACTGGGAAGGTAAAAGCTCACACCCCTCTCTCCGACTCCGACTCTGATCCTGAGTCTCAGGATGATGAACCTGAGGATGGCCCTTCAGCCCGTGAAGCTGAGCTCCTCGAGAAGTATGAGCTTCTGCTCAACACTTTCGATGAGTGCCGAAAGAGACTGAAGGCTGAGAAGAAGGAAGTAAAATTCCTTAAGGGTGAGTGTGTATCCCTAAGGGAAGAGGTCACTAGCTTGATTTCTCTCCGACAGGAACACCTTGACCTGACTTCCAAGCATTCAGAGTCTTTGAAGCTCCTTGATCTAAAGCAGGAGGAAGTCGACAAGTTGGAAGAACTACTTGCGGCAGAAAGGAAGATCGTCAAGAGCTTCTCCATGCCAAAAACAGTTCTTTCAGTCGTTGATACCTTCTCTGCTCAGGCCAAAGGAGCTGGCTTGGGGCATATAGGGGTATCTGGTTCTTCATCTAGGAGAAACAAGAACCAGAGGAAGAATAAGGCCGCCAAGAAGGCCTCTGCTGATGAAAAGGGTAAGGCTCCTCTTAGTCCTGTTGCGTTCAGAAAGCCTGGCTTTCCTTGCAACCAACACGACTTTGAGTCAACATTTAGGCATCATTTCCGGCCCTCGGTTGCAAAGCCAAAGAGCCGGTATGACGGTTGGAACTTTCCCCGGAACTTCGGTGAGAGTGCCTTCAAGGCACCTTATGAGGAAATCCACATAGGAAATTATGGTCCGTTCTCTAGCGGCCATAATGGAAAGCAGGCACCAAAAGCCAAGCCTGTTATACAGAAGGTGACAAAGTCATGCGACTGTTGTCACCATGAGGCCTCCACCTCCAGATCCAAGGCCCCAGCAGTACCCACCGTTCCCAGGGTAAGGCAGGAGCCTAGGAAGAGGTACAACAAATTTGACTGTTGGTGCTGTGGCAAAGTCGGTCACTTTGCCGTGGATTGTTGGTTTAATCCAAGGAACTACGAGACTCCCCATGTTAGCAATGCGAGACCGACCACTCGTAGGGTTAACCAACCGAGGGGGAGTGTGCTAACCAGGAATCTAGGACCCAAGTTCGATTGGGTTCCTAAGGCAAATTAATTTTGTTTTGCAGGAATGTTCAAAGGCCACCAAAACGCCGATCTGGTATTTGGACAGTGGATGCTCCTGGCATATGACCAGGACAAGAAGCCTACTGCGTGATTACACTCCAGTCGAGAATGGACCCAAAGTCATCTTTGGAGGGTCAGATCGAGGAGTCACCAGAGGTTATGGTATGATTTCCAACGGTATAATCTCTATCACCGACGTGGCTTATGTTGAAGGGTTAAACCATAACCTGATCAGTGTAAGTCAGTTATGTGATAAAGGTTATGACGTTAAGTTCTGCAAGGATAAATGTCTGATAATTTCACGTACCTCTTCTGAAACGGTATTATCAGGCATTAGGAGCAGAAATATCTTTTGTTTAGATTTTCTCAGTTTAGATTCATCTACCCCCGTATGCCTTGTGGCAACAGGCAGTGCATCTCTTTGTGAACAATGGCACAAGAGATTGGCACATATTAATTTCAAGACAATTAGTATGCTGTTTTCTAAGGACTTGGTAAGGGATGCTCCCAGTATCAAGTGCATCAAAGATAGCCCATGTCCTGCATGCCAGATGGGCAAACAGACTCGGGCTACCTTTAAGAGCATCGCTGACAAAGGCTCTTCCCGATGTCTTTACCTTTTGCATATGGACTTGTTTGGTCCAATGCAAGTTTATAGCTTGGGAGGCAAGTCCTATACGCTAGTGATAGTTGATGATCATTCTCGGTTTACATGGGTGTTCTTTTTGAAATGAAAGTCAGATACGTTTGACATCTTCACTAATTTTGTCAAGCAGGTTCAGAACGAATTTAACTGCTCCGTGGTCAAAATCAGAAGTGACCATGGAACAGAATTCGAATCTGGTGCAATGACAGAATTTTGTGAAGAACAAGGTATCTTTCATGAGTTTTCCTCCCCGCGCACTCCTCAGCAAAATGGAGTTGCGGAGAGGAGAAATAGAACTCTCATTGAAGCCTGCACGACAATGTTGAAAGATGCTTCTCTCCCGGAATACTTCTGGGCAGAGGGTGTCAATACGACATGTCATGTACAAAACCGAGCATTGATCAACAAGCATCATCGTAAGACGCCCTACGAGCTACTGAAAGGCAGGAAACCAACCATGTCCTACTTGAGGATTTTTGGTTGCAGATGCTATATACTGAATAATGGGAAGTACCCGCGTACTAAATTCGGTGAAAAATGCTTCGAAGGCATATTCATGGGCTATAGTTCCCATAGTCGGGCATATAGGGTCTTCAATAAGAAAACCCTAGAGGTAGAAGAATCAATAAATGTTGTATTTGATGAAGGAAGTTTGCTTAACAGCAATTCTTCCAGTAGTATTCTTGAAGATGCAGGTGCTAGACTTGAACAGCTGAGTCTTGATGAGACCGCTAAAGATGACGCTCCCAAGTACGTCAAAGTTTCCACCTCCACGTCATCTGAAAATGTTGAAGATCAAGATGGGACAAATCTCTTAGAAGAAAGAGAAGCCCAAGAAGTAGTTGAAGCTCCAGACGCCAGACTTCTAGAGCTCTGGCACGTGAGAGATCATCCTAGAGATCAGATCATCGGGGATCCTCGTGTTGGTGTCAGAACTCGAAGAGGTACAATTAACGAAGTATTGCATCTTAGCTTCCTGTCACAGGTTGAGCCAAAGAAGTTCGACGAGGCGAACAAGGATGCGGCATGGATTCTGGCCATGCAAGAGGAACTACATCAATTCGAACGTTGCAATGTTTGGACGCTGGTTCCCAGACCATACAAGCAGAATGTGATTGGCACGAAGTGGATCTTCAGAAACAAGCTGGATGAACATGGTGTCATTGTAAAGAACAAGGCCAGGCTGGTGGCTCAAGGTTACAGACAGGAAGAAGGGATTGACTTCGACCAGACCTTCGCACCAGTAGCAAGGATCGAGGCAATCAGGTTGTTCCTGGCGTATGCTTCACACAAAGGATTCACAGTCTATCAAATGGATGTGAAATCGGCATTCCTGAACGGAGACCTGAAAGAGGAAGTATACGTCGCTCAACCCCCAGGTTTTGTCGATCCTACTTATCCCAATCACGTTTATTTTCTTAATAAGGCCTTATATGGGTTGAAACAAGCTCCACGAGCTTGGTATGAGACTTTATCTAGTTTTCTTCTTGAGAACAAGTTCTCCAGAGGTAAAATAGATAAAACATTGTTTCTCAGGGAAGTCAAAGGCAAGATTTTGCTGGTGCAAATCTATGTCGATGACATAATATTCGGCTCAACGGACAACAATCTTTGCAAAACGTTTTCTAAACTTATGCAAGGAAAGTTTGAAATGAGCAGTATGGGAGAGCTCAAGTATTTCTTAGGACTTCAAGTGAAACAGTCTGAGGATGGAATCTTCATCTCTCAAACGAAGTTCACAAATGAACTCCTTAAGAAATTCAGTATGGAGAGTGCAACCTCTATGAGGACTCCAATAGGATCCACCATGTCTCTGGATAAGGATGAGAAAGGTAAACCTTTCGATGAAACCAAATACAGAAGCATCATTGGATCCCTGCTCTACCTTACTGCCAGTCGATCGGATATTATGTTCTCCACATGTGTCTGTGCCCGATATCAGGTGAACACTAAGGAATCTCACTATGTCGCTGCAAAGCGAATTCTGAGATACCTTAAAGGTACTCCTATTCTTGGCTTGTGGTACCCGAGAAACAATGATGTCGAGCTAATAGGCTTTTCAGATGCTGATTTTGCAGGGAGCAGGGATGACAGGAAAAGCACCTCCGGGACGTGTCAATTCCTCGGCAGGAGGCTTATCTCATGGAATAGCAAGAAACAGAATTGTGTTGCAACCTCCACAGCAGAGTCAGAATACATCTCGGCAGGAAGCTGTTGCGCACAACTTCTATGGATCAGAAACCAGTTAGCCGACTACGACCTTCAGTTCAAGGAAGTACCCATGTACTGCGACTCCTCCAGTGCAGTTGCCATTGCCAACAATCCGGTGTCGCACAGCAGAACGAAGCATATTGAAGTACGCTACCAGTTCATTCGGGAGTACGTGGAGAACAAGGATATCTCTCTCTGTTATGTCCCCACGGACAAGCAGATTGCTGATATATTCACAAAGCCCCTAGACGAGGCCAAGTTCAATCTTTTCAAGACTGAATTGGGGATGCTCAATTATGAGGAATGAAGACTACAGAGGCTCCAGGCCCGTGCAAGAACTGAGGGGGAGCAAAGGGTAAAACGCTACACACCCCGATTTGTAGAAGCCGAAAAGGGGGAGATTACCCTCTCGGCTAAGGCTAAGGTGGCTCCAAGCTTGCTCCCAAGAAATTGGTATTGGTAATGGATAACTCACTCAACTCACTTTTCAGTTTATGGTTTTTATTCTCATTTGCTCTATTCACCTTAGCTTGTAGGGTTTAGGCTTCTTCAAATAGGGGGAGATTGTTGGGTATTGTATCCACAATGTACCTGATTTGAAGAAGCCCCTGGACAAGCTAAGGTCAATAGACTATGTATTTGATAAAATCCTTCTAGTTGTGCTTGCAGTTTTTCCATGCTAAGTGCACACCAATGTCAGGGTGCAGTAGGTCAATATACACGGGTCTGCACGACGTAATCCCTCGTTGAGCAGATCAGTGTGTTGGCCTACGTGTACTCTCTCTATTGGAGTGCACTTATTTTCAAGCACAGGGCTGTAAATATGCAGGAGCAGACAAGGAGCAAGGATGGGTCAAGGAGCATCTCATAGGTGGAAAGACGAAAATTCGTCTAAGTTAGAATCGACGAGAATCACCAAGTGATTCTCGCCGATTCGGCGAGAATCACTTGGGATTCTCGCCGATTCGTCGAGAATCAGAAGTTGATTCTCGCCGAACTCGATCCAGCAACTTCTAAGCAAGCACCTCTGCGTCTAAGTAAGAATCGACGAGAATCACTTAGTGATTCTCGCCGATTCGGCGAGAATCACTAGTGATTCTCGTCGAATCGACGAGAATCACTGGTTGATTCTCGCCGTCTCGACCTGGCCTAAAGCAGTGCGTGCAACCAAGGCAAATTCGACGAGAATCATCTTTGATTCTCGCCGAATCGTCGAGAATCACCTTTGATTCTCGGCGATTCGGCGAGAATCACTTTCGATTCTCACCGATTTTGACTTGGCGTTTTTCCGGAACTTCCTGAACCGGATTCTGCCGCTGTTAAATTTCTGGACCGGGATTTGGGGATTTCTATTGTGGGTCCCACAAACGGTCATATTGGAGTTAACTACAGTATTTATACACGGGTATTTTGAACGAAATACCAAGACAGAAAGAAGCCGAGCGAGTGCAACCCTAAAATCGCGAAATCTCTCCGCCGCCTCCGTCGCCGCTCGCGCAAGTCCGTCGCCGCTGCTGATCGCATTTCTTCCCGATCTCCGGCGACAGAAGCTTAGCAAAGCTTGAGTCTCACGTGTCTATCCAGAGATCCCTTGTCTCTCGATTTGTTGACCGGGAAAAACTCCCCCGTCCGAATCGATCGAGACGACCGATCCTAGAGTGACCGTTGGTAGACCTAGTTTGCTTTGCAATGAAGATTGGATCTCAGAAGTACTGCTGCCGCGCATCGTCGTTGTCGTCGATCCCGAACCAAGCCGCCGCTCGGATTGCCGCCGCCGGTTTCGGGAAGATCCTTTCCAAGAGAGACCAAGGTTGTAGACTTTTCGTTGACTTCACGAACACGTCGTCGAACGAAGAGGAACACCGTAGTCTCCAAACGAAGTTTGTATCTCGTGTACATTCCATATTTACTTTTGTTGTAAAGGAACGATTGTTCCGTGTTGTAAGGGTTGGGTGCAACCCGTTTTGTGGGAGTGTTGACTCTCACGTGTGGAAGGGTTCCTTCCGTTAGTGCAGGGATTGGATTTCAATCCCGTTGGAGAAGTGACCGAGTCGTCCCTTGTTGGGGAGATAGGTCAAAGGGGGAAAGTGGATGTACCCAAGTTGGGGAACCACTATAAATTGCCTGTGTATTCTGTGTGCTGTGCTTTTTATTTTTATTGTGCAGGTACGTTCGTAAATTCCGCAAAAGCGCTACTCGTCACCTATTCCCCCCCCCATAGGTGCACATAGCTGACACTAGGTGGACTTTCATCTACATAGATCTGTACTAGTAGGGTATGGGACTTATGGGTTCTAATAAAAAGAGTTTGGTCTACTCTACCCCTTATAAATTCATTTTTTAGAAGGAAGCATGCTAGGGTCTCATACCATGCTCTAGGAGCTTGTTTGAGACCATATAATGCTTTGTGCAATTTGAAAACATAATCAGGATGAGTTGGAGAGATAAAACCTGGAGGTTGTCTGACATAGACTTCTTCTTTGATATCTCCATTGATAAAAGCACTCTTTACGTCCATCTAGTACACTTTGAAACCTTTGTGTGCTGCATATGCTAAGAAGATTCTTATGGACTCCAACCTTGCAACTGGTGCAAAAGTCTGGTCATAATCTATCCCTCTTTCTTGAGAGTACCCTTGAGCAACTAGCCTTGCCTTGTTCCTTACAATGACTCCTTGATCATTCAACTTGTTTCTGAACACCCACTTTGTTCCAACAATGGAGTGATCCTTAGGCCTTGGTACTAGTTCCCAAACTTTGTTCCTTTCAAATTGATGCAACTCTTCTTGCATTGCAATGATCCAGTGTGGATCTTGCTCTGCATCTTAAATGGATTGAGGTTCAATTTGAGATAGGAAGCAAGTGTGAAACAGGTTTTGGTTGACCTGATTTCTGGTTTGCACACCAGCTGAGATGTCTCCAATTACTTGGGAAATTGGATGGTCTCTTGATGTTACTAAATCAACAGGGGGTGTTGATTGTTCACCAACCTGTGTTGTTTTTTCCTCTTGTGGTACAATAACTGGCTCTTCAAGAAGTTTCTCTTCAAGATATTGAATATCTTCTTCATCTTCACTGCTTTCCTCTTTTTGAATGATTTGTAATCTGTCAAAGTCTTCAGCAAGAGAATGTACCTGCAAATGTTCTATGGTAGAAGTGTTCTTCTCCTTGAAAGACATGTTAGATTCATCAAAAGATATATGCACAGATTCTTCAATTTTAAGAGTTGATTTATTATATACCCTATAAGCCTTACTGACCATGGAGTATCCCATAAACACTCCTTCATCAACTTTAGCTTGAAATTTTGCTAAGTATTTCTTGTCATTATTATGAATATAACAAATACAACAAAAAATTCTAAAATAATCTACTTTAGGTTTCTTCCCTTTGAGTAATTCATAGGGAGTCTTGCCCTTCAGTTTATGTATTAAACTTCTATTCAACACATAGTTGGAGGTGTTCACTGCCTCTGCCCAAGAAGATAGAGGAAGGTGAGCATCTGACAACAATGTAGTGGCAGATTGAATAAGGGTTCTATTTTTCCTTTCAGCTACCCCATTTTGTTGAGGAGTTCTAGGAGCTGAGAAAGTGTGCCTGATCCCTTCACTCTGACAGAACTCTTGCATAATAAGAGAATCAAACTCTGTCCCATGATGACTTCTGATCAGGGCAATGCGAGTATTGAACTCAGTCTGTATGCATTTGAGAAACTCTGTCAAACACTCAAAGTTATCAGACTTCTTCCTCAGAAAGAACACCCATGTGAATCTAGAGAAGTCATCTACAACCACTAAAGTGTAAGATTTCCCTCCTAAGCTTTGTACTGTAATGGGTCCAAAAAGATCCATGTTTAACAGATACAAAATCCTAGGTGAATCACTCTTATTAAGTGACTTGAAACTATTTTTAGTTTGCTTGCCTAATTGACAAGCCCTATAGAGTCCTTCCTTCTTGTAGGGGCCAGAAGGTAGTCCTCTAACAAGGTTGTCCTTGGATAGCCTAGCAATGGTTCTAAGTTTTATATGTTCTAATCTCTTATGACATAATACATTAGGTCTACTAACAGAGTTAAACAGGCAAATATCTACTTCAGTTGAAAGAAATTCTACTAAATAGATGTTACCTTTCCTTTTACCTGTCAACACAGTTGTGTTGTCCTATAATTTGATCCTGCATAAGGATTTGCTGAAAGTCACATGGTAGCCTTCATCATATAGCTGACTGATGCTGATCAAGTTGTGCTTCAGTCCTTCCATATAGGCTACCTTCTTGAATGTGACTGTCCCAATTTGGACTGCACCATATCCTTTTGTTAGTCCAAAGTTTGAATCACCAAATATGACTTTGGGTCCAAGCTTGGCTTTAAAGGATGTGAGATTGTCCTTGCTTCCTGTCATGTGCTTTGAGCACCCACTATCCAGATACCATTGTTGGTTTGATGTTGGATAGGTCTTCACCTGCACATAAAAGAATTTACTTGTTTTTGACCCAGTTTACCTTGGGCCTAGGTTGATAACCTTTAAATTCAGAAATAAATGACATCCTTGGTTGACTCTCATAACCTTCAGGATGATATCTCCTTGGAGGTATTATCCATTCAGTATAAGGGTTAAATCTTTGGGATGAAGGACCCCAAGGTTTGGAATTTGATTTACCCTTGAAGAAGTTTTCAAATCTCTGATCTCTGCTCGACGATCGTTGAGCTGCGTTCGATGATCTTGGGCCAGATCGTCGAGCTCCGTTCGACGATCGACTGTGGCAGAGTTCAGGGTTTAGAGATCGTCGACCTGAGTTCGACGATTTTGCCTGAGATCGTCGATCTGCATTCGACGATCGTCTAGCTCCGTTCGACGATTTCTGTTGAACACTTGATTTCTTGGGTAAGTCAGAATTCTTCCTAGCTACCTCTACAACTCCCTTCCCTTTATAAGAAAAAAACTTAATTTGGGTTGTTAGTACTATAGGTTGGCTGGATGAAGCACCCAAGCCCAGTGTACTGTTGAATCTAGAGATCACTGTGCTTATGATGTCCATTAGCTTGATGCTTCTCCCATTAAGGGATTCTTCAAGCTTTTTGGACTCTGACAGCTCACTTTTCAGTGAAGCTATCTGCTCCCTACAGCACTCCAACTCCTCAGAGAGTTTGAGGTTTTCTGATTTTAAGGTACTATGTTCAGACAATTGTTTTCTGAGAGAAATGATTTCCTTCTCAGATTTTAATAAGTCTAAACATAGAGCTTTAAATTCATACTTAAAGTCCTCATAATTAAAATCAAAAGAACTTATCACCTGGTCCTCTTCAAGTTGAGTCTCTGAGTCTGACTCTGAATCTTCTGCATCAGAATTGTGTTGTGAGGCATTGATAGCCATAATGCATAATTCCTTTTCTTCAGCATCATCCTCATCATCACTTGAGCTGGATGAAGCTTCCGATTCCTCTTCAGTCTCACTCCAAGATTCAGCAACAAATCCCTTCCTTGTGTGTTTTTTCTTGCTGGAGGAGGGTTTGCCATTGCTATTCTTCTTGAAGTCCTTATCTTTTCTTCTTTCTCTCTTGTCCTTTCTGTCCTTGTTTTTGTTCTCTGGACAGTCAGACACAATGTGGCCTGGTTTCCTGCAACTAAAGCAGACAATTTCTTTATTGTTTGATTTATCATACCTTGGCTTGTCATGCTCTTTGTATGATCTCTTCCTGAAGTCCTTTCTGGCCATTTTGTAAAATCGTTTGGCCAGTAGACTAAGCAGCTCATCATTGCCTTTGACCTTGCCTTCAGGCTGATCTTCAGTGGCTTTGAAAGCTATTGACTTTTCCTTTCTTGTGCTTGGTGAGGCAGCCTTTTGCTCTTCTTCTCTATTTTTGATGAGCAGCTCATAAGACTTGAGCTCGCCCAAGAGAGCTTCTGTTGTAATCTCATTCAGACTTCTGGAATCCTTGATTGGCCACATCCTTGAGTCCCAAGTGCTTGGGAAGCACATTAGGATTTTATCATTTAGCTCAGTCAATGAGATTTCTTTATCCAAAGTTTTCAGTTCATTGACTATCAGACTGAGTCTATTATACATGTCTGATACTGACTCAGCTTCTCCTTTCTTGAAGTTCTCATATTGGGTTATGAGGTGAGATCTTCTGTCTTTTCTCTCATCAGCAGATCCTGAGACTATTTTAGATAGCTTGTCCCAGATGTCCTTTGCTGAGTTGCATTTAGCTACCTTTTGGAATGTGTCATCAGACAAAGTCTGTGCTAAGATATTCATAGCCTTTGCATCTGCTACTTTCCACTTCTTGATCTCTGCATCTGTTCCTGAAGGAGGTGGAACAACATTTGTACTTGAGTTCTCTGGAGGTCTTGGACACACTGTCAAAACAGAATTGAAGATGTCCTCATCAATAGAATTCATGTAGAGTCTAATCCTTGCCTTCCAAAGTGCAAACTTGGACAGATTGCACACTGGAGGTCTGGTGCTGGCATAATCTTTGTTTTGGGCCATATTTTGTGAAGAAATAATTCTAATGACAAAATCTACAACAAGCAGATCTAACTATAGGAATCTTTGGGTTCAGGTGTTAGCCTGTGCAACCACTAAGGTGTGGTATTTTTAACCAACCTCGCTCTGATACCAATTGAAAGTGCAAGTTAGATCTGATATACTCTAGAAGGGGGGGGGGGGGTGAATAGAGTATGGTGCTTGCTAAAACCTTTTACAACAGTTGTTGTAATCCTAAGTGAACAGGGAAGCTAATGATATAAAGTAAATCTAAACACAACAACTATCTAATCACAGAGAAATCTAGTCACAAACCACAACCAGAAACAAAAAGAAAGTAAGCAACCAAATGACACAAGGAGCTATAGTGGTTCCCCAATCAACCTGGGTACATCCACTCTTCTACCACCCTAGGTAGGAATCCACTGCAGGATGAGTTGATCAGGTGTACTGGGCACCAATGAGCTTTTGATAAGGTGCTCAAAAACCAAACCAGATTTTTTGATCAGGTGTCTTGCCACCAATGAGCTTTTGATAAGGTGCTCAAAAACCAAACACAAACTTTTGAAGGGAGTGTGAAAAACCCTTTACAGCAGAGTGAGAGAGAGAAAGGGAAAGAGATGATCTTCTCTGTCAACAGTCAGAGAGAAGATAGTGGATATTGTCAAAGCTCCCCCTGAGATCTTGAGTTGTTCAGGAAGTGAAGCTTTGCAGTAGGGTGATAGACCTTCAAATGATTTGATCTCCAGTAATAGATGATTTCAGCAGCAACTGAAATGTGTGGTGTCTGGAGTCTTGAGTGATGATGGCCTTTGAACACTTGAATCAAAAGACATCTGAAGATTTCAGTTTGTTGATCTCCTTTGGTGATGGTGTTCTTGTATGAATCTTTGAGACTGAGAATGTCTGCAACTCTTTCTCTTTCTCTTGTGTAATTGTTGTGGATGTTGTAAGAGTTGTTGCAGAGAATATTTTTCTAGCTTCTTGTTCTTCTACTTGAGCAGAATTGAAAAATCTAATCTTTTATTCCTTTTTGTCTGAATAGAATTGATCCACTGTCCAAGATACCCGTTAGCCTGTCATTAATTACTTCATTAATTGCTTTTGTCTTCTGGAGGAAAGTCCAATAAAACATTCCTTGATAATTCCTTGAAACTTGCTCCAGATTAATTAAAAATGGCTACAAGATCTCTGAATTAAATGCTGACAATAATTCCTTAACTGTCTGAATTTGAATCTTGAAAATCATTGAACTCTTCAGAGAAAACCTTGAACTGAGCTCCACTATCGTTGAACTGAGCTCAGAGCCTGGACTTGGACAGAAATAGATATCGTCAATCTGAGCTCAACTATCGTCGAACTGAGCTCAGAGATAGAGAATCAAACTGGAGTCAAGATCGTCGATCTGAGCTCGAAGAGCGTCGAATGGAGTTCGACGACTTATTAAAGTTGAGCTCAGCGATCGTCGAATGGAGTTCGACGATTCGTCAAAGTGAGCTCAACGATCGTCGAACGGAGTTCGACGATTCATCGTACTGAGCTCGACAAAATGACTTAGTCTTCTGAAACTGAAAATCTTGGTCTTGAGGGCAGCTTCCAAACCTAAGTACTAACCCTTAGACTCAATTCTAATTGACCTTTAGATCTATACAATGAGGTCAAAACAGGTTTCGTAAGAGACATAGTGATCCTGACCCAAATCAGTAATAGGGTGTTCCAACAGAACACACTAGAAGAGTTTCCTTGCAGCAAGCTCATCTCATCAAATATAACATGAATTGATTCTTCTACAACTAGAGTTTTTCTATTAAATATCCTATATGCCTTACTATGGCTACTATACCCTACAAAAATACCTTCAAAACTCTTTTTGCTAAATTTGATAGTGTGATACTTGCCATTGTTAAGGACGAAGCACTTACAACCAAAGATTCTAAAATATGAAACAGTCGGTTTCCTGCCCTTTAGAAGTTCCTAAGGTGTCTTATTGTGGTTCTTGTTTATGAGTGCTCGATTTTGCACATGACATGTAGTGTTGACGGCTTCAACCCAGAAGTATTTCAGTAGTGAGGCATCACTCAATATGGTCCTGCAGGCCTCTATGAGTGTTCTATTCCTTCTCTCAGCTACTGCGTTCTGTTGAGGAGTATGAGGAGAGGAAAACTCATGGAAGATACCTAAGCTTTAATAAAATTCTGTCATGGCCCCAAACTTGAACTCTGTTCCATTGTCACTTCTGATTTTGACTATGGAACAGTTGTATTCATTCTGAACTTGCCTGACAAAATTAGCAAAGATGTCAAAGGTATCTGACTTGCGTTTTAGAAAGAACACCCACACAAAGCGCGAGTAATCATCAACAATAATCAATGTATAGTCCTTACCTCCCAAAATTCTAACTTGTAGTGGACCGAACAAGTCCATATGAAGTAAATGTAAACATCTATTAGAATCTTTGCCAATAATGCTTTTAAAGGTAGCCCTTGTTTGCTTGCCTTTTACACATGCGTGACAAGGTCTATCTTTAGCGTGCTTGACATTTGGGGCATCACGTACTAAATTCAGAGAAAATAATTTATTAATAGTTTTGAAATTAATATGTTCTAATCTATTGTGCCACTGGTCACCAAGAGACGCACTATCTTTAGCCATAAAACACACTGATGTAGAAGAGTCTATACAAATAAAATTCAAACTAAATATATTTCTGCTTCGAGTGCCTGATAGAATCGTTTCCATATTATCAACCGATTTTATCAAGAACCTATCTGCATGAAATTCAACTACATATCCTTTATCGCAGAGCTAGCTTATGCTTATAAGATTATGTTCCAATCCTTCAACATAAGCCACATCTTAGAAGGATACACTACCGTTTGTTATCATACCATAACCTTTAGTAATTCCTCGGTCTGAACCTCCAAAGATGACCTTTGGCCCATTCAAGGCTGGAGAATAGTTCTGAAGAAGGCTTCTTGTCCCGGTCATATTCCGAGAGCATCCACTATCTAAATACCAGATAGTAGTTTTGGTGGCCTTTGGACATACCTGCAGTCGCAAATCAATTTGCCTTAGGAACCCAAACACATTTGGGTCCTTGGTCTCTAGTTGGAACTCTCCCACTACGAGTATTAGCATTATGAGTGGTCTTCCTCACATTGTTAATTTGAGGAGTTACATAATTTCTGGAGTTAAGCTAGCAGTCAATGGCAAAGTGACCAATTTTGCCACAACACCAACAGTCAAACCTATTGTATCTTTGCCTTAAATTCTCCTGCTTGACCTTTTGAGATGGTGGTCTAGTAGGGGAAACATTCTTGGAGGAAGAAGCTTCATGGTGATGACAATCACATGTCTTCTTCTCCTTGAGAGGCTTTTCTACAATAGGCTTTACTTTTGGTGCCTTCTTGATGTTATGACCATGGTTATAAGGGCCATAGCTCTGAAGAGTAATTTCTTCATAAGGTGCCTTAAAGACACTTTCACCAAAGTTATGGGGACGAGTCCATCCCTGGTAATGAGACTTGGTGAAAGAAAACGGTTGTCTACCTAAATCACCTAGAGGGGGTGAATAGGTGGTTTGTGCGTCTTTTTGCGGAATAAAAAATAATTAGAGCACGACCCAGAACTATTCTACCAACATCACAGATGACACAAGATTTATAGTGGTTCCCCAACCTTGGGTACATCCACTTTCCCTCACCGATCTAGCAATCAACTAGACTCGGCTACTCCACTATCTCGGATTAAAAATCGATCCTACCCTCGGAACAAAGTTCCTACAAACTCGATCCAACCAAAAGGATCTACAACTCGGAAGATAGCACTTCCTACAAACTCGGAGTGAAAAACTCCTACACTCGGAGAAGATTTCTCCTACAAGATTAATAAAGTGTTTACAAGAATACAAACAGTAAATCACTCAGATCTGAAAGAAACGGCCAGGATCTTCTTCTTTTCAACTTTGTAGCACTTTCAGAAATCGGTGAAGAAGTTCTCGGCCTCGATCTGGATCTACTTGCTTTTACAGAAATCGAGAGAGAATATGATCAGTGAAGTCGATCTCGATCTGTAACTTTTCTTCAGAATAATCCTCTGAATGTAGAAGCTTTGGCCGAAGAAGAAGGCGACGATGGCGGCTTACGTTTTGCGAAAGTCAGAGAGGAGGCGGCTGAAGAATATTTCTCGAAAAAGAAATTACAAGAAAGCTTTGAGAATACTTAGGGTTTGTCATTTTCTGATAAGACCTTATATAGGAGAGACTAACGGTCATAATCGGTCATAATGATGTACACGTGGACCAATCATGTCGCGTGATTTGAAAAATCTCGTCAGAAAAGGACTTAACAAACATTTCGGAAAGATTCAGCCAACTACACGAGTAAGTCAATAATTACTCGAGTAGTTGAATAACTACTCGAGTATATGATGGGGAACATACTCGGGTATGTATATAAAGACTACTCGAGTATATAGAGATCAACTACTCGAGTAGGCAGACAAAACTACTCGAGTATGTGTAGAGACCTACTCGAGTACATAAAGGATCTACTCGAGTACTGGAGAAGTTACTCGAGTATATTACATAAACTACTCGAGTACAAGAAGTACTACTCGAGTGGAATACTTAGAAAAATTCTGAAGAGGTCTGCTGGCAACTACTCGAGTAGTTGAACTAACTACTCGATAGGAAGTAATCTACTTGAGTAGGTGAAAGTTCTACTCGAGTAAAAGACTTAGAAAAATTCTGGAGTAGGGGAATATCAAGGTACACGAGTAACATATGTTCTACTCGAGTAGGTATAATGAACTACTCGAGTATATTTCTATCTACTCGAGTAAGTGAGTATACTTACTCGAGTATATGAGTATACTTACTCGAGTATATGACTTAGAGAAATTTAGATGAGAAAACCCTATAGTACTCGGGTATAAAGAGTAATATACTCGAGTATATAAGCATGCTACTCGAGTATATGACTTTGTCTACTCGAGTACAAGGTTCCTTTACTCGAGTAAATGATACTCAGACTACTCGAATAGGTGAAAGCTCTACTCGAGTAAAACACTTAGAAATTTTCTGATGATGGAAAAACTGATTCTTCTAGAGTAGCCAACTTCAAATTTCTTTCCCATGGTCCAATAGCTTGAATATGAAGTGCATCCCAATAGAGAGACCACACATGAGTCAACACCTTGGAATATGTAATGAGGGATTACATTGCACAGTTCCTGTGTTTGAAGACCCATTATGGACTGACAATGGTCTACACTTCCAGTGAAATTCCTGCACACATATAACTCAAACCAAGCATCAGATACAACTTAATTCATCTTAATTCCAGGGTGACTTCATCAAATCTGGGTTCATATGGATGAAATACCCAACAATCTCCCCCTATTTGTTGAAGTCAGAACCCTTTACACTAAGGTGAATTATGGACATAAAAGAAACTAAGTAGAAAAAAATATGAGCAGGTAAGCAAAGGATAATGAAAAAGATAATTAGACAGTAATGAAGAATTGTATATATATGAGTTTCAATAAACATCAAGTCTACAACTTGTCATTTCAATCTCTCATCATCTTTTAGGTTTAGGCTTGAGAGTGCTGCTTATCCATCTTTTCCTGCTGTCTTCTTAGATAGCTGAATGGCTTTGGGAAGTATTTAGGAGGCCTTGGAGGAGCAGCAGGGTTATTTCTCCCAAATTCTCTATCATGGATCTTCCTTTTCAGCATAGACTTCTCATAAAACTCCCATTCCTGGGAACTGTAGTGCATATTTCTGTTCTCATTGTGATCCATGACCAGCCTGAGTGTGTCCAAGATGAGAGACTTTGAAGTTGGAGACCAGGCTTCAGCATGTTCAGGGGCCTTAGAAGGAGCTGTCCTGCTAGCAGAGGGACCTTCACCATATTTCCTTTTCTTCTTGTGGATTCTGATCTCTGGAGGGGATTGAATGAATATATCAGCAGGATCGTCTTCTTCCCAGCCTAGAACATAAGTGTCTGGAGGAGCAACTGAGTCTCCAGGCCTGGGAGAGAAGGTGGGTTGTTGAGGAACAGCTGGGGCAGTGACATCTGTGGCTAGAGGATTGAGATGATGGGGAATGATGTTTGGGTCAACTGCAAGATCTGGCAAGATCTTATTGTGCATCCATACAGCAGTGTCATATGTGTGAAATTTGACACTCTGTATCTGGGCAAGCACATCATCATGAATGGTCTTCACATGAGCTTCCCATTCAACTGTCTTCTGAGCAGTAGATTTTTCTACATGGTCTTTGAGTTCTTTTATCAAACCCTCCCCCTTTCTGATTTCAACAGATAGTTTCTCGATGGTGTCATCTTTGAAAGTGCCAACTTCATCACAGATTGTCATCTTGTTGGCTTCAGTCCTCTTGTTTAGCTCAATCTGATTGTTGGCCAGGGTTACACCTTGTTCCATGATATTGCCAATACTAGTGATAGTATGGTCAAGAGCTTTACCACCAAGTTGGAATAGGTACTTGAGCTTGTCAGTGTTATGCTGAATTTCAGCAAAACCCCTGCTCATCTCAGTCTCAAGAGCAGTGACCTTGTCAGTGACCACCTTTAGAGAGGTGTCAAAATGATGTCTTTGTTCTTGAAGAAGAATGACAATACTTTGCAGCAGATCTGAGGAGGAGGAAACTGTAGCAGCAGCTGAGGGAGCAGCAGTAGGGATATGAGGAGTTACCCAAGGAGCTATTTCTTCAATTATCACTGAGCTGAGAGCTCTGGTGGTAGGAATGACAGCATCCAATTCTTCTGTATCATGGGGGATGGAGAAATCGAGGTTTCTGAGAGGAGCCTCAGCTGGTTCAGGAGAAGGCTCATCAGAAATAAAAATGGTGTCTGGCTTATCTGCTAGAGGATTTGGAGAAGGTGTAGGAGTTCTGGCTGGAGAGTGGGCAGGAGACTGTACTGGAGAGAATTCCTTGTGATGTTCAGTGGTTGGAGCTGGAGGAGATACAGGAGGAGGAGGAAGAAGCACATCTTCAGAAAGCTCTGCAATCATGGCATCTATAGCAGCAGCTGTGGACAGAAGAGTGTCTTGAGGTACTGGATCTGAGGAAGTGTCTGGACTCTGTGGAGTATGAGGTAGGGATGGAATTTCTGGCAGAGGAGAGGGCTGCCTGACTGGGCTAGAAGGAGAAGGCTCCACCTCACTTGGTGCACCAGAGGAGCTGACCACATGATGAGGAGAGGGAGATGGAGTCCTGTCCTCTACATCTGGAACTTCTGGGATTGCTGAAACCTGTGCAGCTTGGGCAGAGTTCTTGAGCTTGAGATCCCATCTCTGAATTGAAGAGATGGAGACCTTCTTCATGTGGTGAAGTGGGGTCCCTTTGGAGAGGTTGAAGACTTCAGGATTTGTGGCATGGAGGAGCAGAGAAATAATCCTGGCGTAGTTGGGGGATTTCATGCTGTCCTTGATTTTGTCCAAAATCAGCATACCAAATTGGTATTTCTTGCGGCGGACAATGGCTTGCATTATATCGAAGAAGTATGAGGGAATGTCTCGGATGGAGTGAGTCTTGCACAGTAAAAGTTTTCCAATAACATCAACCAAGAATTTGCCTTCTGCATTCATATCTGACCTTTTGAAGTATTGAGCATCAGTGGAAAAACCACAGAAAAGGGCTGTCCTGTCGGAATCCTCAGCAATTAGGTGATCTTCTTCATCAACAATCAGTAAATGGAGAAGTTGAGAGACAGAGGTCTTGGTGAACTTTAGTTTCAAACCCTTTACTGTAGATTTTAGGACTTTGCCATTTCGTCGAACCTTGAGATTTGAGAAGAATTCTGCAACTTCGGGGAAGAGAACGCGACAGAGTTCTTGGAGGATGAAGGAGAGGCTGGCGGTGTCGAGGAGGATGAGGAGGTTGCAGAAATCATCGGAAAGCTCTGCGATACCCTCGGTGACTAGTTCGGAGCCGACGCCAATCTTGTGAGAAGTCGCCATGGATGCGAATGCCTGGAGGAAATTAGAGAGAGCTCTGCAACTGCGGCGGAGGAGAGAAGTCAAATCGGCAGGGCAGGCGAAGAGACAGAGGGTACTCGAGAGATAGAAATGATGTCGAGTAGGTTTGATGTTTCGGAATTTCGTATATATATAACTCTTGAATTACCGCTAATTAATTTAAAGGAGGCGGTATATAGCCTTGGGTGGCGAATAGAGTAATTTTCAAATTCTAGGAAATTGGACACGAGAGAGAGAGAGACTACTCTAGTAGGTAAAGGAGCTACTCGAGTAGGTCATCTGGCGGTACTCGAGTAGGTCTGCAAAGAGTACTCGAGTAGGTAGAGGGCTTACTCGAGTAGGTCGACAGGAGGTACTCGAGTAGGAGGAGAGAGCTACTCGAGTAGATGGGTGACTTACTCGAGAAGGTAAATGGCTTACTCGAGTAGGTCTTTAGATACTAGAGTAGACACGCCCTCATACTCGAGTAGGTCAGTACACATACTCGAGTAGGTGCATTCTTATACTCGAGTAGGTAGAGAGGAGTACTCGAGTATGTCTCAGCTTCTCGAGTTGAATTTTGAAAAAAAAAAGTTGAGAAGGGAGAGAAATTGACTAGCCCCTTGCAATTACGAGTTTCATAGTCAGCGAGCCTTTTTTAATCCTCTTTGTTGAGCAACCCAAGCTCTGTCTTGAAGAACGAGAACTTGGTCTCGTCCAGCGGCTTTGTGAAGATATCTGCAACTTGCCTATCTGTAGGCACATATTGGAGATCTATGTCTCCAAGCTCCACATGTTCCCGGATGAAGTGATACCTTAGCTCGATATGCTTTGTCCGGCTGTGGGAGACTGGATTGTTGGTTATTGCAATTGTGCTGGAGGAGTCATAGTACAAGGGAATATCCTTGAACTGCAGGTTACAGTCCTCGAACTGATTCTTTATCCATAGCAACTGTGCGCAACAGCTGCCTGCAGAGATATACTCTGACTCGGCCGTTGAGATTGCGACACAGTTCTGCTTCTTGCTACTCCAGGAAATTAGCCTTCTTCTGAAGAATTGGCAAGTCCCTAAGGTGCTTTTCCGGTCGTCTTTGCTACCTGCAAAATCTGTATCTGAAAAGCCAATTAGTTCACTGTCATTACTTCTTGGGTACCATAAGCCAAGATTTGGTGTGCCTTTAAGGTATCTCAGGATCCGCTTTGCAGCAGTGTAATGAGATTCCTTAGAGTTTACCTGAAATCTAGCACAGACACATGTTGAGAACATTATGTCAGGCCTACTGGAAGTAAGGTAGAGCAAGGATCCAATTATGCTTCTGTACTTGGTTTCATCAAAAGGTTTCCCTTTTTCATCCTTGTCCAGAGACATAGTAGAGCCCATTGGAGTCCTCATAGAGGTTGCGTTCTCCATTCCGAATTTCTTAATTAGCTCTTTGGTGAATTTGGTCTGTGAGATGAAAATTCCATCTTCAGATTGTTTCACTTGAAGCCCTAAGAAATACTTCAGCTCGCCCATACTGCTCATTTTAAACTTCCATTGCATAAGTTTTGAGAACTTTTTGCAGAGGTTGTTATCTGTAGAGCCAAAGATAATGTCGTCGACATAGATTTGCACTAGCAAAATCTTGCCTTTTATTTCCCTAAGAAATAATGTCTTGTCTATCTTTCCCCTTTTGAACTTGTTCTCAAGTAGAAAGGTAGATAGCGTTTCATACCAAGCTCTAGGAACTTGTTTCAGACCATATAGGGCCTTGTGCAAAAAATAGACATGATCGGGAAAGTTAGGATCAACGAAACCTAGAGGTTGTTCCACATACACTTCCTCCTTTATGTTACCATTCAGGAAGGCAGACTTCACGTCCATTTGATAGACGGTGAAGCCTTTGAAGGTAGCATATGCTAGAAACAACCTTATTGCCTCCAGCCTCGCCACTGGAGCATATGTCTGGTCGAAGTCGATTCCTTCTTCTTGACGATAGCCTTTAGCGACGAGTCTGGCCTTATTCTTTATGATAGTTCCGTCTTCATCCATCTTGTTCCGGTAGACCCATTTTGTTCCAATGATGTTCTTTCCTTTGGGTCTTGGAACCAGCATCCACACATTGCAGCGCTTGAACTGATTTAGCTCTTCTTCCATTGCCATTATCCATGATGCGTCTGAGTTTGCTTCCTCAAATTTCTTTGGTTCAACCTGTGAGAGAAAACTCAAATGAAGATTCTCATTAGTTGTACCTCTCCGAGTTCTGACACCATCCCGAGGATTTCCTATGATCGTGTCCATGGGGTGATCCTTCAGATGTCTGAGCTCTAGAGTCCTTGTATCTGGATTATCTTCAAGCACCAGAGTGATTTCTTCATCCTGGATGACTTCTTCATTTTGATCATCAACCTCTCCAATAGGAGTGGGAGTGGTGATCTTAATGAACTTCTCGCCTTTGTCTTCGGATGGATCATGCAAGCTAGTTTCTTTTAGCTTTTCACCTGCAACTTCAGTGAGCACACTAGACGGATTGCTTTGTAGCAAGCTCGTATCATCAAATACAACATGTATAGATTCTTCCACCACCAGGGTTTTTCTATTGAATATCCTGTATGCCTTACTGTGGCTACTATATCCTACAAAAATACCTTCAAAGCTCTTTTCGCTGAACTTGGTGGTATGATACTTGCCATTGTTAAGTACGAAGCATTTGCAGCCAAAGATTCTAAAGTAAGAGACTGTTGGTTTTCTGCCTTTCAGAAGTTCGTAAGGTGTCTTATTGTGGTCTTTGTTTATGAGTGCTTGATTTTGCACATGACATACAGTGTTGACGGCCTCAGCCCAGAAGTACTCCAGTAGTGAAGCATCACTCAACATGGTCCTGTAGGCCTCTATGAGTGTTCTGTTCCTTCTCTCAGCCACTCCATTTTGTTGTGGAGTACGAGGAGAGGAAAACTCATGAAAGATACCTAAGCTTTCACAGAATTCTGTCATGGCCCCAGATTTGAACTCTGTTCCGTTGTCACTTCTGATTTTGACTATGGAGCAGTTGTATTCATTCTGGACTTGCCTGACAAAATTGGTAAAGATACTGAAGGTATCTGACTTGTGTTTCAGAAAGAACACCCACGCAAAGCGCGAGTAGTCATCAACAATTACCAATGTATAGTCCTTACCTCCCAAACTTCTAATCTGCAGTGGACCAAACAAGTCCATGTGCAATGGATGAAGACATCTGTTAGAGTCTTTGCCAATAATACTTTTAAAGGTAGCCCTTGTTTGCTTGCCTTTTACGCATGCATGACAAGGTCTGTCTTTGACGCATTTGACATTTGGGGCATCACGTACTAAGTTCATTGAAAATAGTTTATTAATGGTTTTGAAATTAATATGTGCTAGTCTCTTATGCCATTGGTCACCAAGAGACGCACTATCTTTTGCCAAAAGACACACTGGTGTGGAGGAGTCAATACAGATGAAATTTAAGCAGAAAATATTCCTGCTTCGAGTGCCGGATAGAATCGTTTCCATATTGTCAACGGATTTTATCAAGCACTTATCAGCATGGAACTCAACTATGTATCCTTTGTCGCAGAGTTGGCTTATGCTAATGAGATTGTGTTCCAATCCTTCAACATAGGCCACATCCGAGAAGATACATTGCCGTTAGTAATCATACTATAGCCTCTAGTAATTCCATGGTCCGAACCTCCAAAGATGACCTTTGGTCCGTTCATGACTGGAGTAAAGTTCTGGATGAGGCTTCTCATCCCGGTCATATGCCGAGAGCATCCGCTGTCCAAGTACCAGATAGGCATTTTGTTGGCCTTTGGACATCCCTGCAATCACAATCAATTTGCCTTAGGAACCCAAACACGTTTGGGTCCTTGGTCTCGGGTTAGAGTGCTCCCCCTATGACTGTTAGCATTATGAGCGGTCTTTCTCATATTGCTGACATGAGGGGTTGCAGTGTTTCTGGAATTGAACCAGCAATCTATGGCAAAGTGACCAACCATGCCACAGCACCAGCAGTCAAATCTGTTGTACCTTTGCCTCAAGGTCTCCTGCTTGACCTTTTGGAACTTTGGTCTAGCAGGGGTAGCAGTCTTGGAGGAAGATGCCTCATGATGATGACAATCACATGGCTTCTTCTCCTTTATGGGCTTCTCTACAACAGACTTTGTCTTTGGTGCGTTCTTGAAGTTATGCCCATGATTGAAATGGCCATAGTTCTGAAGAATAACTTCTTCATAAGGTGCCTTAAGGACACTTTCGCCAAAGTTTCGAGGTCGAGCCCATCCTTGATAGCGGGACTTTGGCTCTACATACGTAGGCCTAGCAAAGTGCCCATATGATGAGTCAAGCTCAAGCTCATTTGTTAGAAAGATGACCTTTCTGAATGTGCTTTGATTTTGAGGGGCTTTTCCCTTTTCTTCGGCTGAGGCCTTTTTGGCGGCCTTATTTTTTCGTTGATTCTTGTTTCTCCTAAAGGATTTAGTAGGAGCTTCTTCATGGCCTAGTCCAGCCCCCTTGGTCTTTGCCGAGAATTCAGCAACGAATGGAAGAACCGTCTTGGGCTTAGAGAAACTCTCAACAAGTTTTCTTTTAGCTACAAGTTCAGCTTCCAAGCTTTTGATGATCTTCTCCTTCAGGTCAAGGTGCTCAAGAGCCTTGTTATATTCTTCAATAGTATTATTGAAGTTTTCCTCGAGGGAGTCAGTCTTGGCGACTTTCTCTCTCAAGTTGCTCTCTTCGGCTCTTAGAGATTTGATCTCTTTAGCCCGAGTCTTCACGACTCGACGACATTTGTCGTAAGCCATGATTAACTCCTTATACTGGGCCATCAATTCTGACTCATCATCAGAGGAGCTACTTTCTCAATCATGTTCAAAGACTTCAGATTCTGAGAGAGGGGTATAAGAGTTTACCTTCCCAGTGAACTGGGGCTCTTGTTCATCATCTGTTTGAGCCATTAACCCAAGGTAAGCTTCTTCTTCTTCGCTTGACTCAGCTGAGTTAGAGTTGCTAAGAGTCTTGCTCCTTTTGGCTATGAAGCTCTTCTCTTTCCTCTTCTTATTGTATGAGGATTTCTTTTCTTCTCTTCTACCACCCTCCTTCTTCTTGTGAGGGCAGTCAGCAATGACATGGTCTGGCTTATTGCAGCAATAACAAATGATGTCAGTTGAAATGTATTTGTTCTTTTTAGTGTTATACCTGTCGTGGCTGCTCGAGCCTTTTCTTTGTCGATCGTCATCGCGCCGCAATCTTCTGTATGAGGCATCCTTGCCTTTCCATTGTTTCTTTTTATTTAGAAACTTCTTGAACTGCCTTGAGAGTAAGGAGAACTCTCCTTCAGATAGTTCAGAGCCTGATGTGCTAGGCTCTGATGATTCTTCTTCTTCATCAACTTCTGGAGCTGGAGCGGGGGAGGCAGCCTTAGTCTTTCTGGAGGTGTCTGCCTTCAGAGCGACAGATTTCTCCTTTAGGGCAGACCTGCCCGTCTTTTCTTCAGCTTTTCTTATATTGATTTGGAGTTCATAAGACATAAGCTTTCCAAAGAGATTTTGCGGGTCCGTTTCAGCTAGCTTCCCGAACTCCCTGATGGCGCATACCTTGTTATCCAATTCCTTGGTTAGGGATCTCAATAATTTGTCGTTCAGTTCTCCGTTGGTGAAGACACGCCCGTACACCCTTAGTCCATTTACAATCTTGAAGAAGTTCTCAAAGGTGTCGGCAATTATTTCCTTGTTCCCTTATCGGAACGCTTCATATTTTTGATTGAGAAGGGATCTCCGATCATCCCTTACTTCTTCAGTTCCTTCCATCAAGGTGACTAAGGAATGCCACATCTCCTTAGCTGATTGACAATGAATCAAGTTTTGCAGCATCGAGTCATCGACTGCACTTGCTATTATGTTCTTCGCTTTCTTGTCGAGAGAGATAAGTGCAATCTCGTCTTTGTCGAGATCCATTAGCTTTTTGGGGGCTCTCTTGGTAGGGTCGATAGTGGACATAGTCATGGGAACGTAAGGACCTTCTTCAACGATCATGAAGATCCTTGGATCCACAGCTTCCATGAAAAATTTTATCCTTTCTTTCCACATGGGAAAGTTGTTTTTGTTGCACAGTGGAAGCTTGGCGAAATCTTTGCCCTTGTCCATTTTATGGTAGAATCTTTCAGACATCAGATCTGGATCTGATCAAGGTGTTAACCTTTTAACGATCAACCTGGCTCTGATACCAATTGAAATAAAATGGTTGTCTACCTAAATCACCTAGAGGGGGGGGGGGGTGAATAGGTGGTTTGTGCGTCTTTTTGCGGAATAAAAAATAATTAGAGCACGGCACAGAACTATTCTACCAACATCACAGACGACACAAGATTTATAGTGGTTCCCCAACCTTGGGTACATCCACTTTCCCTCACCGATCTAGCAATCAACTAGACTCGGCTACTCCACTATCTCAGATCAAAAATCGATCCTACCCTCGGAACAAAGTTCCTACAAACTCGATCCAACCAAAAGGATCTACACCTCGGAAGATAGCACTTCCTACAAACTCGGAGTGAAAAACTCCTACACTCGGAGAAGATTTCTCCTACAAGACTAATAAAGTGTTTACAAGAATACAAATAGTAAATCACTCAGATCTGAAATAAACGACCAGGATCTTCTTCTTTTCAACTTTGTAGCACTTTCAGAAATCGGTGAAGAAGTTCTCGGCCTCGATCTGGATCTACTCGCTTTTACAGAAATCGAGAGAGAATATGATCAGTGAAGTCGATCTCGATCTGTAACTTTTCTTCAGAATAATCCTCTGAATGTAGAAGCTTTGGCCGAAGAAGAAGGCGACGGCGGCGGCTTCCGTTTTGCGAAAGTCAGAGAGGAGGCGGCTGAAGAATATTTCTCGAAAAAGAAATTACAATAAAGCTTTGAGAATACTTAGGGTTTGTCATTTTCTGATAAGACCTTATATAGGAGAGACTAACGGTCATAATCGGTCATGATGATGTACACGTGGACCAATCATGTCGCGTGATTTGAAAAATCTCGTCAGAAAAGGACTTAACAAACATTTCGGAAAGATTCAGCCAACTACACGAGTAAGTCAATAACTACTCGAGTAGTTGAATAACTACTCGAGTATATGATGGGGAACATACTCGGGTATGTATATAAAGACTACTCGAGTATATAGAGATCAACTACTCGAGTAGGCAGACAGAACTACTCGAGTATGTGTAGAGACCTACTCGAGTACATAAAGGATCTACTCGAGTACTGGAGAAGTTACTCGAGTATATTACATAAACTACTCGAGTACAAGAAGTACTACTCAAGTGGAATACTTAGAAAAATTCTGAAGAGGTCTGCTGGCAACTACTCGAGTAGTTGAACTAACTACTCAAGAGGAAGTAATCTACTCGAGTAGGTGAGAGTTCTACTCGAGTAAAAGACTTAGAAAAATTCTGGAGTAGGGAATATCAAGGTACACGAGTAACATATGATCTACTCGAGTAGGTATAATGAACTACTCGAGTATATTTCTATCTACTCGAGTAAGTGAGTATACTTACTCGAGTATATGAGTATACTTACTCGAGTATATGACTTAGAGAAATTTAGATGAGAAAACCCTATAGTACTCAGGTATAAAGAGTAATCTACTCGAGTATATAAGCATGCTACTCGAGTATATGACTTTGTCTACTCGAGTGCAAGGTTCCTTTACTCGAGTAAATGATACTCAGACTACTCGAGTAGGTGAAAACTCTACTCGAGTAAAACACTTAGAAATTTTCTGATGATGGAAAAACTGATTCTTCTAGAGTAGCCAACTTCAAATTTCTTTCCCATGGTCCAATAGCTTGAATATGAAGTGCATCCCAATAGAGAGACCACACATGAGTCAACACCTTGGAATATGCAATGAGGGATTACATTGCACAGTTCCTGTGTTTGAAGACCCACTGTGGACTGACAATGGTCTACACTTCTAGTGAAATTCCTGCACACATATAACTCAAACCAAGCATCAGATACAACTTAATTCATCTTAGTTCTAGGGTGACTTCATCAAATCTGGGTTCATGTGGATGAAATACCCAACACTTGGGCTCTACATAAGTAGGCCTAACAAGGTGACCATAGGACGAGTCAAGATCAAACTCATTTGATGGAAATATCACCTTCTTAAAAGAAGTCTTATCTTGAGGAGATTTCCCCTTCTCTTTTCCAAAGCCTTCTTGCCACCTTATTCTTTCTCTGAGCCTTATTACTCCTAGAAGATTTACTAGGAGCTTTAACATGGCCTAGCCCAGCACCCTTGGCCTTAGCTGAGAATTCAGCAACGAAAGGAAAGACAGTCTTGGGCTTCGAGAAACTTTCAACAAGTTTCTTTTCTGCTTCAAGTTGTGCTTCCAGTTCTTTTATGATCTTCTCCTTTAGGTCTAGGTGCTCGAGAGCCTTATTGTATTCTTCAATGGCAGCATTGAAGTTCTCTCTGAGTGAGTCCGTCTTGGCGACTTTCTCTCTCAAAGTGCTCTCTTCAGCCTTGAGAGACTTTATCTCTTTGTCTTGAGTTTTCACAACTCTATGACATTTGTCGTAAGCCTTGATCAACTCCTTATACTGGGCCATGAGTTCAGACTCATCGTCAGAAGAGCTGTCCTCACGATCATGATCAGAAACTTCCGATTCAGAAAGAGGAGTATGACAATTTACCTTCCCAGTGAACTGGGGTTCTTGTTCATCATCAGTTTGAGCCATTAGCCCAAAGTAGGCTTCCTCTTCTTCACTTAACTCAGATGAGTCACAGTCGCTAAGAGTCTTGCCCTTCTTTGCAACAAGGCTTCTCTCTGTTCTCTTCTTATTGTAAGAAGATTTCTTCTCCTCTCTTTTTCCACCCTCCTTCTTCTTACGGGGGCAGTCAGCAATAACGTGACCTGGCTTATTACAGCAATAACAAATGATGTCAGTAGAAATATGTTTGTTCTATTTAGTCTTATACCTGTCTTGGATACTAGAGCCTTTCTTGTGTCGATCACCATCATGATGTGATCTTCTTTACGAGGCATCCTTGCCTCTCCATTGTTTCTTCTTGTTCAAGAATTTCTTGAACTGTCTTGAGAATAGAGAGAACTTGAAAGTGAGGGTTAGATCTACAATACTCTAGAGAGGGGGGGGGGGAGAGTGAATAGAGTATATTTAAAATTTACTAGGTCCCTACAAAGGTGTTGTTACAGCTTTTGCTGTAAACTGAAAAGGTGTAGTAATTAGGAAACTTCAAAATAGAAAATAGTAAACCAAATCACAGCCACACAGCAAGAACAAAAAGAAAAAGATAGGCAACCAGACGACACAAGAAATTTATAGTGGTTTCACAAATCTGGGTAGTCCACTATTCTACCACCCTGGTAGGAATCTACTCAGGTTTTTGATCAGGTGCCTGACACTAATGGGTTTTGATCAGGTCCCCAAAAACCAACTCAAGTCTTTTGGTTAGGAGACTTGCAACCAGGAATCACTTTTGAAGGGAGATGACAACCCTTTATACAGGAGGGGGTGAGAGAGTGATTTTGTCTTCTCTTTCTCAATAAACTTCGAAGACTTAAGTGGATTGATGTTTAGCAAAAGCTCCCCCTGAAATAGATTTGGAAGCTTTGCTGTAGGGTGATAGGTCTTCTATCAGAGTTCTTGACAGGCAGTGATGCAGAAGCTTCTTGACTGATTTGTTATTTTGTTGTCCTTGGAAGTCCTGGAGGTATGATCACTGCATGTCACTGTAAGCTTCAATATGATTTTCTGTGTGAAGCTTTTCTGCTACTATATGAATTCTTGCAGTCAGTCTGTGTGTGTCTCTGTTTTTCTGACTGATTATCTTCTTACTTTCTGCTGATTCTCGATCTTTTATTCTTCTATATCTTTTTAAAAATTTTAATCATCAGTAATTAATGCTGACGCCTTGAGAATAATCGGCATTGAATCATTTCCTCAACTGTCCCATGGAAAATCGGCAAGTAATATTCCTGAAGAAGACCGTAATCAATGCTCCTTCTAACGGATACATTAAGAGAATGTAGAGCATTAATTACACAGGAATTTCCACATTAGAATGGGGACAGATGGCCGGAAATGGCTAAGTCTGGAGTCATCGAACGAATAACAGAATTCGTCGAGCTGAGTTACTAGTTCGTCGAACTGAGATTTTGTATTCATCGACCAGACAACTTCTATTCCTCGAGCTGAGTTCCAAGATCGTTGAGCTGATAACATAATTGCATGCTTCAGAGCCTTTGCCTTTTTTGTCTGAGGTTCGTCGAGCTGAGGTTGTAATTCCATCGACTGGAGTTAAGCAACTATTCTGGACTTAGAATAATTCATGAATGTAGTTGTTGAAGTAAAGGATCTAGAATTCGTCGACCAATGAACAAAGTTCGTCGACCTGAGAACTTCTAACTGAAGGTCCTTGTGAAGTCGAGGTCCAAGTTCATCGAGCTCAGAATCTTGTTCGTCGACCAAAGTCTGAAGTTGGACTTAGAATAATCTGGAGTTATCCTGACTTTAGTTTGTTGAAGAATCCCAATTTTTGTCGAGCAGAGAATGAAGATCGTCGAGCTCAGCTCATAGAAATATCTCAAGATCATCGAGCCGAGAACATCTTTCGTCGACCTGAGTTCGACGAACATCGAACTCATTTTACTTGGTCTTGAAATCTTCTAAGTCTTGAGTCCTTGATAGTCTTGTTGATAGCTGGTCCATCTGATGTTGACTTTAAGGACTTTGCCTAGACTCTAGGACACAACTATGACCCTGGCTATACATGTTGGGTCATATCATTCTAAGTTAGTGAACCTAGCCCAAATAAACTAGGGATCCAACAATCTCCCCCTATTTGGGTGAGGTCACTAATAGACTCAAAACAAAAACATAAAGAAAAACAAAACAAGAAAAAGGTATATCTGGCAGAGATTTACTAACACATGCAACAGATATATATGTACATGAGCTTTGTTTTAAACAGACAAATCAGTTTTAAAGCTAATGCAGAGAAGGAAAAAAATTGAAGCAATGCAAAGATTATTTCTTCTGTTTCTTATCTGTGGGCTTATCTTCTTTGGTCTTTTCACCTGGCTTTGTAAAGATAATTTCTCTTTTTGGATCCAAAGCCCGTGCCTGTGTCATTGTCATGTCAGCTACCCCAATAATCTTCAAGGATGTAGCCCTGGGGACAACTTCTTCTGGGTGCAGCTTCATATAGTCATCAATATTGAAGAATTTGTTTGCTTTATCAAATGTTTTGAGTTCTTCCTTTCTGTATTTGGACATAGTTGAATATCCTGATATATCTTTACCTTCAGATTTTGCTTTATTAATCAAAGAAAGACCAATAATTTCCCGGAATCTAGCCATTCTAATAGTGTTTGCTGTTTCAGGATCTTCAAAAGGAACATGAGGTGAATATGGTTTTTCAGGACTATTAGCCTTCTGGTCTGCAGAGATACTTTGCTGTTGCTGTTACTGCTATTGATGTTGCTGCTGTTGATGTTGTTGCTGTTGATGTTGCTGCCGTTGACTTCCTGAAGATTGATTTCTTTGCTGACTGCTTCCAGAAGATCTCCCTTGGTGTCTTTGATAGGTTTGAATAGGGGCAGACCTCTGAGAGCTAGAGCCAGTGGCACCAGCTGCTGGAGGAGGTGGATCTCTTCTGTACTGATGAATTGGTGGAGGAGAATATTTTCTAATTCTTTTCTTCTCCTTTTGCTGATTTTTAGACAGCCACATCCATGCTGGCATCCCTTTGTATGGAGTTATCTTTTGCAGAATGTAATATGGAGTGTCATGTGCTGGATTAGGCTTAGGAGGAGGAGGAGGGGCTTTCCTTTTCTTTGCCAAAAGTTGCTTCTTTTTCTTAGCAACTTCTTCATCTGAATCTTCTTCATCATCATCATCCTCATCATCTGACTCCTGAGGATTATCATATAAAGCATCCAATGCTTTTAAGGCTTTAGCATAAGTAGCAGTCTTTTCTGTAGCAGGAGCAGAAGTTTCAAAGGCTGGAGTTTCAGCAGGAGTTGGATAAGAGTCAGAAGTAACTGGGACAGAGCTTTCAGCTGCTGCCTTATTTTCTTCTACAATGTCAGCCAAGTTCAACTCATCTAGAGCTGGCATAGGGGAGTCATCCATTATAAAGATTGGTGCTGAAATAGCTTCTGGGGGGGATGGAATGAATTCCAAGGTTGGTGAAGATACTGGAATTTCAAAGCTATCACATAGTTGCTTAGCAACTGCTGGACTGACAGGAGAGGTGTAACAAATAATAGCTAAATGTGGCTTAGTAACTTCTTCTGGAAGATAATGCATATGTACAGTGTCAAAGAGTTTCAACAAATCTTCTAAGTGAACTTTGGGATTTAGGATAAAATCACCAACAATTTTGAATCCTTCAGAATCTGACTCATCAAAATCCATGTCAGTATCAATAAAATCAAACAAATCTTTATCTAAACATTCTGTATATGCTGCTGGTGAAGCTGGGGTATCTGCTAGAGCTAGAGCTGAAGACTCTGAAGCTGTAGCTGCTGCTTCATCATCAGGCATCTCCCCATGCCTGGTTTCAGTGGGAACTGAGGCCAGGCCCCTGACTGAGGAGGGGGCAGTAGTGAGAGCAGATATTTGGGCAGATAAAGATGTGATGGTGGTAGCAAGAGGTGTAATGGACTCTGCTGTAAGTGATTTAATAAGGGGAGAGATGATGGTGATGATAGATGCGATGGTAGAGGGGTCCAATGAGAAAGTAGTAGATGGTGTTACAGTTGGTGTGGAAGAGGTGGCAACTATTGATGGAATAGAGGGTAGAACATCAGGTATGTGAAGGTTAGATGTTGATGGGGATGGAAGGGTGGCATCATACATCATGGTGTTTGATGGTAGGAGGTAAGATGGTATGGAAGATAGATGTGGGGGAAGTGGAGACTGTGGTGGTGTGGAAATGTATGTGTCATGAGGGGATTCAGGAGGTGTGGGTGGTTGATTTTCCTGAAGGGAGGAAGAGGGAATGTCAGTGATGGTGAGTGGTAAAGATGGAGTGACTGGGGATTTTGTTGTTGTTGGAATGGGGGCTGGAAGAGAAGATGTGGAAGGAATGTTCTCTTCAGCAGGGTGGGGAGTGGCTTTGACAGCCCTTGTGCCTTCAGAAGCTTTGGTGGAAGAGGTGGAAGCCATAGAGGGCTTAGTGATGGTCCTCTCCCATCTGCCAAATAAGGCACATGCCAGCCTTTTACTGGCATTTATGAATATGGTCTGGAAGACCAGGGATTCAACAGCCTTTTCCTGTAGGAAGATTCCTAGAATTCTTCCAACACAGACTTCCTTCTTAGTGTTCTTCTTCTTTATCAAATCAAACATAAGTTGTGCCCAGTTTATTGGCTTCTTGTTGATGATTGCACACATAACCATAAACTGTTGTTTGGTGATATAGTCATGGGCAGTATGTTTTCCAAGTAGCACTTTGCCAACCAAGTCTGCTAAAAATTTATAGGGAGCAGATAAGTGTTTCTTCAACAGTTTGTTGGGATTGTCTCCAGTATACTCCATGAGGTTTAACATAATATCAGACTCCTCTGTTTCAATTTCGAGGTTATCTTCTCCATTTCTCAATCCAAAAATCTCAGTTAAGATTGCGGGGGTTAAAGAGAGTGAGTTACCCGCCATAGTGCCTGTCATGGTGTTCTCTTCTGTGGACGACAGTGTGTATACCCATTCCCTGATTTCCATGCTATGCAGTTTGATCCTTCTCATCATCAGGGTTTTTAGTTCCTGTTCTTCAAGAAGTTCCAGGATATACAGAAAGATTGGATCGGAATGCTGAAACGAATTGAAATCCACGTCAAATCCTATATCAAACTTCATTCCTGTGAGATTTCTTGCCAGAGTCGCCATTGAAATCACCTGCAAGAAAGACACAAAAACGGCAATCAAGTGCAAGGGAACAGAAAGCGAGGGATGGAGGTCGAAGAAAACCTAGATATAAGGTTTTCCAGAATCTGAATCGACAAACTCCGTTCCACGAGAATAAAATTAATTCTTCGAACTGAGGTCGACAAAATAGTTTAGAGTTAAATAATTCGTCGAGCTCATCAAAAGAATTGAAGACGGTTCGTCGAACTTAGGTCGACGAATATCTTGTGAAGCAAAGTTCATCGATTGCCGGTCGACGAAAATTATTTCACTCACAGAGAGTTCGTCGATCTCCGTTCGACGAATATCTCTCAAACTTTCCCTGGTTCGTCGAACTCTGTTCGACGAACTCTAGAAAATTCGTCGAATGCAGACAAAACTTAAACTAAGTCTTCTCCATTGATCATTCCCAGCTGATTTAGAAAGAAAGCATGATTTTTCACATCCAGAGGTTTGGTGAATATATCAGTTTTTTGTAAATTAGTGTAGATATAGACAAGCTTAATCTTATTTTTGTCTACACACTCCCTAATGAAATGATGTCTTATGTTAATATGTTTTGTCCTACTATGGTGAACTAGAATTTGTGCTATGGCTATAACACTAGTATTATCACAGAATAGGGTTGAATTATTTAAGTTGAACCCATAATCTAGAAGTTGATTTTGTATCCAAGCATCTGTGAACAACAGCTGCCTGCTGCAATATATTCTGCTTCAGCAGTTGATGTTGACACTGATGTTTGCTTCTTACAAAACCATGATACTAGTCTCATACCCAGGAACTGACAAATTCCTGAAGTACTTTTTCTATCTACCCTACATCCAGCAAAATCAGCATCAGAGTATCCAGTTAACTCAAATTCTGATTCAGCAGGATACCATAGACCTAGATTAGGACAACTCTTTATATATCTTAAAATCTTTTTAAAGAAAATTAGATGAGATCCTTTAGGGTTCACTTGGAATCTAGCACAATGGCATGTAGCAAACATAATATTTGGCCTACTTGCTGTGAGGTATAATAGGGACCCAACAATGCCCCTATAAAGTTTCTGATCTACAGGTTTTCCTGGTATATCAGAGTCCACAACAGCATTGGTGGCCATGAGAGTTTTCTTAGCCGAGGCATCAGCCATCCCAAACTTCTTTAGAAGTTCTTTAGCATATTTTGCTTGAGAGATGAAGATGCCATCAGGGAGCTGTTTCACTTAGAGACCAAGGAAATATGAAAGCTCTCCCATGCTACTCATTTCAAATTTAGAATGCATGAGGTCAAAAAACCTCTTGCACAATTTTGAATCTATAGAGCCAAATATAATGTCATCTACAAAGATTTGCACTAATAAGATTTGGTCCTTATGATGTCTAGTGAAAAGAGTTTTATCTACAGTTTCTCTTGTAAATTTATGCTCTAATAAGAAACTTGCTAAGGTCTCATACCAAGCTCTTGGAGATTGCTTTAGACCATAAAAAGCCTTATTTATTTTAAAAACATAAGAGGGATAAGTTGGAGAAACAAAACCCGGAGGTTGTTCTACATAAACCTCTTCTTGTAACACTCCATTTAAGAAAACACTTTTCACATCTATTTGAAAGACTTTGAACCTTTTGAATGCTGCATATTCAAGGAAGATCCTTATAGCTTCCAACCTTGCAACAGGTGCAAAGGTCTGATCATAGTCAATGCCTTCCTCTTTCCTATATCCTTGAGCAACAAGCCTAGACTTGTTCCTCACAATGACTCCTTGGGCATCAAACTTATTCCTGAAAACCCATTTGGTTCCAATAACTGGGCAGTTTTGGGGTCTTTGAACCAAATCCCAAACTCTACATCTCTCAAATTGGTTTAGTTCCGCTTGCATTGCAAGGATCCAGTGGGGATCTTGCTCAGCATCATGAATGGTTAGAGGTTCAACCTGAGAGAGAAAACAGACATGCATCAAGTCTTGGTTGAGTTTATGCCTTGTTTGTGTACACCTGCTGATATGTCTCCAATTACTTGAGATCTGGGGTGATCCCTAAGTGTGACAAAATCAATGGGTGGAGTTGGTTGTGCAACAACATTTTGAATAAATTCCTCTTGTGGAATTATATTTGCTATTGGTCGAGGCTCATGTTCTTCAGCTTCATCTTCTTCACTATCTTCATTGACTTGTGGAGAGGGATGAGTGGGAACCTCTTGGCTGAGGTTTAGTCCATCCAATGTCTCACACAAGTGGGGTACCTGCAAGTTGCTACTGGTAGAAACTTCTTTCTCTTTGCAGTACATGTTAGTTTCATCAAAAGACACATGAATTGACTCTTCTACTTTTAATGTTGATTTATTAAATACCCTATAGGCCTTGCTTACTTGGGAGTATCCTAGAAAAACTCCCACTTCAGCCTTGGCTTCAAACTTTCTAATATATTTCTTGTTGTTATTATGTATATAACATGTACAACCAAAGACTTTAAAATAGTTTATTTTAGGTTTCTTCCCTTTGAGCAATTCATAGGGAGTCCTGTTCTTCAGTTTGTGAGTTAAACTCCTATTCAGGACATAGTTTGTATTGCTTACAGCCTCTGCCTAAAAGGCTAGTGGCATGTATGCATCAGCAAGCAATGTACCTACAGCTTCAATGAGTGTCCTATTTTTCCTTTCAGCAACCCCATTTTGTTGGGGAGTAATAGGAGCTGAGAAGCAATGCCTGATACCTTCTTTCTCACAGAACTCATGCATAAGAAGAGACTCAAACTCTGTGCCATGATCACTTCTGATCAATGCAACATGAGTAGAGAACTCAATCTGTATGGTATTGAGAAAATCTGCAAGAACCTTGAATGTATCTGACTTTGTTCTCAGAAACAATACCCAACTGAACCTGCAGAAGTCATCCACTATAACTAAAGTGTAGGATTTCCCTCCTAGCCTTTGTACAACAATGGGTCCAAAAAGATCCAAGTGTAGGAAGTACAAGATCCTAGGTGAATCACTCTTATTAATTGATTTTAAACTAGTATTAGTTTGCTTACCTAATTGACAAGCCCTGCAGAGTCCTTCCCTCTTGTAGGGAGTAGAAGGTAGACATCTTACAAGGTTGTACTTATATAGCTTAGCAATGTTTCTCAGGTTTACATGTCCTAGTGTTTTGTGTCATAAGTCATTTTGATTACTAGTTAAATTCAGTAAACAGATATCAGCTGTGGCAGAAAGAAAATTTACTAAGTAAATGTTTCCTTGTTTACTTCTAGTTAAAATAGTTTGATTATTTTTATCAATGATAGAGCAAGTAGATGAGTTAAAGTATACCTGATAACCATCATCACATAATTGACTTATGGAGATGAGGTTATGCTTCAGTCCACTTACATATGTCACCTTTCTGAATGTGATAGCTCCTATTCTTACTTCTCCAACTCCTTCTTACTGACCATATTTGGAGTTACCAAAGATAAACTTTGGCCCCAGTTTGGAATTGTAGTTGAATAAGATGTCCTTGCTGCCAGTCATATGCTTGGAGCAGCCACTGTCCAGGTACCAAGTTTGATTTACCCCTGGATAATTTTTCACCTGCAATACAAACAGTTAATGATTTTTGACCCAGGTTACCTTGGGCCCTTTGTATGGCTGATAAGAGAAACTAGAAATAATAAAAAATTCTGGCTGGGATTTATATCCTAGGGGGTGATATCTCCTAGGTTGGATGGTCCAGTCAGCCAATGGATTAAATTGTTTTCTAGAAGTATTGAAGTTTCTGTTGAAATTATAGTTTTGACTAAGTCTTCCTGGGTTCGACGAATTTATGTAAGTTCGTCGATCAGAGTTCGATGAATTGGGTTGAGATCGTTGATCTCTGCCTAGAGAATGAACATGTTCATTCTCTGTACCCCACGTTCGTCGAGCTCTACTCGACGAACCGTACAAAGTTCGTCGATCGCAGTTAGACGAATAATGATAACTATAGTTGGCGTTCAGAGTTCGTCGATCTAGGTTAGACAAACTGGCCCCTTTTCGTCGATCTGAGGTCGACGAAAATTGCTGAACTTTGTTTTTATTGGGTGTTTTCTATTTTTCAATTTTGTCCTTAGTTTTAATTTGTTCAATAATTTTATTTACCTTATATACTTGATCAGTATTCTTCTTTCCTTTCTCAGAAATAAAATTTATGGGTTGTGACAGGTGGTTTTTCTGAATAATAGGTGGTTCACTAGATGATGCACCTAATCCTAACTTACTTCCATTAAATATAACATTAGATATGTTGGTGATTACTGCTAGTTGTTTGCTTCTTCCATTTAATGATTCTTCTAGCTGTTTTGCTTTACTTAATTCATCTTTCAGAAGAGTGATTTGTTCACTAAACATGTCTATTTCATTTTTTAATTTAGTGTTTTCTAAAACTAAGCTATCATAGTTAACTTGTTTATCTCTGAGAAGTTTGATTTCCTTCTCAGAGTTGATTAAATCTAAACACATGATTTTAAAATCTGATTTAAAAGATTCTGAATTATAATCAAACCATGATAATACCTGATCAGCTTCTGATTCAGAAGCTTCCTCATTTTCTGAATCTCCTTCTTCTGAGTTGCTTCTTGAGGCATCAATTGCCATGAGGCAAACCTCCTTTGCTCTTTCTTATTCCTCACCTTCACTAGAGCTTGAGGATGTTGACTCTTCTTCAGTCTCACTCCAGGTCTCAACCACAAATCCCTTGTCCTTCCTCTTGTGTTTGTTGGAAGAGGGTTTGCTGGTGTACTGTCTCCTGGAATCCTTTTCCTTTTCTCTTCTCTTCTCTGTCTTTTGGTTCTCTGGACACTCAGAGAGAAAGTGCCCAGGCTTCCTGCATCCATAGCACACCACTTCCTTTGTTGGTGTCTTATCATACTTTGGTCTATCATCCTTTCTTAATGACTTTCTTCTGAAGTCCTTTCTAGCCATCTTGAAAAATCTCTTAGCCAAGAGACTTATAAGTTCTTTATTTGATGTTAAAGATTCTGATTCTTCTGAGGCTTTGAAGGCTATGCTCTGTTCTCTTCTAGCTGCTGGAGGTGTTCTTTGTTCAGTAGCCTCCCTTGTCTTTATTAACTGCTCATAAGACTTTAGTTTACCCAATAGAGATTCAGTTGAAATCTCATTTAGGCATCTGGCCTCCTTGATGGGCCAAATTCTTGTGTCCCATGAGCTTGGGAAGGACATCAGAATTTTGTCATTCACTTCAGTGAGAGTGATGACCTTGTCCAGAGTTTTTAGCTCATTAATAATTGAGCTTAATCTATTATACATCTCTGAAACTGTCTCAGCTTCCTGTTTCTTGAAATTCTCATATTGGGATATGAGATTTGATCTCCTATCTTTCCTTTCATTAGCTGATCCATCAACCATTTGGTTTAGGGAATCCCAAATGGATTTTGCTGATGTGCACTCAGCAACCTTCTGGAAAATGTCATCAGACATTGTTTGTGCTAGTATGTTCATGGCTTTTGCATCAGCCATCTTGGCTTTCTTATAAGCATCATTATAATCTGGAGGAGGTACTGCAGTCATATTTGTAGAGGTACTTGGAGGAGCTGCAGGTGGTGGAGGTACTACTGTTAAGATGGAAGCAAAGATATTTTCATCAATAGAGTTCATATATAGCTTGATTCTTGCCTTCCAGATTCCAAACTTTTGCATGTTGCAAACTGGAGGTATGGTGCTTGCATAATCTTTATTCTGTGTCATGGCTGTGTTTCTACTTTAAAAGTTAAATGTGAATGAAGGTGGTGTGTAGATCTAACAAGGGATCTTTTGGTTCAAGATTTAACTTGTGCAACCAAAATAACCTCCTCTGATACCAATTGAAAGTGAGGGTGTTGGATCCCTAGTTTGTATTTGGGCTAGGTTCACTGAGTTAGGATATCTTTGACCCACCTTGTATAGTAAGGGTCATTGGTTGTGTCCTAGAGTTTAGGGTTTGTCCTTAGAACATCATCCTATGGACCAGCCATCCTCCAGAGTGCCATAGAAACTCAAGACTTAGAGATATCCTCAACTCAAGGAAAAGTGTTCGACGTTCGTCGATCTAAGCTCAACGAATCATATTCCTTGCTCGACGAACTCTGATCTACTATTAGACTTAGAGATATTTTCAGCTCAAGGAAAAGTGTTCGACGTTCGTCGATCGCAGCTCAACGAACCACATGCCTTGGTCGATGATTTCTGGTCTATGATTTGAATCCTTCTTAGTCAGAGACTTCTCAGATTCTAAGTCCACAATCATTCTTCGTTCGACGAATTTGGATCTCTGCTCAACGAATGATGATTGTCAGTTCGACGAAGTTTGTAGCAGAATTGACAAGTTTCCCTTGAAGACTAATTGCTATTGTCTGGTCGACGAACTCATCAGCTCAGCTCGATGAACTGTGAACTCAGCTCGACGATTCCTATTCTTCGTTCGACGAATCCAGTCTAGGTCTTCTCCAGTTTTCCGTCCATTTTCTTGGCGATGATTCCTAAGTAATTAATGCTCAATCTTCTCGGAATGTTACCGTTAGAACGAGCATTGATCAAGGATTATTACATGCCATTTTTCCATGGGACAGTTAGGGAATTCATTCATTATCGCTTCCTTCCCAGGCCGACTGCATTTACTGCTCAAAGATTCAAATTTCGAGTGTGCTTTGTTTTTCAGTCAGGGTTTTCAGAAAAGAAGAAGATCAAGCAGTTCTGCTGATACACAGATTACATTCAAGAAATCTTACAGAAATCAAAAAGTGACACACTGCAATCAGCCTAGGCCAGGGAACATCATCATCAAGAAGAAGAAGAACAATCAATCTTTATCAAGAGTCATCTTCCTTCAAACCTATATGATAACTTCAGAAGGACAACAATATCTCTATCTGTCAAAGAAGTTCCTGAAGCAATCTCTGGTCAAGGCAATCAAGCTTTTGAAGACCTGTCACCCTGAAGCAGTGCTCTAGATTTCCTGATCCATTCAAGATCTCAGGGGAAGCAATTTTCTGAAATCAATCCACTAGTCTTCTCAGTTGTTATTGAGAAAGAGAAGACACCATCACCTTTTTCATTCTCTGTACAGGGTTTTAAGTCCCTTCAAAATTATTCCTGGTTGCAAGTCTCCTACCAAAAGACTTGAGGTTTTGGTTTTTGAGCACCTGAACAAAAACTCATTGGTGTCAGACACCTGATCAAAAATCTGAGTGGATTCCTACCAGGGTGGTAGAAGAGTGGATGTACCCAGGTTGGGTAACCACTATAATTTCTTCTATCGTCTGGTTGCCCTTTTCTTTTGTTTTTGGCTGTGTTCTGTGATTTGCTAGGTTGCTGTTCTTATTACTTTGTTTGCTAAACTGTTCACCTAGGATTACAGCAAAAGTTATAAAGATTTTTTAAGAGACCACAATACTCTATTCACCACCCTCTAGAGTATTTCAGATCTAACCTTCACTTTCAATTGGTATCAGAGGGAGGTTGATTATTGATTGGTTGCACAGGCTAACACCTGAACCATAAAGATCCCTCTTGTTAGATCTGATTGTTTTGTTTCAGTTATTAGGTTTATTTATTCACAGAATGGCTCAAAACAAAGATTATGCAAGCATCAGACCTCCAGTATGCAATCTTAACAGATTTGCCATCTAGAAGGCAAGAATCAAATTATATATGAACTCTATTGATGAAGATATCTACAATTCTATTTTGACAGGTCCCCCCCAAACCTTCACATTTTCTGCAACATCTTCAAGCACAACAGCAGTGCCATCACCTGAGTGGACTGAAGCCCAGAGGAAAGCCAAAATTACAGATGCAAAAGCAATGAACAACTTGGCTCAGACTATGTCAGATGGTATATTTAAGAAGGTGGCTGAGTGCACCTCAGCCAAGGCCATTTTGGACTCCCTCAACCAAATGGTAGCTGGTTCAGTTGATGAAAGGAAAGACAGGAGATCAAATCTCATATCCCTGTATGAGAATTTTAAGAAGGATGAGGCTGAATCAGTTGCTGAAATGTACAATAGGTTGAACTCAATCATCAATGAGCTTAAAATCTTGCATAAAGATATCACCCTTACAGAGGTGAATGACAAAATCTTGATGTGCTTCCCTAGCTCTTGGGACTCAAGAATCTGGCCTATCAAAGAAGCCAAAAGCCTAAATGAGATATCAACTGAATCACTGCTATGCAAACTAAAATCTTATGAGCAGTTGATTAAATCAAGAGAAGCAGCTGCACAGAAATCAACAACTCCAGTGAGAAACGATCATAGTATAGCCTTCAAGGCATCAGAGGAAAGTGAAACCTCAACATCCAATGAAGAACTAATGAGCCTTTTTGCAAAAAGATTTTATAAGATGGCTAGAAAGGACTTCAGAAGAAAATCATCCAGACAGGATGATAAGCCTAAATATGACAAGACACCAACTAAGGAGGTTGTGTGCTTTGGATGTAGAAAGCCTGGACATTACATCTCTGAATGTCCAGAAAGCCAGAAGAAGGAGAAAAGCAGAGAAAAAGACTCCAGGAGAAAACACAGCAACAGACCCTCCTCCAGCAAGTACAAAAAGAGAGCCAAAGGCTTTGTTGCTGAAACATGGAGTGATACTGAAGAAGAATCATCCTCCTCCAGCTCAAGTGAAGAAGAGGAAGAAGCAAGATCTAAGGAGGTTTGCCTTATGACAATTGATGCCTCCAGGAGCAGTTCAGGATCAGAAGGAGAATCTGAAGATGAGGCAGCTTCAGAGTCAGAGGCAGATCAGGTTCTTTCAAGTTTTGATTATAATTCTGATTCATTTAAAATTGAATTCAAGACTATGTGTTTAGATTTAATTAGTTCAGAGAAAGAAATAAAAACCCTCAGAGAAAAACTAGGAAACCTTGAATCTATTAACTCAGAAAATCTTAAACTAAAAGATCAACTAACTTCAGCAAATGAGCAGATAATTAAATTAAAATCTGAATTATATGAGGCTAAACAACTTGAGCAATCTCTCAATGGAAGAAGTCTCAAGCTGATGGACATAACAAGCATAGTAAATGCCAGATTAAATGGCAAGCTGGGCTTGGGGGCATCATCAGGGTTGCCACCCATAATTAAGAAAAATATCCTTGCAACACCCATTAAATTTGTTTCTGCCAAGGGAAAGAGAAGATAATAAACAAACCAATGTCTGAAAAATCCAAAACCCATAGACAAGAGCAATGAAAATCAGAAAACAGCTAATAAAAGTAAGATTCAGCAGCATTCGTAAAACTCAGATCGATGAAATGTGGTCTGTTCGTCGAACCTAGATCGACGAACGCTGAACACAAACTTCAGTAATAACAATTCGTCTAACTGTGATCGACGAACTTTGTATGGTTCGTCGAGCAGAGGTCGACGAACATGGGGCGTAGAATATGACTATTGTCATTCTCTGAGCAGAGATCAATGATCTCAGCCATATTCGTCGAACTCTGGTCGACAAACTTACAGAAACTCGTCAAACCTAGAAGGACCAAACATAAATCAATCATTTCTCTTATAGAAATTCTAAGCAAGCTGATAAACCATTCACTCCAGTAGCTGATTGGGTTATTCCACCTAGGAGATATCACCCCTTAGGTTATAAATCTCAACCTACTTTGTCAGTTATATCCAGCTTTTCATTTCAACAAAATAAAGGACCCAAGGTAACCTGGGTCAAGACCAATTAATTTTTATTTTTCATTACAGGTGGAGAGCTGTCCAAGAGTGAGTCAGAGCTGGTACTTGGATAGTGGTTGCTCCAAGCATATGACAGGCAGCAATGACAATCTATTTAATTACAAGTCCAAGCTAGCACCAAAGGTGATCTTTGGTGATTCAAATTGTTGCAAGTCTGAAGGATATGGAGCATTAAAGATTGGAACAGTTACTTTCAAGAGAGTAACATATGTAAGAGGACTCAAACATAACCTAATATCGATAAGCCAATTATGCGATGAATGTTATCAGGTACACTTTAACTCTACCTCCTGTTCTATTATTAATAATGAAAACAAAACCGTTTTAATTGGAACTAGACAAGGTAACATATATCTAGTAGATTTCATTTCTGCCAAAACTGATGTTTGTTTACTCAATATCACTAGTAACCAAAATGAGTTGTGGCATAAAATATTAGGTCATGTAAACCTTAAAAATATAGCTAGGTTATCTAAAGACAACCTTGTTAGAGGCTTACCTTCTGGTCCCTACAAGAAGGAAAACCTATGCAGGGCTTGTCAATTAGGCAAGCAAACTAAAACTAGTTTCAAATCTATTAATAAGAGTGATTCACCTAGGATTTTGTATTTGCTTCATGTGGACCTAATTGGACACATTGCAGTACAAAGCCTAGGAGGGAAGTCTTATACTTTAGTAATTGTTGATGACTTCTCCAGATTCAGTTGGGTGGCCTTTCTGAGAACTAAGTCAGATACATTCAAGGTTCTTACAGATTTTCTCAGGACTATACAAATTGAGTTCTCTACTCATGTTGCATTGATCAGAAGTGATCATGGTACAAAGTTTGAGTCTCTTCTTATGCATGAGTTCTGTGAGAAGGAAGGTATCAGGTAGTGCTTCTCAGCTCCTAGAACACCCCAACAAAATGGGGTAGCTGAAAGGAAAAATAGGACACTCATTGAAGCTGCAGGTACATTGTTGGCAGATGCTTATATGGCTCTATCCTTTTGGGCAGAAGCTGTAAATACTACTAACTATGTCCTGAATAGAAGCCTCATACATAAGCTTAAAAATAAGACCCCATATGAATTGCTTAAAGGAAAGAAACCTAAAGTCACATATTTTAAAGTTTTTGGTTGCATATGTTATATTCACACAAATAATAAAAAATACATTAGAAAGTTTGAGGCTAAGGCTGAAGAAGGGATTTTTCTGGGATAATCCCAAGTAAGTAAGGCCTATAGGGTTTTTAATAAATCCTCTCTTAAAATTAAAGAGTCAGTCCATGTATCTTTTGATGAAGCTAACATGTCTTATAAGGAGAAAGAGATTTCTACCAATAGCTCTTTGCAGGTTCCACAATTGTGTGAGTCTATGGATGGACTAAACCTTACCCAAAAGGTGTCAACCCATCCTTCTCCACAGGTTGCTGAAGACAGTGAAGAAGAAAATCAAGTGGAAGTGGATGAACTTCCCTCAACAGCTAATAACATTCCTCAAGAGGAATTAATTATAGAAGCTGTTGCTGAACAAACTCCACCCACTGATTTTGTCACACTTAGAGATCACCCCATATCTCAAGTGATTGGAGACATTTCAGCAGGTGTACAGACAAGGCAACAACTCAACCAAGACTTGATGCATGCCTGTTTTCTCTCTCAGATTGAACCTATCTCCATCCATGAAGCTGAGAAAGATCCCCACTAGATCATTGCAATGCAAGAGGAACTAAATCAGTTTGAGAGATGTAGAGTTTGGGATTTGGTTCCAAGACCTCATAACTACCCAGTTATTGGAACCAAATGGGTCTATAGAAACAAGCTAGATGCTCAAGGAAACATTGTGAGAAACAAGGCTAGGCTTGTTGCTCAGGGCTACATGCAAGAGGAAGGAATTGACTATGACCAAACCTTTGCCCCTGTTGCAAGGTTAGAGGCCATAAGAATATTCCTTGCCTATGCAGCTCACAGGAGATTCAAAGTTTTCCAAATGGATGTCAAGAATGCATTTTTGAATGGAGTGCATCAAGAAAAGGTTTATGTGAAACAACCTCCAGGTTTTATCTCTCTAACTCAACCCTCTTTTGTGTTTAAATTGCATAAAGCTCTATATGGTTTAAAGCAAGCTCCAAGAGCTTGGTATGAGACCCTAGCAAGCTTTCTTTTAGAGCATAAATTTACAAGAGGAACCATAGATAAAACCCTTTTCACTAGACATCATAAGGACCAAATCTTATTAGTGCAAATATATGTGGATGACATCATCTTTGGGTCTACTGATCCCAAATTATGCAAGAGGTTTGCTGACCTCATGCATTCCAAATTTGAGATGAGTAGCATGGGTGAACTTTCCTACTTCCTTGGTCTCCAAGTGAAGCAGCTCCCTGATGGTATCTTCCTCTCCCAAGCTAAGTATGCTAAAGAGCTTATTAAGAAGTTTGGGATGGGTGATGCTTCAGGAATGAAAACACATATGGCTACCAATGCTGTTGTGGATTCTGATGCAGCAGGGAAACCTGTAGATCAGAAGATTTATAGGGGAATTGTTGGATCCCTATTATACCTAACAGCTAGCAGGCCTGATATTATGTTTTCCACATGCCTTTGTGCTAGGTTCCAAGTGAACCCCAAAGAATCTCACCTTTTTTTCTTAAAATGAATTTTGAGATATATAAAGAGTTGTCCAAATCTAGGACTCTGGTATCCTGTAGAGTCAGAGTTTGAGTTAACTGGATACTCAGATGCTGACTATGCTGGATGTAGAGTGGATAGGAAAAGTACCTCTAGAACTTGCCAGTTCCTGGGTATGAGACTTGTCTCTTGGTTTTGTAAAAAGCAAACATTTGTGTCTACATCAACTGTAGAAGCAGAATATATGGCTGCAGACAGCTGCTGTTCACAAATGTTATGGATACAAAACCAACTCCTAGACTATGGTGTCAACTTAAATAATTCAACATTATTTTGTGATAACACTAGTGCTATTGCTATAGTACAGAATCCAGTTCACCACAGTAGGACAAAACATATTGATATAATGCATCATTTCAATAGAGATAGTGTAGACAAAAAGAAAATTAACCTAATCCATATTCCTACTGATTTATAGAGAGCAGGCATTTTCACCAAACCCTTGGATGAGAAAAATCATCTATTCTTTATAAACAACTGGGAATGATCAATCGAGAAGAGTTAAATTAGTTTCCGTCTGCATTCGATGAATTTTTCAGAGTTCGTCGAACGAAGTTCGACGAATTAGGGAAAGTTTGAGAGATGCTCGTCAAACGGCGATTGACGAATTCTCTGTGTGGAAACAATTTTCGTCGACCGGAGATCGACAAACTTTACTTCAGAAGACATTTCGTCGAACGGAGTTCGACGGACTGTTTTTGTTTCTTCTAGATGAGATCGACAAATTACTTATCTATAATTTATTTCGTCGACCTCAGTTCGAAGAACTGTTTTCATTTTCGTGGAACGGAGTTTGTCGATTCATATTCAGGAAAATCCTATATCTAGGTTTTCTTCGACCTCCATCCCGCGCTTTAAGTTCCTGTTGCACTTGATCGATGTTTGTCTCTCTTGCAGGTAATCAATGACGGTTCCAACGAGCACCCTGACTGCAATGAAATTCGATACAGGATTTGATATGGACTTTGATTCATTTCAACATTCAGATCCTATATTTCTTTACGTTCTGGAACTTCTAGAAGAACTGGATCTCAAGGATTTTATGACCAGGAGAATCAAACTGCATGCAACAGATATTAAAGAATGGGTATATACTTCTTCTGCTTCTGAGAATAACATCTTGACAGGGAACATTGGGGGTAATGCTGTTTCTCTATCCCCCACCGTTATTTCTGAGATTTTTGAGTTGGTGAATGGAGAAGAAGATTTGGATATAGATTCTGATGAGTATAGTTCGATGCTGAAACTGATGGGGTTTACTGGGAGTAACCCTAACAAGCTATTAAATAAACAGCTATCTGCCGCCTACCAGTTCTTGGCGGATATTGTGGGAAAAGTGTTGATGGGCAAGCACACCGCGCACGATTACATAACAAGACATCAATTCCTTATCATGTGTGCGGTGGTAAACAAGAGTCAAGTTGATTGGGGCAAGATCTTCTTTGGTTTGATAAAGAAGAAAAACAGTAAGAAAGAGGTATGCTTTGGAAGAATCATGGGGATTTTCCTTCAAGCAAAAGCTGGTGAATTCTTGGTCTCCCCGACCATCTTCATCAATGCCAGCAAGCGCCTCACATGCGCTTTGTTTGGCAGATGGGAGAGGATGATCTCCAAGCCATCCAAGGCTTCCTCCTCTTCCATCCCAGCTTCTGAGAGCACAAGGGCTGTGAAGGCCTCTCCCCACCCTGCAGGAGAGGTAATCCCATCTCAACAACCTCTTCCAGCAACTCAACTTCCATCTTCAACCAGTATACAAATTCCTTCAGCTTCCCCTCCCCCCCTCATGTTTCTCCATTAACTCATGCATCCCCTCCTATGTATGCTCCACCATCACCTCCTCCACCATATCTGTCTAACATTCCACATTTTGATATATCATCCCCTTCTCCACCTCCCCCAGACACCACCATGATAGATGTCATTCCACCTGTATCTCCTCCATCTATTCCCCTCACTTCATCTACTTATCTACCATCCCCATCTACCTCTCCATCTTTGGAAACCCCCACTTTATCTACCATCATAACCCTGCTCACTCCCCTACTCAAATCCCTAATTACAGAGGCCATTACACCTCTTGTAAATTCTATCAAATCTTTATCTGCCGAAGTATCTCTTCTTTCTGTTGCCCCCTCTTCATTCAGGGGCCTGGCTCCAGGTTCTCCTAAAATCAGGCAGGGGGAGATGCTCTGTGATGAAGCAGCAACAGATACAGCAGCAGTTTCAGATGCAGCAGCAGTTCCTCCTACAGCAGTTTTAGTTGCAGAAGCAATAATTTTGACAGAATTTCATTCAGATTTGACTGAATTGATCCATTTCATGGATATTGACATTGAATTAGATGAGTCAATTCCAGAACAGATACACACTATTGGTGATTTCCATTTGACTCCCATAGTTGATTTGGCTGTTTTGTTGAGATCTTTTGATACAATTTATGTACAATTCCCTTCTACTAAGCCATCCTTGGCTATTATTGCTGTCACCCCTCCAATAAGTCCTACAATTGCTAAGCAACTTAGTGACAGTTTTGCTGTTCCAGAGCAAGCCATCTCCTCCCCCAGCAGAGATTTTTGCCCCTATTTTTGTTATGGATGATTCCCCAATGGCTGACCTGGATGCATTGATTCTGGCAGACATTGAGGAAGAGAATAAAGCTCTAAAATAGAGCTCAATCTTAATCAGCTCTCCAGTTCCAGTTCAACCTGCCAAGCCCCAGATATCTGTAGTTGCCCTAAGAGCAATTGATGCTCTGTATGCCAATCCTCAAGGGTCTAGCGCAGTTGAGGAAGAGGAAGATGAAGATTCAGATGAAGAAGCCCAGAAGAGAGTCAAGTCAAAGAAGAGAAAGGCTCCTCCTCCTGCTCCTGCTCCTAAGCCCAATCCAACAGCTGACACTCCCTACTACATCTTGCATAACATCACTCCCTATGAGGGAATGCCTTCTTGGATGTGGCTGTCAAAGAATCAACAAAAGGAAAGAAAGAAAAGCAGGAGATACTATCCTTCACAAGTTTACAGATACAGAAGAGATCCTCCTCCTCCTCCAGCTGCTGGTACTTCCAGTTCCTCAATTCCAAAGCCTGGTCCTGTACAAACCTACCAAAGGCATCAGAGCAAGTATTCAGGAGGTTACCAGCAGAGACAACAATCTTCAGGCAGACAACAACCTCAACAGCAACAACCTCAACAACAACAACAAGGTGAGTCTGTAAAACAGAAGGAAAACAGTCCTGAAAGACCTTATTCCCCTCCTATTTCTTTTGAGGATCCTGAAACAGCTAATACTGCTAAAATGGCCAGATTCCAGGAGCTGATTGGCCTCTCATTGATTAATAAAGCAAAAGATGAGGAAAAGGACATTTCAGGATACTAAACAATGTCAAAATATAGAAAAAAAGAACTTAAAAGGTTTGACAAAGCAAACAAATTATTCAGTGTTGATGACTACATGAAGCTCCATCCAGAGGCTGTTGTTCCTAGAGCCTCTAGTCCGAAAATGCTTGGTATAGCTGATATGAAAATGACTGTAGCTCAGGCAGCTAATCCAAACAGAGAGATCAAATTCTCAAAGCCTGGAGCTAGCAGATGCAGCAGCAAAGAGAAGGACAAAGACCAATCCAAGAAAAGAAAGATATGATCTAAGTTTTTCTTTCTTTTCCTGTTTTTTTTATTTTTACAACTCTCCGGTTATGTTTCTGAACAAAGCTTTTATATATCTGCTACATGTGTTATAAATTCTCTGTCAGATATATGCTTTTACTGTTTTATTTTGTTTTAGTCTGTGTCTTCACTTAGTGACCTCACCCAAATAGGGGGAGATTGTTGGATCCCTAGTTTGGATTTGGGCTAGGTTCACTGAGTTAGGATATCTTTGACCCACCTTGTATAGTAAGGGTCATTGGTTGTGTCCTAGAGTCTAGGGTTTGTCCTTAGAACATCATCCTGTGGACCAGCCATCCTCCAGACTATCAGAGAAACTCAAGAATTAGAGATATCCCCAGCTCAAGGAAAAGTGTTCGACGTTCGTCGATCTCAGCTCAACGAATCATATTCCTTGCTCGACGAACTCTGATCTACTATTAGACTTAGAGATATTTTCAGCTCAAGGAAAAGTGTTCGACGTTTGTCGATCTCAGCTCAACGAACCACATGCCTTGGTCGACGATTTCTGGTCTACGATTTGAATCCTTCTCAGTCAGAGACTTCTCAAATTCTAAGTCCACAATCATTCTTCATTCGAAGAATTTGGATCTCTGCTCAACAAATGATGATTGTCAGTTCGACAAAGTTTGTAGCAGAATTGACAAGTTTCCCTTGAAGACTAATTGCTATTGTCTGGTTGACGAACTCATCAGCTCAGCTCGATGAACATTGAACTCAGCTCTGAAAGTGCAACTAGATCTGATATACTCTAGAGGGGGGGTGAATAGAGTATATGGTGCTTTAAAACTTTTACAAGCTTTTGCAACAGTTGTTGTAATATGTGTGAGCAGGGAAGCAAAAAATAAATCTAATCACAATACTAAGTTAAATAAAACACTAAGCACAGACAAATCAAGGCCAGAAACAAAAATGAAAGCAAGCAGAACCAGAAGACACAAGGAAATATAGTGGTTCCCCAAACTTGGGTACATCCACTCTTCTACCACCCTAGGTAGGAATCCACTGCAGGATGAGTTGATCAGGTGTCCTGGGCACCAATGAGCTTTTGATAAGGTGCTCAAAAACCAAAGCAGATTTTTTGATCAGGTGTCTTGCCACCAATGAGCTTTTGACAAGGTGCTCAAAAACCAGGTTCAAACTTTTGAAGGGAGTTTGAGAAACCCTTTACAGAGTGAGGGTGAGAGAGTGATGGAAGTCTTCTCTTTCTCAAACAACTGAGAAGACTATGTGGATTAATGTCAAAGCTCCCCCTGAATCCTTGAAATCTTCAGGAAGAAAAGCTTTGCTTGAGGGTGATAGGCCTTCAAATATTGAACTCCAGCAATGGATGATTTCAGCAATAGCTGAAATGTTGAGTGTCTGGAGTCTTGAAATGATGTTGGCCTTGAACACTTTGAAAGCTGAAGAGATCTGAAGATTTGAAAACTAGATCTCCTTTGATGAGTGTTCTTCTGAATTCTTTTTGACAGAAGATTTTTGAGTATTTTCCGTAATCTGTATTGTGTGTGCTCTGACTAAGAGAGATTCAAAAATCCTGTCTTTTATTCTCTGGTACAGAATAGAATATCATTTTCTGTCAAGGATAGCCGTTGGTCTGCATTGATTGCATCCTTAATTGCATAATCTCTTCTGGAGGAAAGTCCACAGAATTATTCCTTGAAAAATCCCTTGAAACTTGGTCCAGAATTAAATGAAAACGGCTAGCAAATCTCTGAATTAATTGCAGAATAACTCCTAACTGATTTGAATTTGAATTTTGGAAGTTATCTGAAATCGTCGAACTGAGCTCTGCTATCGTCGAGCTGAGCTCAGCGATCTGGAAATCTTAAACAGCAAAATATCGTCGATCTGAGCTCAAAGATCGTCGAACTGAGCTCAGAGATAAAGATCCAAGGCAGAGTCAAAATCGTCGAACTGAGCTCACCGATCGTCGAATGGAGTTCGATGATATTATGAAGTTGAGCTCAGCGATCGTCGAATGGAGTTCGACGATCTGTCGAAGTTGAGCTAGACGATCATCGACCGGAGTTCGACGAATCGTCGTGCTGAGCTCAACGATCAGACTTAGTCTCCAGACAGAAAAACTTGGTCTTCAGGGCAGCTTCCAAACCTAGACTTCTAACCCTTAGACTCAATTCTAGTTGACCTATTAAGCTATACAGGAGGTCAAATAAAGGTTCCTAGAGACATAGTGATCCTGACCCAAATTAGTAATAGGGTGTTCCAACAATCTCCCCCTATTTGGGTTAGGATTACTATTTACAGACTTTGGAAAAATTTAAATAACAACATACAAGTATTAAGCATAAAAACAACAGCTAGACAAGTAGAAACACAGAGATATATATATCATCCAGATAATAAGAATTCACAGAAACTGTCATCTTACAATGTCACTTCTTCTCTTTGCCTTTAACCATTTTGATTTCTCTGTTAGGGTTCAGGGCTTCTTTGTTGGACCTGGTGTCATCTGCTGCACCCAAGTATGTTTGCTTTGTAGGCCTGGGAACCACAGCAGCAGGATGCAACTCCATGTATCTGTCAGCATCAAAGAATTTACTGGAGGCATATCTGTCTAATTCTTTCTGTCTTTGTTCTGACATTGTAGAAATGTTGGAAGAATCTAATCCTTGTTCTTTGGCCTTCTTAATTTGATCTAGTGCAGCCAACTCCTTCATCCTGGCAGTCCAAGCAGCTGGATTCTTTTCAGGGTCCTCAAATGGTACAGGTGGCTCATACCTGTTGGAAGAATTGTCTTGAGGAGGCCTGACAGACACTGTCTCTTTTAGCTTGTAGGGGAAAGGACCAGAAGTAGTATCAGATGAAACATGTCCTCCCCTAGAATATGGGTGCTGCCTGGAATACCCTTTGGAATAAACCTGAAAATCTCTTTGACTACCCCTGTATCCTCCTCTCCTAGAATATGAACCCCTAGATTGTCTTTCCCTTTGGTAGGATCTGGCATGGGGTTGATAGGGAGCCTGGCTTCTAGCTGGGGGTTGACTTGCAGAGCTTCCACCTGCACCTGCATCAGGAGGAGGTGGTGGAGGAGGATGAGGGTGCTGAAATTGAGATGAGCCCTTCTCATATTTTCTCTTTTTCTTCATGGCTTTCAGCTGGTTTTTGGAATACTGCATCCAGTGTTCAGTAATTTGGCAATTATGAAGGATATAGTATGGAATGTCATTATTATCCTTAACTTTTGCAGGAGGAACCCTTTTCATAGCCTTGCTCCTTGCCTTCCTTTTTCTGGCAATGGTAGCAGATGAATCATCAGAGTCTGTTTTAAATTCATCAGTCTCAGAACTCTGGTCATCATATATAGCATTTATTTTCTTCATCAATTCTTTCTTTAGTTGAACAGCAGAAGATGAGATAGCAGCAGCAGGGACAGCAGCAGATGGAGCAGCAGATGGAGAGGGTGCAACAGAAGCAATTACAGCAGCAGCAGCAGCAGATACTGGACTGGTGATAACAGCAGCAACTGTCTCACTATCATCAGCAGAAATAACAGATTCACTCTCAACAGCAGATTCACTAACAGCCACAGAAGCTGGAGAGGTGATAGCAACAACAACTTCATTGATAACAGCAATAACATCATCAAACTTTGCAGCAGGCTCAAAATCAGTGGCCTCTGACATCAGAAGATCCTTGGATATTTGCTCATCAGAAACAACAGCAGCATCAACAATCCTTTCTTCAGCATCAGCAGCAACATCTTCAGTAGCAGCAATCACTGAATGTACAAAAGAGGAGATAATGCTGGGGTCACAGCAAGAGAAAGGCACCAGTGCCTTGGATAAGTCTTCTGTGGGCTGGACAACATTACTCTCTGGCAAACAGCTGAAGAAGGCAGTGTTAAAGGCAGATAGCAAAGACCTTAGGTCAATTGCAAGAACTACAGTAGGAGTCTGACATTCTGGAGACACAGCAACAGGAGCAGAAGGAGCAGCAGACACAGAAACATCAGCAGCAGCAGCAGCAGCAGTATCATCAGCAGCAGGAGCAGAAACAGCAGCAACAACAACATGAAGGCTTGCTTCATAGGGCATCTCCCCCTGCCTAGATGCAGATACATCTGTATCAAGGCACACTGCTGGAGGTGCTGCCTGAGGAAGGAGGGAGGAAAGCCTGGCAGAGAGGGCTGCCACTGACAAGTGTAGAGGAGCCAATGAGGTCTCCAAGAGTAGAGAGAGCCTGGGGGCAATTAGCTCATACAACCTGTCAGCTAGGGCTGAGAGGTCGACTTGCTCAACTGTTGGAGCAGAGGTAGATGGAATAGGTGTAGCTGAAGATGCTGGAAGTGGAGGGCTGGAGAGTGGTGGTATGGATGGCTGAGGTGTTGGGATGGTGGATATGGAGGACAAGGGGATGGAGATGGATGGAGTGAATGTTGGTTGATCAATGATGTGGTGGAGGAGATCTTGGAATGAAGTGAAGGTGGAAGGTAAATCAAGAGGAGATGAGGGGGAATCATCCATGAAGGAATCATCCAGAAGAGTGAAGGATGGTGATGATGTAATATCTGGTGGAGGGGAGGAGAATAGTGGTTGGAAGTGGTCAGCTGGAGGAGGTAGAATGGGGTCTGGAGAGGGAGTTGATGTTGGAGATGGGCTGGATATGGTAATGGTGGATGGAGCTGGAATGGTGGATGGAAGAGGTAGGGTTGGAATTGGAGGAGGAGGAGGAGAGGCAGCAACAGCAGCAGCCAGGTCTTCTGCAGGAGCAGAGACCTGTGAGAGAGTGACTCTTGGAGTCCTTGTGCCTGAAGGAGCAGTTGAGGAGGGCCTGCCAGGCTTGCTTATTTGCCTGTCCCACTTGCCAAAGAGAGCACAGGTAAGTCTCTTGGAGGCATTTATGTGAACTCCAGAGGAGACCAGCAAGGCAGGGCACTTGGTCTGCAGGAAAACTCCAAGAATCCTTCCAAAATTAACAAAACCTTTGTTTATTTTCTTCTTGATGAGGTCAAAGAACACCTCTCCCCAGTTCAAACTTTTCTTATCCACCAGAGCTCCCATGAGGCAGAGCTGATGTCTGGATATAGTATCATGAGCAGAGTGCTTGACAAGCAGCACTTTCCCTACCACATCTGCTAGGAACCTGTATTCAACAGACAGATTCCTCTTAAATAGCTTGCTAGGGTTTCCCTCTGGATGACCCATCCTGGCAAGCAGGTCAGAAAACTCCTCTTCAGATAACTCAGCAGATTCTTCTCCATTTCTCAGTCCAAAAACTTCTGTTAAAACTGTGGGGGTCAAGGGTACCTGAGTTCCAGCAATAGACCCAACTATTGTGTTGTTGTCTAGATTATGAGCAGTATAGACCCATTCCTTTATCTCATCTGAAGCCAGCTTGATTCTAGTGGTCATGAGGGCAGACAGATTTTGATCCTTGAATAAACCCAGTATGTCTTGGAAAATCTGATCAGTAGTGTTGAAGGATTCCAGATCAATGTCAAAGCCTGCATCAAACTTCATTGCAGCTAGGACAGCAACTGACACAGCCATTGTACCTGCAAAAACTCAACAAACAAAACGACCAAGCGTAGAACTGTTTGGAGGGAAGAAAATTCTTGCAGAGAAATCGAAAGCGCAAAAGAGAACGACGGCGAAAAATGAGTTTTATATTAGGGTTCGACGCAGAATTGGAAAGATCGTTGAACTCAGTTTGACGATCGAGGCTTCTAAAGGAATCTGAAGAGACTTCAAAATCGTCGATCTCCGTTCGACGATCTTGAAGAGCGTCGAGCTCCGTTCGACGATCGTTCAGTGAACATAAACGTCGAGCGCCGGTCGACGATCGTTGACCGGAAGAGATAGTTCATATTATCTGAGAGGCGCTGAACTCAGTTCGACGATTTTGGAAATCGTCGATCTCCGTTCGACGATCTTAGGGGAAATCGTCGAGCGCAGTTCAGAGATCAGAAAAATTCTAGACACTAAGAAAAATCAGAATTTTTGCCTAGTCTTGGTCAATTTTTAGCTTTCAAAATCTTGGAGATTATTTAAGGCTTCCTCCATCTAACATTCCTAACTGATTTAGGAAGAAAGTGTGTTTCTTTTCATCCAAAGGCTTGGTGAAAATATCTCCCCTTTGTAAATCAGTTGGGATATATTGTAATTCAATTTTATTCTTTTCAACATTATCCCTTAAGAAGTGATGCCTAATCTCTATGTGTTTTGTCCTACTATGGAGGACTGGATTTTGAGCTATGGAAATAGCACTTGTATTGTCACAAAAGATTTTAGACTTCTCTAAGTGGTAACCATAGTCTAGGAGTTGGTTTTGAATCCACAATATTTGTGAACAACAACTGCCTGCAGCCATATATTCAGCTTCAGCAGTTGAAGTTGACACAGATGTTTGTTTCTTACAAAACCAAGAGACAAGTTTGTCACCAAGGAACTGACAAGTTCCACTGGTGCTTTTCCTGTCAATTCTACATCCAGCATAATCAGCATCAGAGAATCCAGTTAAATCAAATGCTGAATCTTTTGGATACCAGAGACCTAGATTTGGACAACTTTTAACATACCTGAGAATCCTCTTTACTAATGTTAGGTGTGACTCTCTAGGGCTTACTTGGAACCTAGCACATATACATGTAGCAAACATTATGTCTGGTCTACTAGCTGTAAGATACAGTAAAGAGCCAATCATTGCTCTATATGTTGTCTGATCAACAGGTTTTCCATGTTCATCAGCATCTAATACAGCATTGGTAGGCATGGGTGTTTTCATACAAGATGCCTCAGACATACCAAATTTCTTAACCAGTTCATTAGCATATTTGGTTTGAGAAATAAAGATGCCTTCAGCATGTTGTTTGACTTGCAATCCTAGGAAGAAGGATAGCTCACCCATGCTACTCATCTCAAATTTAGAATGCATTAGGTTAGAAAACCTTCTGCACAATTTTGAGTCGGTAGAACCAAAAATGATATCGTCTACATAAATTTGTACTAGTAGGGTATGAGACTTATGGGTTCTAATAAAAAGAGTTTGGTCTACTCTACCCCTTATAAAACCATTTTCCAAGAGAAAGCATGCTAGGGTCTCATACCATGCTCTAGGAGCTTGCTTGAGACCATATAATGCTTTATTTAATCTAAAAACATAATCAGGATAAGTTGGAGAGATAAAATCTGGAGGTTTTCTGACATAAACTTCCTCTTTGATGTCTCCATTTAAGAAAGCACTTTTGACATCCATCTGATATACTTTGAAGCCTTTGTGAGCTGCATAAGCTAGAAAAATTCTGATGGCTTCCAATCTTGCAACAGGTGCAAAGGTCTGGTCGTAGTCAATTCCTTCTTCTTGAGAATATCCCTGAGCAACTAGCCTTGCCTTGTTCCTTATTATTACTCCTTGATCATCCAGTTTGTTTCTGAATACCCATTTTGTTCCAACAATGGAATGATCCTTAGGCTTTGGCACTAGTTCCCATACTTTGTTCCTCTCAAATTGATGCAACTCCTCTTGAATTGCAATGATCCAGTGTGGATCTTGCTCTGCATCTTGAATGGACTGAGGTTCAATTTGAGATAGGAAGCAAGTGTGCAACAGGTTTTGGTTGACCTGATTTCTGGTTTGCACACCAGCTGAGATTTCTCCAATTATTTGGGAAATTGGATGGTCTCTTGATGTTACTAAATCAACAGGGGGTGCTGATTGTTCACCAACTTGTGTTGTTGTTTCCTCTTGTAGTACAACAACTGGCTCTTCAGGTTGTGCTTCAATATGTTGAGCATTCCCTTCATCTTCACTGCTTTCATTATCTTGAGCAACCTGCAACTTGTTCATATCTTTAACTAGAGAGTGTTCCTGCAAAGGTTCTATGGTAGAAGAAATCTTCTTCTTGAAAGACATGTTAGATTCATCAAAAGAAACATGAACAGATTCCTCAATTTTCAAAGATGATTTATTATAGACCCTATAGGCCTTGCTGATCATGGAGTATCCCAGAAACACTCCTTCATCAGCTTTGGCTTGAAATTTTGCTAAATATTTCTTGTCATTATTGTGAATATAGCAAATACAACCAAAAATTCTAAAATAGTCAACTTTAGGTTTCTTCCCTTTGAGTAATTCATAGGGAGTCTTTCCCTTTAGTTTATGTATCAGAATTCTGTTCAGCACATAGTTGGAGGTGTTCACTGCCTCTGCCCAAAAGGATAGAGGTAGATGAGCATCTGACAACAATGTAGTGACAGATTCAATAAGGGTTCTATTTTTCCTTTCAGCTACCCCATTTTGTTGAGGAGTTCTAGGAGCTGAGAAAGTATGCCTGATCCCTTCACTCTGACAGAACTCTTGCATAAGAAGAGAATCAAACTCTGTCCCATGATCACTTCTGATCAGGGCAATGTGAGTATTGAACTCAATTTGTATACATTTGAGAAACTCTGTCAGACACTTAAAGTTATCAGACTTCTTCCTTAGAAAGAACACCCAAGTGAATCTAGAGAAGTCATCTACGATTACTAAAGTGTAGGATTTCCCTCCTAGGCTTTGTACTGTGATGGGTCCAAAAAGATCCATGTGTAACAGATACAATATCCTAGGTGAATCACTCTTATTAAGTGACTTAAAACTGTTTTTAGTTTGCTTGCCTAATTGACAAGCCTTGCAGAGTCCTTCCTTCTTGTAGGGGCTAGAAGGTAGTCCTCTAACAAGGTTGTCCTTGGATAGCCTAGCAATAGTTCTAAGGTTTAGGTGTCCTAATCTCTTATGCCATAAAACATTTGGTCTACAGACTGAATTAAACAAGCAGATATCTACATTGGTTGAAAGAAAGTCTACTAGGTAGATGTTACCTTTCCTTTTACCTGTCAACACTGTTGTGTTGTCCTCTGACTTGATTTTGCATAAGGTTCTGCTGAAGGTCACCTGGTAGCCTTCATCACACAGCTGACTGATGCTGAGTAGGTTGTGCTTCAGTCCTTCCACATAAGCTACCTTCTTAAAGGTTACTGATCCAATCTGGACTGCACCATATCCTTTAGTCTGTCCAAAGTTGGAGTCACCAAAGATAACTTTAGGTCCAAGCTTGGCTCTGAAGGATGTGAGGTTATCCTTATTACCTATCATGTGCTTAGAGCACCCACTATCCAAATACCATTGCTGGTTAGATGTTGGATAGGTCTTCACCTGCACATAAAACAATTTACTTGTTTTTGACCCAGTTTACCTTGGGCCTAGGTTGATAACCTCTAAATTCAGAAATGAAAGACATCCCAGGTTGACTCTTATATCCTTCAGGATGATATCTTCTTGGAGGTATAATCCATTCAGTATAAGGGTTAAAGGTTTGGGATGAAGAACCCTTATGATTCAATTTTGATTTGCCTTTGAAAAAGTTTCCAGAGTTCTGACCTCTGTTCGACGATCTTGGAGCTGCGTTCGACGATCTTGGGTCAGATCGTCGAGCTCCGTTCGACGGTCGACTATGGCTGAGGTCAGGTATATGAGATCATCGACCTGCGTTTGACGACTTTGGCTGAGATCGTCGATCTGCGTTCGACGATTTTTCCTGAGATCGTCGAGCTGCGTTCGGCGATCGTCGATCTTCATTCGGCGATCGTCGATCTACGTTCGACGATTTCTGCTGGGACTTAGTTTTCTGAGGCAGATCAGAATTTTTCCTAGCAACCTCTACAACTCCCTTTCCCTTGTCAGAAATAAACTTGATGGGAGTTGTTAGGACTATAGGTTGGCTGGATCAAGCACCCAAGCCCAGTGTACTGTTAAATCTAGAGTTCACTGTGCTTGTGATGTCCATCAGCTTGATGCTTCTCCCATTAAGGGATTCTTCAAGCTTCTTGGCCTCAGAGAGCTCACTTTTCAGTGTAGCTATCTGTTCCCTACAGTTCTCCAACTCCTGAGAGAGTTTGAGGTTTTCTGACTTTAAAACATTGTGTTCAGATAATTGATTTCTGAGAGAGATAATCTCTTTCTCAGACTTTAGCAGGTCTAAACACAGTGCTTTAAATTCAGATTTAAAATCTTCTGAACTAAAATCAAAAGAACTAATTACCTAATCTTCTTCAGGTTGAGTCTCTGAGTCTGACTCTGACTCTTCTTCCTCTGAATTGTGCTGTGAGGCATTAATTGCCATCATGCAGAACTCCTTTTCTTCTGCATCATCCTCATCATCACTGGAGCTGGATGAGGCTTCTGACTCCTCTTCTGTCTCACTCCAGGATTCAGCAACAAACCCTTTTCTTGTATACTTATTTTTGCTTGAAGAAGGTTTGCCATTTCTTTTGGAGTCTTTCTCCTTTCTTCTTTCTTTTCTGTCCCTTCTGTCCTTGGTCTTGTTCTCTGGACAGTCAGGAACTATGTGCCCTGGTTTCCTGCAACCAAAGCAGATAATGTCTTTATTGTTGCTAATGGACTTGTCATACCTTGGCTTGTCCTGCTCCTTATATGATCTTCTTCTGAAGTCCTTTCTGGCCATCTTGTAGAATCTTTTGGCCAACAAGCTGAGTAATTCATCATTGCCTGTGCTCTTATCTTCAGGCAGATCCTCAGTTGCCTTAAAGGCTATGGTCTTCTCTTTCCTTGTGGCTGGTGAAGCAGTCTTCTGTTCTTCCTCTCTATTCTTGATAAGTAGCTCATAAGATTTGAGCTTACCCAACAAGGCTTCAGTGGTGATTTCATTCAGACTTCTGGCATCCTTAATTGGCCAGATTCTTGAATCCCAAGTGCTGGGGAAGTACATTAGGATCTTGTCATTGAGTTCTGTCAGAGAAATCTCTTTGTCCAATGTCCTTAGTTCATTGACAATTAGACTCAGTCTGTTGTACATGTCTCCCACTGACTCAGTCTCTCCCTTCTTAAAGTTCTCATATTGGGAGATGAGATGGGATCTTCTGTCCTTTCTCTCATCAGCTGAGCCTGAGACTATTTCTGAGAGCTTGTCCCAAATTTCCTTGGCTGAATTGCATTCAGCTACCTTTTGAAATATGTCATCTGACATTGTCTGGGCTAGGATGTTCATAGCCTTGACATCAGCTACTTTCCATTTTTTTATGTCAGCATCTGTTCCTGATGGAGGTGGAACAGCATTTGTACTTGTACTCTCTGGGGGTCTTGGACACACTGTCAAAACAGAATTAAAAATATCTTCGTCAATGGAATTCATGTAAAGTCTAATCCTTGCTTTCCAAAGTGCAAACTTTGACAGATTGCACACTGGAGGTCTGGTGCTAGCATAATCTTTGTTTTGGGCCATGATTTGTGCAAACAAAATCTAATAATAAAATACAGAAGAAAAGCAGATCTAGTTTGGGATCTTGGGGTTCAGGTGTTAGCCTGTACAACCAATCAGATATGGTATGTTTAACCAACCTGGCTCCGATACCAATTGAAAGTGCAACTAGATCTGATATACTCTAGAGGGGGTGAATAGAGTATATGGTGCTTTAAAACTTTTACAAGCTTTTGCAACAGTTGTTGTAATATGTGTGAGCAGGGAAGCAAAAAATAAATCTAATCACAATACTAAGTTAAATAAAACACTAAGCACAGACAAATCAAGGCCAGAAACAAAATGAAAGCAAGCAGAACCAGAAGACACAAGGAAATATAGTGGTTCCCCAAACTTGGGTACATCCACTCTTCTACCACCCTAGGTAGGAATCCACTGCAGGATGAGTTGATCAGGTGTCCTGGGCACCAATGAGCTTTTGATAAGGTGCTCAAAAACCAAAGCAGATTTTTTGATCAGGTGTCTTGCCACCAATGAGCTTTTGACAAGGTGCTCAAAAACCAGGTTCAAACTTTTGAAGGGAGTTTGAGAAACCCTTTACAGAGTGAGGGTGAGAGAGTGATGGAAGTCTTCTCTTTCTCAAACAACTGAGAAGACTATGTGGATTAATGTCAAAGCTCCCCCTGAATCCTTGAAATCTTCAGGAAGAAAAGCTTTGCTTGAGGGTGATAGGCCTTCAAATATTGAACTCCAGCAATGGATGATTTCAGCAATAGCTGAAATGTTGAGTGTCTGGAGTCTTGAAATGATGTTGGCCTTGAACACTTTGAAAGCTGAAGAGATCTGAAGATTTGAAAACTAGATCTCCTTTGATGAGTGTTCTTCTGAATTCTTTTTGACAGAAGATTTTTGAGTATTTTTCCGTAATCTGTATTGTGTGTGCTCTGACTAAGAGAGATTCAACAATCCTGTCTTTTATTCTCTGGTACAGAATAGAATATCATTCTCTGTCAAGGATAGTCGTTGGTCTGCATTGATTGCATCCTTAATTGCATAATCTCTTCTAGAGGAAAGTCCACAGAATTATTCCTTGAAAAATCCCTTGAAACTTGGTCCAGAATTAAATGAAAATGGCTAGCAAATCTCTGAATTAATTGCAGAATAACTCCTAACTGATTTGAATTTGAATTCTGGAAGTTATCTGAAATCGTCGAACTGAGCTCTGCTATCGTCGAGCTGAGCTCAGCGATCTGGAAATCTTAAGAAGCAAAATATCGTCGATCTGAGCTCAAAGATCGTCGAACTGAGCTCAGAGATAAAGATCCAAGGCAGAGTCAAAATCATCGAACTGAGCTCACCGATCGTCGAATGGAGTTCGACGATATTATGAAGTTGAGCTCAGCGATCGTCGAATGGAGTTCGACGATCTGTCGAAGTTGAGCTAGACGATCGTCGACCGGAGTTCGACGAATCGTCGTGCTGAGCTCAACGATCAGACTTAGTCTCCAAACAGAAAAACTTGGTATTCAGGGCAACTTCCAAACCTAGACTTCTAACCCTTAGACTCAATTCTAGTTGACCTATTAAGTTATACAGGCGGTCAAATAAAGGTTCCTAGAGACATAGTGATCCTGACCCAAATTAGTAATAGGGTGTTCCAACAAGCTCGACGATTCCTGTTCTTCGTTCGACGAATCCACTCTAGGTCTTCTCCAGTTTTCCGTCCCTTTTCTTGGCGATGATTCCTGAGTAATTAATGCTCAATCTTCTCGGAATGTTACGGTTAGAACGAGCATTGATCAAGGATTATTACATGCCATTTTTCCATGGGACAGTTAGGAAATTCATTCATTGTCGCTTCCTTCCCAGGCCGACTGCATTTACTGCTCAAAGATTCAAATTTCGAGTGTGCTTTGTTTTTCAGTTAGAGTTTTCAGAAAAGAAGAAGATCAAGCAGTTCTGCTGATACACAGATTACATTCAAGAAATCTTACAGAAATCAAAAAGTGACACACTGCAATCAGCCTAGACCAGAGAACATCATCATCAAGAAGAAGAAGAACAATCAATCTCTATCAAGAGTCTTCTTCCTTCAACCCTATAGGACAACTTCAGATGGACAACAATATCTCTATCTGTCAAAGAAGTTACTGAAGCAATCTCTAGTCAAGGCAATCAAGCTTTTGAAGACCTGTCACCCTGAAGCAGTGCTCCAGATTTCCTGATCCATTCAAGATCTTAGGGGGAGTAATCTGCTGAAATCAATCCACTAGTCTTCTCAGTTGTTATTGAGAAAGAGAAGACACCATCACCTTTTTCATTCTCTATACAGGGTTTTAAGTCCCTTCAAAATTATTCCTGGTTGCAAGTCTCCTACCAAAAGACTTGAGGTTTTGGTTTTTGAGCACCTGAACAAAAGCTCATTGGTGTCAGGCACCTGATCAAAAATCTGAGTGGATTCCTACCAGGGTGGTAGAAGAGTGGATGTACCAAGGTTGGAGAATCACTATAATTTTTTGTGTCGTCTGGTTGCCCTTTTCTTTTGTTTTTGGCTGTGTTCTGTGATTTGCTAGGTTACTGTTCTTATTACTTTGTTTGCTAAACTGTTCACCTAGGATTACAACAAAAGTTGTAAAGATTTTTTAAGAGACCACAATACTCTATTCACCCCCCTCTAGAGTATTTCAGATCTAACCTTCACTTTCAGAGGGTTAGATCTACAATACTCTGGAGGGGGGGGGGTGAATAGAGTATTTTTAAAATTTGCTAGGTCCCTATAAAGGTGTTGTTATAACTTTTGGTGTAAACTGAAAAGGTGCAGTAATTAGGAAACTTGAAAATAGAAAATAGTAAACCTAATCACAGCCACACAGCAAGAACAAAAAGAAAAAGATAGGCAACCAGACGACACAAGAAATTTATAGTGGTTCCCCAAATCTGGGTAGTCCACTCTTCTACCACCCTGGTAGGAATCCACTCAGGTTTTTGATCAGGTGCCTAACACCAATGGGTTTTGATCAGGTCCCCAAAAACCAACTCAAGTCTTTTGGTTAGGAGACTTGCAACCAGGAGTCACTTTTGAAGGGAGATGACAACCCTTTATACAGGAGGGGGTGAGAGAGTGATTTTGTCTTCTCTTTCTCAATAAACTAAGAAGACTTAAGTGGATTGATGTTTAGCAAAAGCTCCCCCTGAAATAGATTTGGAAGCTTTGCTGTAGGGTGATAGGTCTTCTATCAGAGTTCTTGACAGGCAGTGATAAAGAAGCTTCTTGACTGATTTGTTATTTTGTTGTCCTTGGAAGTCCTGGAGGTATGATCACTGCATGTCACTTTAAGCTTCAGTATGATTTTATGTGTGAAGCTTTTCTGCTACTGTATGAATTCTTGCAGTCAGTCTGTGTGTGTCTCTATTTTTCTGACTGAGTATCTTCTTACTTTCTGCTGATTCTCGATCTTTTATTCTTCTATATCTTTTTAAAAATTTGAATCATCAGTAATTAATGCTGACGCCTTGAGAATAATCGGCATTGAATCATTTCCTCAACTATCCCATGGAAAATCGGCAAGTAATATTCCTGAAGAAGACCGTAATCAATGCTCCTTCTAACGGATACATTCAGAGAATGTAGAGCATTAATTATACTGGAATTTCCACATTAGAATGGGGACAAACGACCAGAAATGGCTAAGTATAGAGTCATCAAACGAATAACAGAATTCGTCGAGCTGAGTTACTAGTTCGTCGAACTGAGATTTTGTATTCGTCGACCAGACAACTTCTATTCCTCGAGCTGAGTTCCAAGATCGTCGAGTTGATAACATAACTGCATGCTTCAGAGCCTTTGCCTTTTCTGCCTGAGGTTCGTCGAGCTGAGGTTGTAATTTCATCGGCTGGAGTTAAGCAACTATTCTGGACTTAGAATAATTCATGAATGTAGTTGTTGAAGTAAAGGATCTAGAATTCGTCGACCAATGAACAAAGTTCGTCGACCTGAGAACTTCTATCTGAAGGTCCTTGTGAAGTCGAGGTCCAAGTTCATCGAGCTCAGAATCTTGTTCGTCGACCAAAGTCTGAAGTTGGACTTAGAATAATCTGGAGTTATCCTGACGTTAGTTTGTTGAAGAATCCCAGTTTTCGTCGAGCAGAGAATGAAGATCGTCGAGCTCAGCTCAGAGAAATATCTCAAGATCGTCGAGCTGAGAACGTCTTTCGTCGACCTGAGTTCGACGAACGTCGAACTCATTTTTCTTGGTCTTGAAATCTTCTAAGTATTGAGTCCCTGATAGTCTTGTTGATAGCTGGTCCATCTGATGTTGACTCTAAGGACTTGGCCTAGACTCTAGGATACAACTATGACCCTGGCTATACATGTCGGGTCACATCATCCTAAGTTAGTGAACCTAGCCCAAATCAACTAGGGATCCAACAGAACTCTCCTTCAGATAGTTCTGAGCCTGAGGTACTTGGATCCGAGGTTTCTTCTTCACTTTCTTCTTATGTTGGGGCAGGAGAGGCAGCCTTGGACTTCCTTGAGGTGTCTGCCTTGAGAGCTACAGACTTCTCCTTGGATGAAGATCTGTTCTTCTCTTCTTCAGCTTTTCTTGAATTAATTTGCAGCTCATATGACATAATCTTTCCGAAGAGATTTTGCGGGTCAGTCTCAGCTAGCTTTCCAAATTCCCGAATCCCACAGACCTTGTTATCCCATTCCTTAGTCAGGCATCTCAAGAACTTATCATTCAGTTCTCCGTTGGCGAAGACTCGGTCGTAGACTCTTAGGCTGTTAACTATCTTGAAGAAGTTTTCAAAAGTATCTGCAATTGTATCCTTGGGTCCTTGTCGGAAGGCTTCATATTTTTGATTTAGAAGGGAACTTCTGTCATCCCTAACTTCTTTTGTGCCTTCCATCAAGGTGACGAGGGACTGCCACATTTCCTTAGCGGATTGGCAGTGAATCAGGTTCTACAGCATAGAGTCATCAACTGCGCTTGCCATAATATTTTTGGCCTTCTTGTCTAAAGAGACAAGTGCAATATCATCTTTGTTAAGATCCATTAACTTCCTAGGAACTTTCTTTGTAGGATCTATAGTGGAGACAGTCATCGGAACATAGGGACCGTCTTCAACAGTCATGAAGATCCTTGGATCCACAACTTCCATGAAAATTTTAATCCTCTCTTTCCACATGGGAAAGTTGTTCTTTGTACACAAGGGAAGCTTAGCAAAATTCTTGGCCTTGTCCATGCTTGGATAACTCAAAAGACAACTTGGGTCAGATCAGATCAAGGTGTTAACCTTTTAATGATCTGCCTCCCTCTCATACCAATTGAAGTTATTAGTTGTCTACCTAAATCACCTAGAGGTGGGTGAATAAGTGAGTTGTGCGTCCTTTTGCGGAATAAAAAAATTAGCGATCTATGCACAAAATAACAACCAAGCAATCACAGAGGACAAAGAGATTTATAGTGGTTCCCCAACCTTGGGTACATCCACTTTCCACTCACCGATATAACAAAGCACTAGACTCAGCTACTCCACGAATCTCGGATTGATACCAATCCTACAACTCGGAACAACATTCCTACAACTCGATCTACAAAATGGATCTACACCAGGAAGATGAAAACTTCCTACAACTCGGAGAAAAAAGCTCCTACACTCGGAGAATAGTCTCCTACAAGAATAGATTGAAATAAGAAATACAAACAGTATCTTTCTCAGATCTGGAAATTTCTGCCTAGATCTTCCTTCTTGAACTTTGCGGCACAGTCAGAAAATTTTGAAGAAGACACGGCAGGATCCTTGATCTGAAAATTTCGTGACTCATAAGATCAAAGAGAAGATGAAGAGGAAGAATGATCTTGATCTACAAGTCGACTGGTCTGAATCTCCTTGAACGAAAGCCCTTGGCAATTTGCACGATGAGCGGCGGCGGCTTCCGTTTAGGAAAGAGAAATTTGCCGATTTAGAATTCTTAGAATGCTTCTTTAACGCGCTCCTTAGGGTTAGTCGGAATGACTAGACCTTTTATAAGATCTCCCTAACGGTCATAATTATCATTAATGACTGCCGCGTGGCCCAATCATGTCAAGTCATTTGAAAATCGCGTCTGTTAGGACTTAGCGAAATTTTCTGAAAAGATGACTGGATTACTCGAGTGAAAGAAGAACTACTTGAGTACTAAAATGGGTTCTTGAGAAGACAATATCAGAATACTCGAGAAGAAGCCCTTCAGGAAATTTCAGAACAGAATTCATTATCACTCGAGTGGAATGAGGGTTACTCGAGTGCTAGAAATGTTACTCGAGAAGTGGAAGTGAACTTCTCGAGAAGAAGACTTAGAGAAAATTATGTGAAATAAAACTGATTACTCGAGTACTAGATCTAGACTTCTCGAGAAGTAGACAGACTTCTCGAGTACAAGAACTACACTACTCAAGTGGGGTAGATACTGCTCGAGAACTTTCCTTCTATCACTCGAGTCAAAGTGCTCATCTACTCGAGTAGTGAACTTGACTACTCGAGTATAATACTTAGAAAATTTCTGAGAAGGAAAATCTGTCAACTCGAGAAAGAGAAGAAGTCAACTCGAGTAATGGACTTGGCCTCTTGAGAACTAGATTCAAATTTCTTGAGAATCATTTTCTTTACTCGAAATCCAGACTAGACTTACTCGATTAAAACTAAAGATTCTACTCGAGTACTAGAATTCTACTCGAGTGAAACACTTAGAAAAAATTTGGTTTATGAAGATTTTCCTTTCTTCAATGAAATCAACAACATGTCTTTCTCCAACAAACCTAGTGCTTGAAAAATGAAGTGTATCCCAATAAAGAGGCTACACATGAGTCAACACTATGGATCACACAATGAGGGATTACATTATATGATCCTGTTTTTGGTGACACATTGTAGACTAACATTGGTCTACACTTGGCAATTAAGTCCCGCAAACACAAAAGTAATACAATACATCACATACAACTTAATTCATCTTAGTTCAAGGGTGACGTCATACAAATCTGGGTTATTGTGGATACAATACCCAACAGTAAATATCTTAATAAAGGGAGATTTGAGATTCATCCTGTCATATTTTCTAGTATCATTGTGAGCACTTCATCGGGTAGACCTCGGGAAGTCAAAGGTTCACCTTAAGTCTTAGATATATTTAACAATAGACAAGAGTAGTCTAATTAGGAGAGTAAAGATACAATGAACCTTGTCCCATGTTATGGGATGGAGTGGGCCATGACTTGTTAGTCCTGCAAGCTGGTGGCTTAGTATGGTTGTGATAGAAGGACTTGTTAGTCCCGCGAGCTGGAGGCTCTGATGGATGTGAGTGATACTTTGCTTGTGTATTTGATGCGGTAGGTACTAGGTACTAGCCTAGCCATCACACCGACAGTAGTACGTGGACTTGACAAGTCGATAAGGTCTAAAGGGTTAGCTTAGTCTGAAGTGTGACACTTTCCTAAAGACTTATCACTTGACTGTTAAGACTGGTATATTTCAGGAATGGGTATGCAGAGACACTAGAGTACACTAGAGATGGGTACAAAGATGTACATACGGTTCAGGCCTAGTAGTGTGTATACCGCCTAGGAGTGGGTAGGTGCCCGATCCCTAACCTGTAACATCTCGACTTTTATTATGCCATTAGAGCCCTAGTGAGCCCAATAAAAGTGACCTGAACCCTACCCATAACCTAGTAGAAGGTAACCCTTAGTGGGAAATGGGCTAGAGAGCTCCGATTTGAGTTCTGTCAGTTTTGTGGCCTCGTATAATCAAAACGAGCGTGTCGGAACTCATTGTGTCACAATTCATGGCCTAACGACGAATATAGACACGTTGACCATTTTAGAGCATCCCGACACGCAGATTTTGGACTTTTGCCAAACGGACTCTGATTCAACCCCAATCAGTGGCGTTGGACTCGTACGATCAATACAAAGTCAACAAAAATCGTCTCGGGCAATTTTGATGATGAATGGTAAACTCAAGGTCAAATCAAGCATATTTGTGCACCGAGAAGCGTGCACACACAAATTATGACGCAACACCCCAACTTTGACACGACTCCCGATGTCTTAGACCCACTTTGACTTTGAATAGCATGGGGGACCCACCCAAGTCAAACCCTCCTAAAAGTCAACTTTTGGATTCTTTTTCCAAGAGGTGTCCATCCCATCTTCATTAACTAACTAGGGACTTGCCCCCCTTACCACCTTGGGCCCCCAACCTGCAAGCCCATCCATGGTGCAAGTGGAGGCCCACCAACTCAACCCCCACCCCTCTATCTCTTCCTCCACTTTGAAAGCCCAAGCATTAAGGCTTTCCGTCATTTCCCCCACATGGGGGAAATGCCCACAATTCTCCAACTGTCCTTGGACAGCTGGAGGGTGGAGATTAATCCCTCCTTAGGGAGGGATTAATCCCACACTGAAGGCATAAAGGAAGGCCCACTCCCCTAATCTATTTAAGAACACCCTACCCATACCTGAACTCCCAAACTCTGAGAGCACACCCCATCCCTTCACCCCTTATGTCGGATCTCAGGTCGCCGGAAAAGGCCAGCCCAAGTTCCACCACCCCGCCACCTTGCATGGACAACCAAGCAGGCCCTCCTAAGCACCCCTAGTGCAGGTGGAAGCTTCTCCCCTTCCCATTTCTAAACCTTTGGACGACCTGCATGGGCCTCCCGGCGGCCGGAGTTCCGCCGGCACCACCCGACCCATGCTCCAGGTCGGGTGGTGGACGCAGGAAAACTAGCCCCGCACAACGCCGGTGGTGGCGCTGGTGAAGGGCTAAACCACCGGGGAAGACTTTCCACGGTGGTGGAAGGCCGGGGTGCCACCGGAAAATGCCGCTCCGACGGCACCCGAAAAAGCAACATTTGCTCTATATAAGCTCCAGCGATGGCCGACGGCGGTTGGTCGCCGGGCCACCACCAAAGAAGAGCCATGCCCCTGGCACACTGGTCGGGTGTGGTTTCGTAGTATGGATCAATGCCAGAGAGGCATGGTGGTGTAATGGTGCTGGGAGCAGAGCCGCCGCCACAATACTCTCGGGTTGACCAAATCATGCGGGGGTCGACGGCGGCAGGCCGCTGGAACACCACCCAAGGACTCGCTCGCCTTAGACGAACTGGCCGGGGGCTGTGTCGGCATCCAGCAGCGGCCGGCTGGCAGTGGCAGAGGGCCATTGTGTAGCACCTCCCCTGTAATGACAATATAAAATGTGTCCGGCCGGGCCCCCACAACAAACAGATTCCACAGCTTCAACATTATAAGATGATACAAACTACCCAACCTCAAAATTCAGATATTAACAACACAAACATACAACCAAAACTAGAAGTTATCCACCACACCAAGAGTATCAAAATGGCCTTAAGGCCTTGCACATCATAAGTACACGACTGAAACAATATTAAATAATAGTAACGTGCATTCACACTCCTAGGCTACCTCAACATGCAAGCTGGATTACATTTCATGGAGCATATCATTCAATCAAAATATATGTAAATATAAGAAGGTTCACTTCATGAGGCTTGGGCATTTTTGGCATGCGAGCTTGCTCCTGCTTGCGATCCTTGCCCTATAAAAATGGGTTGTAATGTAACGCCCCGAAACTCAAAGGTAAAAAGGGGGATGTTTTGGGCCAGTTTGAGTTCTGGCTGCAGGCACACGGCCTGGGACACGGGCGTGTCCCAGGGCGTGTCAAGCCTGTGTCGACACTAAGGCGGGAAGTCGACACTTTGATCTCGACATTGTGTCAAGACTGGGCACACGGCCTGCGACACGGGCGTGTCGCAGGGCATGTCGACCCGTGTCGACACTTAGCCGCGAAGTCGACACTGTGCTTTGACAATGTGTCAAGACATGGCACACGGCCTGCGACACGGGCGTGTCGCAGGGCGTGTCAGCCCGTGTCGACACTCGTCCCGCGAAGTCGACACTTTGGTGTCGACAATGTGTCGAGACATAGCACACGGCCTACAACACGGGCGTGTCGACCCGTGTCGACACTTAGCCGCGAAGTGTCGAGACCGTGTACACGGCTTGGAGCCCAGGCGTGTCAAGGTGACACGGGTAGGGACACGGGCGTGTCCTAGAACCCGTGCAGTGCTCGGGTTGAAAATGGGGAAAAAGCATGGGGTACACGGCCGGCCACACGGCCGTGTCAAGTGGAACACGGGCGTGTCAGCTCGAACACGGGCGTGTTCGATACCCGTGTGAGGTTCCAGGTGATCCGATTTTGATGACGAATGAGGCACACGACCCTGGACACGGGCGTGTGCCAGGCCGTGTTCGGTCCAGATTGGGCATTTCAGCCCCGAATCAAAGCCGTTCGTTTCCTTATGTTGAGATCCAACGGCTGGGGGTTGTTCCTGAAGGGATATACCCGGGTTTTGACTTAGAAAACCCTCACTTTTTCTCAAGTGATCTCTTTCTAAAGTCTTAGAGAGAGAGGAGAGCCAAGGGAAGAAGAAAGAGCTAGATCCGCCATTGGAGGAGCTTCGGAGCTCCGAATCGCGAGCCGACTCCGGATCCACATAGGCAACGCTAGTGCGGTTGTTTTCATCCGATTACTTTTCAATGGCGCCAAAGAGGAACGCAAGGGTAACGATCCTCATCTTGAGCATGAATAGCTCTCTTTCTTAGCATAGGAAGCCCGCTCTCGCGAGTTTGCGGAGAGTTGGAGGCGTTCCTTCGGGTAGATATGTGAAGTCCCCGTTGTTTAGAGTCCGTAAGCGAGAACGGACATAGGCATGATGTGTGAAGCCTACCCGGACGTGTTGGTCTGGATCGGTGATGTTGCATTGTATAATGCCGGAGAAGACTCCGCGCTATTGATTGTTTTTCGGGTTTTCTACGCGGTAGATTGCAGCAGGGAGCCTTGGGGACTAACCCAAAGGTGCACCCGGAGAAGACTCGGCGGAAGTTTGACCCGCGCAAATGGCTTAAATTGTCGTTGCAATGTGAGCACGGGTTAGATGGAACCGTACCCGCTCTATGTCGTTCGGTTAAAGAGACCTAAGGTTACGTGGCACTTGCCGTTGGCATAGATGTGAGTCTTCGGCGGTCAATGGCTTAAATTGTCGTGACCCAGGCCAAGAAGACAAATTGCTCATATGTTTGGCCGTCTAAGTGGCGGTGGTGAGTCTGGAATGTTAATGGCTTTAATTGACGTGACATTGACCGGTTCACCGAGAATGTGCCCTGAGTGCACGGGATGTGTGGCCGTGCGAGCCAACGTCTGTGTTGAAATGGCTATTGATATATATTGCTCGCTTATGCTAATGAAATGCAGGGAAGGAGCATCGCCGCCCCGAGTTGGGGGCGGGATCGTTATAATTTGGTCAGCATTGCTGACCGTTGCCTTGTTTTGCCACCATGCGGTGGTTTGTTGCTTGCAGGTGCAGCTGGACCAAGCGGTCAATAGCGGGCTAAAGCCCTTTTTGCGAAGCCGGCCCTCGAAGGCCCAAATGGAAATGTTTACTGCTTTGTTCATGTATGACCGGCCTGCGTGCCGTGGTTTGTAAAACATGTAATATTCAAGTGAAACATTTTGTAAGGCCTTAAGGCTTGTTTTGAGTATTTTGTAATAATATTCCTGTTTCGTACTAGTGGACATTCGTGCTCTAATGCTGAGTTCTTTGTTTACAACTTTTATAAACTGCTTCCGCTAGAATGCTCTGTGTAGGACGTTGAGATTGGTTGGATGGTTTCCATAAGTAACCACCCGGTCTGTCTGTAGTATATGGCGTCGGGCCCCGGCCGGACCTACTGTTATATGCTATGCGACGGATAGGGGGTGTTACAATTTGGTATCAGACTACTGGTTTTGGTTGGGCTTAAACTGAATTCGTGGGCGAATTCTTTTTAAGGGGTGGTGAGCACATTGTGTGTGTCATCGTAATAACAGTAAAAAGAACCCATGAATGTCCACTTAGGAATGAAAATACTCGTGTTTGAGGAACCTGCGTGTTCCTATAATTGCTGTTTGTAATTTATTTGGTCGCTTAACGGTGTTTTGTACCCCTATAGGTGACCAGAAGTGGTGTTGGGCCGTCAGAACGCCGAGTTTCTGAGGCTAGTAGTGTACCGGATGTTGCTCCCGCAACACCTCTGTCGGCTTAAAATATTCGATTGGTGGCTGAAGCGGTGTTGGCCGTGATTAATGCGCAGCCTGGAAGGCAGACGCAGCAGCCCGCTCCTGTGATGGAGCAAGTACCTCTTCAAGAGGCTGAGCCGAGGAGGGTGGAGCAAGTGGTTGTAGAACCGGTGGTGCCGAGGAGGGCAACTGAGAGGCAGCTTAAGCATGTAATCAGCTTTAATCCTCCGTTATTCTCGGGGTTGGGAACCCCATCTCAGGCTAAAGACTGGCTCTCCAGGGTGAAGAGAGTCATGACAGCGACGGAGACGGAGGAGTGGCAAATGACCACCATCGCTACGTTCCTTTTGGACGGTGAAGCGAGGATGTGGTGGGAAGGATTGGAGCTGCACTTACTGAGAGGTAGGAAACTTGGTGATGTCTCGATGGAGGAGTTCTCGAGATTATTTTTGGCTAGATACCTCCCTTCGACGCAGAAGATAGCGTTGGAGAATGAGTTCCTGAAGTTGGTACAGGGTGAGAGGAGCTTGGATGAATATCTCCACGAGTTTACTCGTTTGAGTCGTTATGCTAGTTCCACCATCATGGATGAGGAGCGCAAGACTAATTGTTTCTATGATGGATTGAGAGATGAGTTGAGATTACTACTCTCAGGGCCGATGACGCAGGGTTTCTTAACCTTGGTCAATACTGCCCGGTCCTTAGAGAAGGACATGAAGAATGTGCAAGCGAAGAAAGGCTTGGGAGATAGAAAATCTGAGTTTAAAGTGCCGACTACTTCAAAGTCCGGCTATCGGAGGGCTTTCAAGAAGCATAGGAGTTCGGGTCCAGCTCCTTCTGGCGCTTCTGGGGCGACTACGAGTCGGACCCCGGGTGCGTGTTTTACTTGTGGCAAGACGGGGCATTTCGCCCGTGATTGTTGGAGCGGACGTCCTAAGTCCGAAAGAAGGCCGGGAGCTACTTATGAAGAGAAGGGAAAGACGGTGGAGTCGACCGCATCCCATTATGCTCCGGCCCAACCAAGGGTCTATAATCTTGGCCAACAGGAGGCCATTAAACAAGCTGATGTGGTGACAGGTACGGTTTAATTTATAGCAAGTCAATTTCTTTAAATACTTGTTATGCACATGTTACCTTACCACTACTTGTTTAGGATTTGTATTGATTTGTGAAAATCCGGCACGAGCACTCTTCGATACGGGAGCTTCACATTCCTTCTTGTCCGAAGGATTTGTATCACGCATCAGAGCCCCTTCTTCGATGGTGAAGGACAAGTTGGATGTGTTGTTGCCCAATGGGTGTTCGATGCGAGCGGATAGGATCTGCGATGTTAAGATTCGTATTGGGAGACGGGAGTTTGACCTGCGGGCGTCCTTACTTCCGTGGTGGAGTTCGACGTCATATTTGACATGGACTGGATCTCGGAGCAGCAGGCCCATATAGATTGCGGTAGCTAGGAAGTTAAGCTGGGAGCGAGTCGTGAGACGACTTTTACGGGCTTAAAGGGGTCGAGCAAGACGTTGATGTCTGCTCTTTAGGTGGTGAAGGCGGTTCGTGCCGGAGCAGAACTGTTCTTTACACTAGTGGAGGTTGCAAAGCCGAAGCCCGCGTTGGATTGTATTTCAGTGGTATCGGAATACTCTGATGTGTTCCCCGCGGATCTTCCTGGAGCCCCGCCTCAGCGGAGATAGATTTTACGATCGAGCTAGTGCCAGGTGCAAAGCCTGTGTCACGATCTCCGTATCGGCTAGCGCCTAAAGAAATGGCGGAGCTGAAAGTTCAACTGCAAGAGTTGTTGGAGCAAGGGTATGTGCGCTCGAGTTCTTCGCCTTGGAGCGCACCGGTCCTCTTTGTTAAGAAGAAGGATGAAATCTTGAGGCTATGTATTGATTATCGGGAGCTCAACAAGATGACTGAGAAGAACAAGTACCCGATCCCCCGGATTGATGATCTCTTTGATCAGTTAGTCGGGTCGACGGTGTACTCGAAGTTAGATCTCAAGGCTGGTACTATCAGCTGCGAATAAGGGAGAGTGATATCCCGAAGACAGCGTTTAGTACGAGATACGAGCATTATGAGTTTACGGTCATGCCGTTTGGGCTGACTAATGCGCCGTCAGTGTTTATGGATTTGATGAACATGACTTTAAGGGAGTACTTGGACCATTTCGTGATCGTCTTCATCGATGATATTTTGGTGTACTCGCAAAGTGAGGAAGATCACTTCAAGCATCTTCATTTGGTGTTGGAGACACTCAGGAGAAATCAGCTGTATGCCAAGTTCTCGAAGTGCGAGTTTTGGCTATCCTCAGTAGCGTTCCTCGGTCATATAGTGAGTGGAGAGGGTGTTGCTGTGGATCCGGCGAAGATTGTTGCGATACGGGAGTGGCCTGAGCTTGCTACTGTAGCGGAAGTCCGGAGTTTTCTGGGGCTTGCCGGCTATTATAGGCGCTTCGTAGAGAACTTCTCGCGGATAACATTACCTCTCACTACTTTGACGAGGAAGGAGCATAAGTTCGTTTGGAAGCCGGAGTGCGCGCGAGATTTTGAGGAGTTGAAGTGTCGGTTGACCACGGCGCCTGTGCTGAGTTCGCCATGTGGAACCGAAGGCTATGAGATATATAGTGATGCTTCATGCAGCGGTTTGGGTTGCGTGCTACTGCAGCACGGAAGCGTGATAGCTTATGGCTCGAGACAGCTAAAAGTGCACGAGAGGAATTATCTGGTCCATGACTTGGAGTTAGCGGCCGTGATTTTTGCCTTGAAGCTGTGGAGACACTATTTGTACGGTGTGAAGATTGATATCTACACCGATCACAAGAGCCTAAAGTATCTTATTGATCAGAAAGATCTGAATATGCGGCAGCGTAGATGGATGGAGTTCCTGGGGGACTATACGTTCAAGATCCACTACGTGCCTGACAAAGGGAATGCAGTTGCGGACGCGTTGAGTCGCCGAGCCCCAGCTCAAGCCAATTGTCTATCGGTGCATGATGAGCGGTTGGTGCGAGAGTTGGAGGCGTTGGAGATTGTTTGCGTGGATAGACAATCAAGTGCTGAAGCAGTTCTGAATTGGACTGAAGTCCAATATGACCTGGCTGATCGTATTCGGCAGGCTTTGGATATGGATGCTCATATGAAGCAGTTCATGGTAGAGGCTCTGGATGGGTCAAATTCCAAATTCGTCGTGGAGGACGGATTGCTTGGAGAGACGGTCGTTTGTGCGTCCCAAGTGTGGGCAGTTTACGGGTGGAGTTGTTGTACGAGGCGCACCACACCAAGTACTCGATTCACCCGGGGAGCACGAAGATGTACCGCGATGTAAGAAACTGTTTTGGTGGTCGGGTTTAAAGAAGGATGTGGCGCTAAACGTAGCGAAGTGCCAAACTTGCGCCTTGGTAAAGGCGAAGTGCCAAAAGCCGGGAGGATTCCTCAAGTCCTTGCCTATTCCGGAGTGGAAATTTGACGACATCTCTATGGACTTTGTGCATGGTTTGCCAAGGTCGCAAAAGGGGAACGACGCCATTTGGGTGGTTGTTGATCGATTAACGAAGGTGTCACATTTTATTCCGCATAGGAAGGATGATCCGGTGGAGAAGCTGGGAAAGCTTTATGTGGATAACATAGTACAGCTTCATGGTGTGCCCCGCAGCATCGTGAGTGACCGAGGTCGGCGGTTCACGTCCAATGATTGGAGGCTGGTGCAGCAAATGTTGGGAACAAAGCTGAAATTCAGCACAGCCTTCCATCCACAAACGGATGGGCAGACCGAGAGGGTCAATAGAACCATGGAAGACATGCTTCGCATGTGTGTCTTGGATTTTGGAAAGCAATGGGAAGACCACCTTTATTTGGTGGAGTTCGCATACAACAACAGCTACCAGCGAGTATTCAGATGGCGCCCTTCGAGGCCCATATATAAGAAGATGTCGCACGCCGTTGTCTTGGTTAGAAACGGGTGAGTTAAAGTTGTATAAGCGATCGGAAGTGGAGGATGCTACTTCTTTGGTGAGAACAATTCGGGAGAGGTTGCTATCGCTCAGGAGCGGCAAGCCAAGTACTATAATGCCAAGCACAAGAACGTGGAGTTCGCTGTGGGGATTATGTATACTTAAAGATCAAGCGTTCAAGGGTGTCTCGCGGGTGCGACGATTGAAAAAGCTAAGCCCGAGGTACCTTGGACGTTTGAGGTTCTGGAGCGAGTTGGTGAAGCGGCCTATATGTTGAAGCTTTCAGTGGAGCTAAGTGGTTTACATGATGTATTCCATATTTCGGTGCTTCGGAAGGCGGTGCAAGACCGTACGCAAGTGATCGCGGTTGATCAAGTGCCGGTGGAAAGTCGGGCTAACGACAAGGTCCAGCCTATGCGGATTGAGGGACTCGGGTCAAGCGGCTACGCAATAAAGAGATCAGGATGGTCAAGGTCCGGTGGGACAATTGCGGTCGTGAGGAGCTCTCTTGGGAGCGAGAGCAGACTATGCTTGACGAGTATCCGGAGTTGTTCCGCTCAGGTACAAAATTTTGGTTTTGTACATATCTTTCCTTTATGTAATTTCGTGGACGAAATTCTTTTAAGAGGGGTAGAGTTGTAACGCCCCGAAACTCAAAGGTAAAAAGGGGGATGTTTTGGGTCAGTTTGAGTTCTGGCTGCAGGCACACGGCCTGAGACACGGGCGTGTCCCAGGGCATGTCAAGCCTGTGTCGACACTAAGGCGGGAAGTCGACACTTTGATCTCGACATTGTGTCGAGACTGGGCACACGGCCTGCGACACGGGCGTGTCGCAGCGCGTGTCGACCCGTGTCGACACTTAGCCGCGAAGTCGACACTGTGCTTTGACAATGTGTCGAGACATGGCACACGGAATGCGACACGGGCGTGTCGCAGGGCGTGTCAGCCCGTGTCGACACTCGTCCCGCGAAGTCGACACTTTGGTGTCGACAATGTGTCGAGACATAGCACACGGCCTGCGACACGGGCGTGTCGCAGGGCATGTCGACCCGTGTCGACACTTAGCCGCGAAGTGTCGAGACCGTGTACACGGCTTGGAGCCCAGGCGTGTCAAGGTGACACGGGTAGGGACACGGGCGTGTCCTAGAACCCGTGTAGTGCTCGGGTTGAAAATGGGGAAAAATCATGGGGTACACGGCCGGCCACATGGCCGTGTCAAGTGGAACACAGGCATGTCAGCTCGAACACGGGCATGTTCGATACCCGTGTGAGGTTCCAGGTTATCCGATTTTGACGGCGAATGAGGCACACGGCCCTGGACACGGGCGTGTGCCAGGCCGTGTTCGGTCCAGATTGGGCATTTCAGCCCCGAATCAAAGCCGTTCGTTTCCTTATGTTGAGATCCAACGGCTGGGGTTGTTCTGAAGGGATATACCCGGGTTTTGACTGAGAAAACCCTCACTTTTTCTTAAGTGATCTCTTTCTAAGTCTTAGAGAGAGAGGAGAGCAAAGGAAGAAGAAAGAGCTAGATCCGCCATTGGAGGAGCTTCGGAGCTCCGAATCGCGAGCCGACTCCGAATCCACGGAGACAACGCTAGTGCGGTTGTTTTCATCCGATTACTTTTCAATGGCGCCAAAGAGGAACGCAAGGGTAACGATCCTCATCTTGAGCATGAATAGCTCTCTTTCTTAGCATAGGAAGCCCGCTCTCGCGAGTTTGCGGAGAGTTGGAGGCGTTCCTTCGGGTAGATATGTGAAGTCCCCGTTGTTTAGAGTCCGTAAGCGAGAACGGACATAGGCATGATGTGTGAAGCCTACCCGGACGTGTTGGTCTGGATCGGTGATGTTGCATTGCATAATGCCGGAGAAGACTCCGTGCTATTGATTGTTTTTCGGGTTTTCTACGCGGTAGATTGCAGCAGGGAGCCTTGGGGACTAACCCAAAGGTGCACCCGGAAAACTGGCGGATACGAGATCTTGCCAACTTGGTGGCTTGAGAGCCAACTTGAACATAACCGGGTTATGTGACTTGTGATAGAATGGGACTCGGCGGAAGTTTGACCCGCGCAAATGGCTTAAATTGTCGTTGCGATGTGAGCACGGGTTAGATGGAACCGTACCCGCTCTATGTCATTCGGTTAAAGAGACCTAAGGTTACGTGGCACTTGCCGTTGGCATAGATGTGAGTCTTCGGCGGTCAATGGCTTAAATTGTCGTGACCCAGGCCAAGAAGACAAATTGCTCATAGGTTTGGCCGTCTAAGTGGCGGTGGTGAGTCTGGAATGTTAATGGCTTTAATTGACGTGACATTGACCGGTTCACCGAGAATGTGCCCTGAGTGCACGGGACGTGTGGCCGTGCGAGCCAATGTCTGTGTTGAAATGGCTATTGATATACATTGCTCGCTTATGCTAATGAAATGCAGGGAAGGAGCATCGCCGCCCCGAGTTGGGGGCGGGATCGTTATAATTTGGTCAGCATTGCTGACCGTTGCCTTGTTTTGCCACCGTGCGGTGGTTTGTTGCTTGCAGGTGCAGCTGGACCAAGCGGTCAATAGCGGGCTAAAGCCCTTTTTGCGAAGCCGGCCCTCGAAGGCCCAAATGGAAATGTTTACTGCTTTGTTCATGTATGACCGGCCTGCGTGCCGTGGTTTGTAAAACATGTAATATTCAAGTGAAACATTTTGTAAGGCCTTAAGGCTTGTTTTGAGTATTTTGTAATAACATTCCTGTTTCGTACTAGTGGACATTCGTGCTCTAATGCTGGGTTCTTTGTTTACAACTTTTATAAACTGCTTCCGCTAGAATGCTCTGTGTAGGACGTTGAGATTGGTTGGATGGTTTCCATAAGTAACCACCCGGTCTGTCTGTAGTATATGGCGTCGGGCCCCGGCCGGACCTACTGTTATATGCTATGCGACGGATAGGGGGTGTTACATGTAACGTGGGTCAACAAAGGATGACCTCAACCATGTAACCAACACATCTCCTCCTGGTCGTCCCTAACGTACCCCATCGTACACCATCACCCTATAGGTCAGCACTTCGTATGCAATATACAATAACATGTAAAGCTATAAAACAAGTTTGGATGTCTCATACAATAAACATGTTTTTAAGTTGAGCATGTAATATAAAGGAGCCTACAATGCAGCATGAATGCAATCCTGCATTTCACCCAAGGCACCCTAAAGCGTATTCTTCTAACAGATCATCACATCGGGTACTTTCGATTTCCCCATCGGCGTTCAAGCCGAAAACAGAAGGGTACTCTAATTTCCCCCAACGACATACAAGCCGCCACACGGAACTCTTGCCTCGACCCCACCCGCTCATGGGTCTCAAAACCCAGGCTTTCTTGCAAGCTCTGACTTCTCTCGTTAGGATTCCTCCACAAACATAAACTGATTCTAAGAACCCTTGCTGGACCCCACCATCTCGTGGGCTTCATCGCCCGAGCTTGTCCTAAGCTTGGTGTTCTCGTCAGTTTCACAGAAGGCGACTTGTCTCGCCGGGACACACTCCACACGTGACTTGGATGTCACGAGCTAGCCAACCGACCACTGAGACAAACCACGCCTTAGCAGATCACAATCCCAAACCTTTCCCGCCCAAATCCAACATTTATACCGTACCATCCCCGTGCCCTCACGTGTACTCTAATTTCCACCCGGTCCAGTTCTGGCCACACGTACTAACATGAAAAATGGGGAAAACATCATCACAAACAACGTCTTGACGCTAACAGATTTTTACAAAATCCTTAAGGCTCACTATGCAACATCACCGAGTCGGACTAACGGTCGCGACTAGGGCTTCACCCACAATGCCTAATCCACTAACATAGTAGATTTCTAATGCAATATCATGTCGGGGATGGATATAATTGACCCGGTGGCTCCTATTAAACCATGACAACCCGAATACCTCTCACTTATGAGATCTAGTGCGTAGAATACTTGAAAGAATACAAGAAAGGAGTAGATGCCATGTACGCATATTAAATCTGAGAGGAGAAGTGCTGTCACCCTACGACTCCTCTTCCTAGCCATGAAAACTTGCTTTGCACGGATGAAAACGAGCACCTCCGCATCCTTTCCACGGATCTGGTCTCGGAACGAAGATCGGAGTTCCGAAGCTTTGTCAATGGCGGAAGAAAGCTCTCTTCTTCCTCCCCTAACTCTCTCTCTTAAACCGCAAGTCAACTCCAAAATGAGGAGAAATCAGGGAGAAATCCCGCTCAGCCCTTCTTAAGCAGTTTGGGCGGAAAATCCTGGGCCCTTAGATCAGATTTGATGTGAAATCGGAAGGCTATGAAGGCAATCGACGGAACTACCCTTCGACTCGACGATTTCCGCTCGTCGACCTATCCATTCGAAGGTTTGTCGAACTAACCGGACGTGGAGTTCGATGTTCGTCGAAAGAATACGGCACCAGTTCGACAAACCCGTTCGATGTCCGACGAACCCGTTCGACGTTCGACGAACCCGTTCGACGTTCGACGAACCCGTTCGACGTTCGACGAACCCGTTCGACGTTCGACGTTCGACGAACCCGTTCGACGTTCGACGAACCCGTTCGACGTTCGACGAACCCGTTCGACGTTCGTCGAACCTGTTCGATGTGGTTCGACATTCGTTGAACTACCCGTTCGACGTTCGTCTAACCATCCGCGCTGGCTCACGTGAACCGTATCTAAAGCGTAACCGGACGTCAAAAAAAAGTTGCAACCCCAAAATTTTGGGTTGTGGCATCCAAACTTACTCTCCTAAGTTCGTTCCAGCTCGTCACTTCTAGAGATTCAAGGTCTGGAAAACAAGGTGTTACAACTCCTCCCCCTTAGAAGAATTTCGTCCTCGAAATTAAGCATGCACTCAAACAAAACATATCTGAAGTAAACAGATCTGGTAAGTCCTCTTGCATTTCCTGTACACGCTCCCAAGAGAACTCGTCTGGCCCGCATTTGTCCCACCGCACCTTCACGAGCTTAACCTTTTTGTTCCGCAACTACCGAACCTCCGAATACTCTACGCCAACCAGACGGACCTTCGTCCTCAAGTCCTCTTCTACCGGCACCGTCGCCGATTTGATCACAACACCTACTTCCACAATGGCTTTCCGTAAAACGGAGATATAGAAGACATCGTGTAATCCACTCAGCTCCGCAGATAACGCTAACCGGTAAGCTGCTTCTCCAATACGTTCTATAATCTCGAACGGTCTCAAAAACCTCAGACTCAGCTTCTTGAGTCGTCGAATCCACGAAACGCCTTTGAACGGCTTAATCTTGAGATAAACCCAATGGCCTACCGTGAACTCCACATTCATATGACGAGCATTAAAATACTTTGCTTGCCGGTACTGGGCAACCTTCATGCGTTCCTGGATGGTACGCACCAATTCTCAAGCATCAACCACCATTTCTTTTCCCAAAAGTTTGGTGTCTCCCGCCTCTGCCCAAGACATCGGTGTTTGACACCGCCTTCCATACAGAGCTTCGTATGGCACCGTCTTTATACTTTCTTGATAACTGTTGTTATAGGCGAAATCTACCATAAAGAGGCGATCTTCCCACTTATTCCCAAAATCAAGAGTACACATTCTCAACATATCCTCCATTATACAATTCGTTATTTCTGTTTGTCCATCGGTTTGAGGATTGAACGTCGTACTGAACTTAAGCTTCATGCCCAGACTCTTCTGAACCAGCCTCCACTCTTTGGACGTGAAACGTCCATCGCGATCACTAACTATACTCTTAGGAATCTCATGTAGTCGCACAATGTTGCGAACATACAACTCTACCAGCTTCTTCACGCTGTCCTCTTTCTGATTTGGGATAAAATGGTCCACTTTGGTCCAGCAATCCATGATTACCCAAATCACGTTGTTACCCTGCTGCGATTGAGGTAAGCCATGCACAAAGTCCATGGAGATGTCATCAAATTTCCACTCAGGAATAGGAAGAGGCTTGAGGAACCCAATCGACTTCTGACACTCGGCCTTCACTAAGGCACATGTTTGGCACTGACTCACATACAAAGCTATGTCCCGCTTCTGACTAGGCCACCAAAAGGATTTCTTCATATCCATGTACATCTTTGTATTGCCCGGGTGAATGGAGTACTTCATAAAATGAGCCTCAAACATCAACTCCTCACAGAGCTTGCCGAACTGCGGTACACATATCCTTCCGTCCTTCATCAGGATCCCATCAATCATCTCCTAAGTGTTACCTTTACCCTTTTGAGCTTCCACCACAAGAGGCCGAAACTCTTCATCCAAACTAGTCGCTTCCCGAATCCGAGCGGATAAGTCATTTTGTAGATCAATCAAGTTCAATCGAGCCATGCTATGAAAGTGAGGGATATATACAGTTTACTCTAGGGGGAGGGGGGTGAATAGAGTATAAAAAAAGTTTAGATTTATTGCGGAATTAAAATATTGATACTTATATAAAAGAGATAAAAGCAAGAAACTATCACAACACAAGGCACAAAGAAAACACAAGGCAATCCAGACGACACAAGAAATTTTATAGTGGTTCCCCAAATCTGGGTACATCCACTCTTCTACCACCCTGGTAGGAATCCACTTAGGTTTTTGATCAGGTGCTCTATCACCACAAGATCTACTTCAGGTAGATCTAGAAACCCTTCAGGCTTTTGATCAGGTGCCTAAAAACCAATAGGTTTTTGATAAGGTGCCCTATCACCAAGGAGTTTACTTTTGAAGGGAGTAAGAGCCCTGTACACGAGAGGTTAAAGAAAAATAGATGACAGTCTTCTCTTTCTCAAACACAATGAGAAGACTATGTGGATTTGATGATGCCAAAGCTCCCCCTGAGATATTGAGTAGTTTCAGGAAGCAGGAAGCTTTGTCCAGGGTGTAGGTCATCAGATTGATGTTGATTCGAGCTCTCTGTAGATTGTTGAAGCCTGATGAAGGAAGAAGACTAGAGAGATTTGTGTTCAGCAAGTTCTTCTTCTTCCTTGTTTTTGGCAAAGCAAGAAACCTTGAGAGCAAAAAGATGTTTGATTTTCTGACTGACTGTGTTTTGATTCTTGTTGTCTCTGTCTTTTTAAGTTCTCTGTATATTTGGAATGACTAACGACCTGAATTTGAATTCCCAGACAGTACTTAATTCTCTACAAGAATTTGGGATCCCAAACGGGTAGAATGGCTGGCAATAATAAATGCACTTCCATAACTGTCTTGACAAAATATTCTGTGAATACCATAATTAATGCTTCATGAGATACGACTATCAGCCTTGAGAATGTCAGCATTAATTATCAGAATATATTTGCCTTAAAATGATTTATCATAACCAAAATAAATACTTCTGACCGGACTGAGAGAACTGATAACTGAAGGCAGTAAAAATCATAGAGCTGAGATAACTGCTGAGAAGCACAAGATCGTCGACCTGAGCTCGTAGATCATCGAGCTCAGTTCAGAGTAGAAGACTCTGAGATCGTCGATGGGAGATCGACGATCGTCGAGCTGAGTTCCTGTGTTCGTCGATCAGATACCTTCTATTCGTCGAGCTGAGAATTGTTTCTGGACTTAGAATATTTTCTGGAATGTCATACTGAAAAGGCCAGAAATTGTCGACCTGAGAACTTGGTTCGTCAACCTGAGAATTTTACTTATCCTTCTGAAACAACTTCTATGAAATGTGTCGACAGATGGTTCCGGGTGTCGACACAAGTCCTTCTGGTGTCGACTGAAACTGTCGACTAATAATCTGTGAACTGTGTCGACACAAATCCTTCTTGTGTCGACAGAGCTAGTGTCGACTAATATTATCTGTGTCGACTGATAGTCTGTGTGTCGACACAAATCTTCTGGGTGTCGACACAGCCTTTCTGTGTGTCGACACAATTCTTCTGGGTGTCGACATAGCCTTTCTGTATGTCGACACAATTCTGCTACTGGTGTCGACACAACTGCTTGAGTCTCTGACAAGCTGTTGTAGGCTGATCCATGTGATGTTGACTCTTGGCCTAGACTAAAGAAATAAACCTATGACCCTGACTATACATTTGGGTCAGTCTAAGCAAACCTAATAGTGATCCTTACCCAAATCAGAACTAGGGTTCCAACAATCTCCCCCTATTTGGGTGAGGATACTATTTACATAACACAAAGAAAATACAAAGCAATAAACTGGAGCATTTGCTTCTGCTGTTGCTATTGCTGATGTTGTTGTTGATGTTAAACCTTGCCCACCTGTGTCATTACAATCTGTATATCATTATCTGCTTCTGCTATTTCTAGAATTGCTACTGCTGTTGGAACTGCTGCAGCTTCATTGGTCATCTATATCTACACAAAATTTCTGAAACACTTCTTCTTCATGTACTGCTGGAGGATACTGAGCTTGAAGGTCTGCTGAGGCTGAACCTGCTGCATCTTCATTGGACACTTCCCCCTGCCTGGTTTCAGTGAAAATTGGAAGCATGCCCCTAGATGAAGAAGGGACAGAGGAAGCAGAAAGGGAGTAGTCATTTGTTGAGGAAGAGTACAACCATTCTTTGATCTCAGCAACACATTACAGTGACTGATACCAATTGAAAGATAGGATCACATGGACTGATCAATTCGAAGTCGATGTGGAAACCAGTGTTGAACTTCATCTTTTGAAGAGCCGCCGTAGAAGTCGCCATGGAAGATCTGTAGACTCAAGAGAGAAGAGATCAAGGGCAAAGGGAAAATAGAAAATGAAAACGCGGGACAGAGATCGAAGAGAAACCTACATATAGGTTTTTGAAATAGAAAAGACGATCTCTGTTCGACGATAAAAACAAAAACGTCGATCTTAGGTCAAAGTTTAATTTATAAATAAATAATATCTTTAGTCTCTGATCTCAGTCGGAAAATGATAGTCGAGTGTAGCTTGACGATCAATTATTTGAAGCAAAGTCGTCGATCTCTGGTCAACGATTTTTGTCTTCACACAGAGCTGTCGTCAAACGTAGTTCGACGATTTAGCTCAAGAGCTGTTCGAAGATCGTCGATCTTCGTTCGACGATTTAGGAACAGATCCAAAAATAGAAGACTAAAATTAAATTAATCCTTCCCATTGATCAGTCCAAGCTGATTCAGGAAGAACAGGTGCTTCTTTTCATCGAGGGGTTTGGTGAAAATATCTGCTCTTTGAAAATCAGTGGAGTTAAAGTCTAGATTAATTTTCTTTTTGTCTACATTATCTCTAATGAAATGATGTATTATATCTATATGCTTTGTTTTAGAACGATGCACTGGATTATGTGTTATAGGTATAACACTAGTATTATCAAAGAAGATGGTTGAATTATTTAGATTGAAACCATAATCTAGGAGTTGGTTTTGTATCCATAAAATCTGTGAACAACAACTTCCAGCAACCATATATTCAGCTTCAGCAGTAGATGTTGATATAGAGGTTTGCTTCTTGCAAAACCAGGACACAAGTCTATCACCCAAGAACTGGCAAGTTCCTGAAGTGCTCTTTCTGTCCACTCTGCATCCAGCATAGTCAGAATCTGAAAATCCAGTCAACTCAAATGCTGACTCTATTGGATACCAGAGTCCTAGATTAGGACAACCCTTTATATATCTTAAAATCCTTTTTATGAAAATAAGATGAGACTCTTTAGGGTTCACCTAGAACATAGCACATTAACATGTAGCAAACATGATATCTGGTCTGCTTGCTGTTAGATATAGTAGGGATCCAACAATGGCCCTATACCTGGTCTGATCAACAGGTTTTCCATGTTCATCAGTGTCTAATACAACATTGGCAGCCATGGGAGTCTTCATAGAAGATGCATCAGCCATCCCAAACTTCTTAATAAGCTCATTAGCATATTTAGATTGGGAAATGAAGATACCATCAGGAGATTATCTCACTTGGAGACCAAGGAAATAAGATAACTCTCCCATGCTGCTCATCTCAAATTTAGAATGCATTAGATTAAAAAATCTCTTGCATAATTCGGGATCAGTAGAACCAAATATAATATCATCTACATATATTTGTACTAATAAGATTTTATCATGATGCAATTTTGTAAAAAGGGTTTTATCTACCATGCCTCTAGAAAAACCATGCCCTAAAAGAAAGCTGGCTAAGGTCTCATACCAAGCTCTTGGAGCTTGCTTTAAACCATAGAGAGCCTTATGTAGTTTAAAAACATGAGTGGGGGAAGTTGGAGAGACAAAACCTGGAGGTTATTCTACATAAACCTCTTCTTGTAGTCCTCCATTTAGGAAAGCACTTTTGACATCCATCTGATAAACTGTGAACTTTTTGAAAGCAGCATATGCCAGAAAAATCCTTATAGCTTTTAGCCTGGCAACTGGAGCAAAGGTCTGATCATAGTCAATTCCTTCCTCTTGCCTATATCCTTGAGCAACAAGCCTAGCCTTGTTCCTCACAATCACACCTTGGGCATCAAGCTTATTCCTAAAAACCCACTTAGTTCTAATTACTGGATAGCCTTTAGGCCTTGGAACCAAGTCCCAAACTCTACATCTTTCAAATTGATTTAGTTCCTCTTGCATTGCAATGATCCAATGGGGATCTTGCTCAGCATCAGTTATGGATTGAGGTTCAATTTGAGAGAGAAAACAGGCATGCATCACATCATGGTTGAGTTGATGCCTTGTCTGTACACCTGTTGATATGTCTCCAATTACTTGGGATCTAGGGTGATCCCTAAGTATAACAAAATCAGATGGTGGAGTTGGTTCAGCAACAGCAATTGGAGTGAATTCCTCTTGTGGAATTACTTCTGCTGTTGGAGGAAGTTCAGTTTCTTCCATATAGTCTTCTTCACTGTCTTCATTTTCTTGTGGTGAGGCATGAGATATCACCTTCTGGGTGAGATTTAAGTCATCCAGCTTTTTACATAGACTTGGTACCTGTAGATGATCACTGGTAGAAGCTTCCTTCTCCTTGTAAAACATATTAGCTTCATCAAATGTAACATGTATTGACTCTTCAATTTTCAAGGATGATTTATTGAGAACCCTATATTCCTTGCTAACTTGGGAATATCCTAGAAAGATTCCCATTATAGCTTTGGCTTCAAACTTTCTAAGATAGTCTTTGTTATTATTATGTATATAACTGATACAACCAAAAATTCTAAAGTAGTCTATTTTAGGTTTCTTCCCTTTGAGTAATTCATAAGGAGTCTTGCCTTTAAGTTTGTGTATCAAACTTCTATTCAGGATATAATTTGCTATGCTTACAGCTTCTGCCCAGTAGGATAGAGGCATGTGAGCATCAGCAAGCAATGTGCTTGCAATTTCAATGAGTGTTCTATTTTTCCTTTCAACTACCCCATTTTGTTGAGGAGTTCTGGGAGCAGAGAAGCAGTGCCTGATACCTTCCTTATCACAGAATTCTTGCATAGGAAGAGATTCAAACTCAGTGCCATTATCACTTCTAATCAATGCAACTGGAGTAGAGTACTCAATCTTTATGCATTTTAGAAAGTCTGTAAGAACTTTGAAATTATCAGACTTGTTTCTCAAGAAGAAACCCCAAGAGAACCTAGAGAAGTCATCTACAATAACTAAAGTATAGGACTTCCCTCCCAGGCTTTGTACAGCAATTGGTACAAAAAGGTCCAAATGAAGCACATACAAAATCCTAGGTGAATCACTCTTATTAACTGATTTAAAACTATTTTTAGTTTGCTTGCCTTCTTGACAAGCCTTGCAAAGGATTTCCTTCTTGTAGGGGAAAGAGGGAAATCCTCTAACAAGGTTGTCCCTAGATAACCTAGCAATGTTTCTTAGATTTACATGTCCTTGCCTTTTATGCCACAAAGTATTATTATTGCTAACCTGATTAAATAAACAGATTTCGGAACAAACAGAATTAAAATCAACTAAATAGATATTGCCTAACCTAATACCTGATAACACAATAATGCTGTTTAGAGAAATATTGCATTTAGATTCAGTAAAACATACCTCATAACCTGCATCACATAACTGTCCTATGGATATCAAGTTATGTTTCAGCCCACTTACATATGCCACTTTCTTGAAGGTGACAGCTCCAATTGTAAATTCTCCATAGCCTTCTGTCTGACCAAAGCTTGAGTCTCCAAATATAACCTTTGGACCTAGCTTTGCCTTATAGTTATTTAGATTGGCCTTGTTTCCTGTCATGTACTTGGAACACCCACTATCCAAACACCACTTATCCTGTATGGTAGGATAGGTCTTTATCTGCAAAGAAAACTTATATATTTTGGACCCAGGTAACCTTTGGTCCTGGCTTCTTTTCATACTTAAAACTTGAAATATAAGAGTATACAGGTTGACTTTTATAACCTAAGGGATGAAATCTCCTAGGTGGGATTATCTAGTTTGTTAAAGGATTGAAAGGTTTAGGGTTAGAATTCTTATTGAAATTTCTGTTGAAATTATAGTTTTGATAGAGCTGTTTTGGGTTCGACGATTTTAGTTCAGATCGTCGATCTGCGTTCGACGACCAACGTTGATATCGTCGATCTTGGTTCTCAGAATAATAGTGACTATTATCTGGGTTCCACGATCGTCGATCCCTGTTCGACGATACATAATGATATCGTCGATCCCCATTTGCAGAGTGTTTAGGCTCAAGATTTGGGTTCTGAGATCGTTGATCGTCGTTCGACGCATAATGCTGAGATCGTCGATCTTGGTTCAACGATTTTTGTTCAAACTTAGCTTTTTATTTTTCTTTATTTATCTCAACTTGTTTTAAAACTTTATTAACTGTTTTAATTTGTTCTGTATTCTTCTTACCTTTATCTGAAATAAACTTTATAGGTTGTGAAAGGTGGGTTTTCTTAATAATTGGTGGTTCACTGGATGATGCACCTAATCCTAACTTACTTCTATTAAGCCCAGCCTTAAGTGTGCTGGTAATTTCTACTAGCTGTTTGCTTCTTCCATTCAGTGATTCCTCTAGCTGTTTTGCTTTACTTAATTCAACTTTCAGAAAAGTGATTTGTTCACTATACATGTCTATTTCATTTTTCAATTTAATGTTTTCTGATACCAAGCTATCATAATTAAATTGTTTATCTCTGAGAAGTTTGATTTCCTTCTCAGATCTAATCAGATCACTACACATAGATTTAAAGTCATTTTTAAACTCTTCAGAGGTAAAGTTGAATTCTTCCAATACCTGATCACAATCTGAACATTCTTCAGATTCTTCTTCTTCTGAGACATGCCCTGAAGCATTGGTGCCCATTAAGGAGATTTCTTTTGCCTTTGCTTCCTCTTCATCTTCACTAGAGCTGGAGGAAGATGATTCTTCAGTGTCACTCCATGTTTCTGCAACAAACCCTCTCTCCTTCTTCTTGTGCTTGTAGGAGGATGGTTTGCTGGAGTGCTTCTTGGAGTCTTTCTCCTTTCTCCTTTCCTTATACTTGTTTTCTGGACATTCTGGAAGAATATGTCCAAGTTTCCTGCAACTAAAATAGATAATCTCTTTAGAAGTGGTTTTATCATACCTTGGTTTATCATCACTCCTTGATGATTTCCTTCTGAATTCTTTTCTCTCCATCTTGAAGAATCTCTTTGTAAAGAGACTCATCAGCTCTTCATTTGATGGAGAAGTTTCTGATTCTTCTGAAGCTTTGAAGGCTATATTCTGCTCCTTCCTAGTTGGTGTAGGAGTCTTTTGTTGCTCAGCTTCTCTTATCTTCAGCAGCTGTTCATAGGATTTTAGCTTTCCTAAGACTGATTCTGAAGTCATCTCATGCGTGTTTCTGGTCTCTCTGATAGGCCAGATTCTAGAGTTCCATGAGCTGGGGAAGCACATGAGAATCTTGTCATTTATTTCTGTGACTGAGATGTCTTTATCAAGAGTTTTCAGCTCACTAATAATGAGACTGAGTCTATTATACATCTCAGAAACTTGCTTAGTTTCTTCCTTTTTAAAATTCTCATACTGGGAGATGAGATGAGCTTTCCTGTCCTTCCTTTCATCTGCTGATCCTGCAACCATCTGGTTTAAGGAATCCCAGATGGCCTTGGCTTATTCACATTCAGCTACTTTCTGAAATATGTCATCAGACATTGTTTGTGCCAGTATGTTCATGGCTCTTGCATTAGCAATCTTTGCTTTCTTGTATGCATCATTGTAGTCTGGAGGAGGTACTGCAGTCATGTTTGAGGAAGTACTTGCAGGGGCAGCTGGTGGTGGAGGTACTCCTGTTAAGATAGAAGCAAAAATGTCTTCATCAATAGAATTTATATAAAACCTGATTCTTGCCTTCCAGATTCCAAACTTTTGCAAGTTGCAAACTGGAGGTCTGGTGCTTGCAAATTCCTTGTACTATGCCATGGTATAACAAAGAATAGAGTAAACTAATATCTATCAGATATCTTAGGTTCAGGTGTTAGCCTGTATAACCTTAAAAACGCACCCTCTGATACCAATTGAAAGTGAGGGATAAATACAGTTTACTCTAGAGGGGGGGGGGGGGGGGGTTAATAGAGTATAAAAAAAGTTTAGATTTATTGCGGAATTAAAATATTGATACTTATATGAAAGAGGTAAAAGCAAGAAACTATCACAGCACAAGGCACAAAGAAAATACAAGGCAATCCAGACGACACAAGAAATTTTATAGTGGTTCCCTAAATATGGGTACATCCACTCTTCTACTACCCTGGTAGGAATCCACTTAGGGTTTTGATCAGGTGCCCTATCACCACACGATCTGCTTAAGGTAGATCTAGAAACCCTTCAGGCTTTTGATCAGGTGCCTAAAAACCAATAGGTTTTTGATCAGGTGCCCTATCACCAAGGAGTTTACTTTTTAAGGGAGTAAGAACCCTGTACACGAGAGGTTAAAGAAAAATAGATGACAGTCTTCTCTTTCTCAAACACAATGAGAAGACTATGTGGATTTGATGATGCCAAAGCTCCCCTGAGATATTGAGTAGTTTCAGGAAGCAGGAAGCTTTGTCCATGGTGTAGGTCTTCAGATTGATGTTGATTCGAGCTCTTTGTAGATTATTGAAGCCTGATGAAGGAAGAAGACTAGAGAGATTTGTGTTCAGCAAGTTCTTCTTCTTCCTTGTTTTTGGCAAAGCAAGAAACCTTGAGAGCCAAAAGATGATTGATTTTCTGACAGACTGTGTTTTGATTCTTGTTGTCTCTATCTTTTTAAGTTCTCTGTATATTTGGAATGACTAATGGCCTGAATTTGAATTCCCAGACAGTACTTAATTCTCTGCAAGAATTTGGGAGCCCAAACGGGTAGAATGGATGGAAATCATAAATGCACTTCCATAACTGTCTTGACAAAATATTCTGTGAATACCATAATTAATGCTTCATGAGATACGACTATCAGCCTTGAGAATTTCAGCATTAATTATCAGAATATATTTACCTTAAAATGATTTATCATAACCAAAATAAATACTTCTGACCGGACTGAGAGAACTGATAACTGAAGGCAGTAAAAATTGTAGAGCTGAGATAACTACTGAGAAGCACAAGATCGTCGACCTGAGCTCGTAGATCGTCGAGCTCAGTTCAGAGTAGAAGACTCTGAGATCGTCGATTGGAGATCGACGATCATAGAGCTGAGTTCTTGTGTTCATCGATCAGATACCTTCTGTTCGTCGAGCTGAGAATTATTTCTGGACTTAGAATATTTTCTGGAATGTCATACTGAAAAGGCCAGAAATCGTCGACCTGAGAACTTGGTTCGTCGACCTGAGAATTTTACTTATCCTTCTGAAACAACTTCTGTGAACTGTGTCGACAGATGGTTCTGGTTGTCGACACAAGTCCTTCTGGTGTCGACTGAAACTGTCAACTAATAATCTGTGAACTGTGTCGACACAAATCCTTATTTTGTCGACTGAGCTAGTGTCGACTAATATTATCTGTGTCGACTGATAGTCTGTGTGTCGACACAAATCTTCTGGGTGTCAACACAATCTTTCTGTGTGTCGACGCAATTCTTCTGGGTGTCAACACAACCTTTTTGTTTATCGACACAATTCTGCTACAGGTGTCGACACAACTGCTTGAGTCTCTGACAAGCTGTTGTAGGCTGATCCATGTGATGTTGACTCTTGGCCTAGACTAAAGAAATAAACGTATGTCCCTGACTATACATTTTGGGTCAGTCTTAGTGATCCTTACCCAAATCAGAACTAGGTTTCTAACATGCTAGAATCGCCTCTTGCTACACACCTAATGCCAAGGGACTCAAGTCCCGCATCAACCTCTCATTATGAGCTTCGATCCAACTCCCTTGTCCAGAGTATTTTCTACTCAAGGAATCCGCCACCATGTTGGCTTTGCCTGGCGTTTACTGAATCGCCACGTCATAGTCTCCAAGGAACTCTACCCATCTGCGCTGCCGCATATTCAAGTCCTTTTGATCTAGAAGATACTTCAGGCTTTTGTGGTCCATGAATATCTCTAACTTTGCACCAAACACATAGTGCCGCAACAACTTCAACGCAAAAATTACCTCCGCCAATTCCAAGTCATGGATGGGGTAATTCCTCTCGTGAGGCTTCAACTGCCTAGACCCGAAGGCTATCACACTGCCTTGTTGCACCAACACACAACCCAAACTGCATCCTGATGCGTCACTGAAAATCTGAAATCCTTCAGTCCCTTTAGGTAGACTTAGGATTGGAGTTGTCAACATCCTTCCCTTCATGGTATCAAATGACTGATTGCACTCTTAAGTCCATAGGAACTTCTGGTCCTTGTGAGTCAAATAAGTGAGGGGTAGAGCTATCCGCAAAAAGTTTTCCACAAACCTTCTATAGTACCAGGCTAGTCCAAGGAAACTCCGGACTTCCGTCACGGTTCTCAAAATAGGCCAATTCTTGATGGCTTCAACGTTTGCTGGAACCACCGCCACCCCATCACCACTAATCACATGGCCCAGAAATGCCACCTTCTCTAACTAGAACTCACACTTTGAGAACTTTGCATAAAGCTAATTCTCTCTCAACACTTGCAAGACTACTCTCAAGTGAGTCTCATGCTCCACCTCCAATTTGGAGTATACCAAAATTTCATCAATAAAGACAATTACAAAAGAGTACAAGTATTCCCGAAATACTCGACTCATCAAATCCATGAATACGGAGGGCGCGTTCGTCAACCCGAACGGCATCACCGAGAACTCGAAGTGACCATACCTCGTACCAAAAGCTGTCTTGGGTATGTCCTCGTCTCGAATTCGCAACTGATAGTACCCTGACTTCAAATCCAACTTAGAATACAACACTGACCCCACCAACTGGTAGAACATCTCATCTATCCGACGAATCAGATACTTATTTTCGACAGTCGGTTTGTTTAAATCTCGGTAGTCTTTGCACAACCACATACTACCATCTTTCTTCTTCACAAATAGTACTAGCGCGCCCCACAACAAAGAAATTGGTCTAATATACCCCTGCTCCAATAGTTCCTGCAACTGTACTTTGAGTTCAACCAACTCCTTTGGTTCCATCCTAAAAGGAGGACATGACACTGACCTAGCCTCTAGCACTAACTCGACCGAGAAATCGATCTCCCATCGAGGACATGCTCCAGGAAGCTCCTCAGGAAACACATCCTTGAACTCTGCCACTACCAGCACATCTCTAAGTGATAACCTGGAAAGGCGAACCTCCAACAATGCTACAAGAGCTACACATCCCTGGTTAACTACCCGCACTAACTGCATAGCCGAAATCAGAGAATATGCCACTCCACTAAGGACCTCAAACATAACTTCTGCCTGCCCTTCGCTTCTCAGGGTCACCACCTTAGATAGACAGTCAATACTGGCACGCTGCTCTGCAAGACATTCCATTCCCAAAATCACATCAAATTCAACCAGCGGTAGAACAGATGCTTCCAACATGAAGTCAACTCCGTCTAGATTCCAAAAAATGCGCCCCTTCGCCCCGGTAGTCATGGAAGACCCATTGGGCATGCACACCTTCAGCTCCGCGTCTGCCGAAAATGACTCAACTCCAATTCTCCGGATAAAGCTTTCCGCAAGAAATGAGTGTGACACTCCCGTATCAAACAATACCCTAGCAGGGTATCTGAAAACTAGCACAAAGCCTAAAATATAGGCGACTTACATAAATGGTCTTGAAAGTCTAAAGCAAAAGATTAAACTTAAACTTTTCATACATGTCACAACATCGGGTTGGCGGATCGCTTCCTGCTACCCAAGGTTATAAGCCCTTGGTTGCATGGGTTGGAAATGTGAAGCGCTAGACTCCGTCATCTTTCCCTTCTCCGCCACGCTGGGCCCAGAGCGCACCGACTGCTCTTGCCTTGGCTCCTTCTCAACGCCACCTTCAGTGCAAAAATGAGCTATATGGCCCGGCTTGCTACACTTGTAGCACGATGGTGGTCCTATGAAATGAGACCCCCCCTGACGTCGTACTGCTCTTCTCCATATTATTATAGGGATGGGACATCTTCTTCCACTTACTTCCATCAGACTACCCTTGAGATTGAGAAAGCTTTCCTTCTACCTGCTTGGCTACAAAACCCTTCCGACGTTGGGTTCACTCCATATCACTCTCCAATGTCCTAGCAGCCTCGACCAACTCGTTGAAGCCTGCTTTCTTCATAGCTATGAGGGGTTGTCTCAGATTCTCCCTCAATCCATGGTAGAAGAGGTTGTCTTTCTCCTCATCGTCTACCATGGTATTCCCATCATAACGTCCCAAACAAGTGAACTCCTGGACGTACTCATGTACTGTCTTGTTCCGCTACACCAAGTGCAAAAACTATCTCTGAAGGGCTAGCCTTGTCGACACGGGAATATAGTTCTTCAAGAAAGCATTCCCGAACTCTTATATGGACGGGGTGCGTCCAAGAAACTGGCGACCGCTAAGACTTACCCACCACAGCTTGGCGTCATCTTCCAACATGAAACATGCAAACTCGGACTGCTTCTCTTCTGGCATCTCTGCCGCCCTCAGAAGTTCTTGAATCCTTGCCCACCAATCCTCTGCATCGGTCGGCGTAACGACTCCCTTAAACATTGGAGTATGGAAGCTTAGAAAATATATCATTTGTCTGTCCCCGTGGCCGACAACCACTCTTTCAGCCAAAGGCTCTGCTTGCCTAGCTCCTCCGCCTGGCACGACTGTTGCCGCATCCGGGGTAGTAGGAGTTGCTACCTGTGCAACAGAGGTCACAACTTGTGCTGGTGCGGTAGCTTGGGCTGCCAGTATTGCTTCTGCGAGCATGCGATAGAAATCAGCCGGGGTTACCCACATGCCCAAAGGACCCTGAGTAGTAGCACTGCTCGTCGTAGGTTCTTCTCGTGGCCTCGACGTCACTGACTCGTCGCTTGCACCCTTCACAAAAGCAAAGTAAAACACGAATCAACTTCTAGTCGCAAAAATAAACACAAGGACACTCATAGTCCCGCGATAATCCCAAGTGGATAACTTCACTACGCGATACGATTACGACATTCGGCCACAAATCTTTACCTTGGACACTAACCTCCCTCTGATACTAAATTTTAACACCTCCCCTATAATGACCGTATAATATGGATCCGGCCAGGGCCCCATAACATACATACTCCACATCTTTAGCATTATAAGATGATATAAACTACCCAAACTCAAACTCAGACATCAACAACGGAAACATACAACCAAAACTAGAAGTTATCCACCACACCAAGAGTATCAAAATGGCCTTAAGGCCTTACACATCATAAGTCGAAGACTGAAACAACATTAAACAATAATAACATGCATACACACTCCTAGGCTACCTCGGCATGCAAGCCAGATTACATTTCACGGAGCATATCATTCAATCAAAATATATGTAAATATAAGAATGTTCACTTCATGAGGCTTGGGCCTTTTTGAACGGCGAGCTTGCTCCTGCTTGCGATCCTTGCCCTTTAAAAATTAGTGGTAACGTTGGTCAGCAAAGACTGACCTCAACCGTGTAACCAACATATCTCCTCTCGGTCGTCCCTAACGTACCCCGGGGTACACCATCACCCTGCAGGTCAGCAACAACATACAATAATATGTAAAGCTATAAAATAGATTTGGATGTCTCATACAACAAACATGTTTCTAAGTTGAGAATGTGATATAAAGGAGCCTACAATGCAGCATGAATGCAATCCTAGGTTTCACCCAAGGCACCCTAAAGCGTATGCTTCTAACACATCATCACATCGGGAACTTTCAATTTTCCCAACGGCATTCAAGCCACAAACAAGGGGGTACTCTAATTTCCCTCAACAATATACAAGCCGCCATACGAAACTCTTGTCTTGGCCCCACCCGCTCGTGGGTCTCAAAACCCGGGCTTGCCTGCAAGCTCTAACTTCTTTCGTCAGGATTCCACCACAAACACAAACCGATTCTAAGAACCCTTCCTGGAGCCCACCCGCTCGTGGGCTTCATCACCCGGGATTATCTTAAGCTTGGCGTTCTCGTCAGTTTCATAGAATGGGACTTGTCTCGCCGGGACACTCTCCACACGTGTCTTGCACGTCACGGGCTAGCCAGCCAACCACAAAGACAAACCAAGCCTTAGCACATCACAATCCCAAGCCTTTCCCGCCCTAATAAAACATTTGTACCATACCATCCCCCTGCCCCCGCGTGTACTGTAATTTCCACCCGGTCCGGTTCTGGCATACGTACTTCCACAAAAAAAGGGGAAAACATCATCACAAACGACGTCATGCCGCTAACGGATTTCTACAAAATCCTTAAGGCTCTCTATGCAACATCACCGAGTCGGACTAACGGTCGCGATTACGGCTTCACCCACAATGCCTAATGCACTAACGGAGCTGATTTCTAATGTAATATCTTGACGGGGATGGACATAATCAACCCGATGGCTCCTCTTGAACCATGTCAACCCGAATCAATCTCACTTGAGAGATCCAGTGCTTAGGATGCTTGAAATAAAACAAGAAAAGAGTAGATGCCATGCACGTATCCTAAATCCAAGAGGAGAAGTGTCGTCACCCCGCGACTCCTCTTCCTAGCCATGAAAACTTGCTTTGCACGGATGAAAATGAGCATCTCCATGTCCTCTCCACGGATCTGGTCTTGGAACAACGATTGGAGTTCCGAAGCTTTGTCAATGGCAGAAGAAAGCTCTCTTCTTCCTCCCCTAACTCTCTCTCAAACCCTAAGTCAACTCCAAAAGGAGGAGAAATCAGAGAGACATCCCGCTCAGCCCTTCTTAAGCCCTTTGGGTAGAAAATCCGGAGCCCTTAGATTAGATTTGATGTGAAATTGGAAGACTACGAAGGAAATCGACGGAACTGCCCTTTGACTTGATGATTTCCGTTTGTCGACCTATCTGTTCGATGGTTCGTCGAACTAACTGGATGTGGAGTTCGACGTTCGTCGAAATAATACGACACCATAATCCTCCTGAAACCCGTTCGACGTTCGTCGAACCGGTTCGACGTTCGTCGAACCCGTTCGACGTTCGTCGAACCCGTTAACTTGGTTCGACGTTCATTGAACTACCCGTTCTACGTTTGTCGAATCATCCGCGCTGGCTCACATGAACCGTGTCTAAAGCATAACCGAACAACAGAAAAAAGTTGCAACCCCAAAATTTTGGTTGTAACATCCAAACCTACTCTCCTAAGTTCTTTCCCGCACGTCGCTTCCAGAGATTCGAGGTATGGAAAATGGGGTGTTACACACTGCCTCATCCATCATCGGGATGAAATTGCCGCCGTCTGTCTCAGGTGATGAGATGGATGGCTGTGATTATTTCTTTTCCCTCCCCACCTCCATTTCTGTGCCCCCCACAGCGGATCAACGACTGATCTGCTGTGGGGAAAATTTGGTGTAATGCCCCATCCGACTCGATCTCAGCCGTAGACTCAGGTCTGATCTGCTAAATGTAGACCAAATTCTTATCAGACACTTGTGAAATTTTCTGGGCCGAATGGAAGCCCCTGGGAGCAAAGTGGTCAACATGAAAAATGTTCTCCATAATGAGGGCTTCCTGCACAAAAATTTTGAGAATATTTGAAAATGTTTTATTATTTTTAAAAGCTTAAATAATGTTTATTAGGCCAAATTAATGGCCCAAAACTTGAGAAAAAATTATGAAAAAAATTTAGCCTCTATTTTAGGCTCTACCAAAGGTTAAATCAAAATTTGGGGATACATGGATAAGAAATGTATTATATCCAAATTTTAAGAGTTTATGGTCGCGCCCGGAAATTATTTCGCTCTTTTTCTCCAGAAATGAAGATTGGAGAGCGCGACTATCCTAACTATCTTAATTACTAAATTCAAAATTATACCATCGATGAGAGTGGCTGAGGCAAGTAGCCAAGCTTCAGTTGTTCGGAGATTTCATAGAACCAGCAAGCGCCTCGACTCTTGAGTAATTTCGGCACTCTCGGAAGATGAGAGTATGAGTAGTGAGTTACAAACTATTATCGACGAATAAAAGGGTGTAACTCCTATTTAACCCATGATCCGATTAAGCCATGATTAACAAGGCGCAGCCAAATTACTATCGGATCTTAATAATGGGCGCTATCTACGAAAGCCTTTAAAAAACTGAAATAAAACTGAATGTGCCTCCTGAGAATGGAGATGAGACTGAAGCCTCCTGGATGGAGTGATTGGACTACTAACCGTTTTATTATGATTATTCCAATCTTGTACTGGTCAAGTTTAATTCAGTACTTTCAATTCAACTCCAGTCTCGTACTAGTTAAGTTTAATTCAGTACTTTCAATTTAACTCCAGTCACGTACTGGTCAACTTCAATTCAGTACTTTCAATTCAACTCTAGTCTCATACTAGTCAAGTTCAATTCAGTACTTTCAATTCAACTCCAGTCTCGTACTGGTCAAGTTAAATTCGGTACTTTCAATTCAACTCCAGTACTGTACTGGTCAAGTTCAATTCAACACTTTCAATTGAACTCCAGTCTCATACTGGTCGAGTTCAATTCAACTCCAGTCTCTTACTGGTCAAGTTCAATTCAACACTTTCAATGCAACTCCAGTCTTGTACTAGTCAAGTTCAATTATGTACTTTCAATTCAGTACTACTCCAGTTATGTACTTGTTGCATATCACTCCAGCACTTAAATTATGTAGCTTTATCATCAGTTTTACTACCATATTCTATTTCTATGATTTACTATTTTTAAGATCGGGTCCTTCTCTATCGAGCAGTTGCCTATTAAGGTCAAGCCTTAGATTGGGAATAACCGAAGTTGAGTTATTCCTTTTGGTTTGGCCCCAAACAAAGTGCTCCCATGCTCCTTGTCAAAAGTTGAGCTGAGCTCCGCCGCTTAAAGTTCGTATCGTAGTAGGGTAGGCCACCACAGACCTGATATGAGGTAGTAAAAATTGACTGTTGATTGCCTGTGAATTGCTTTCGGTAAGTTATGGCGGGTTTGTCCCTTCCGCAGACCGTTCGTACCGGTGCGAGAAGTTCGACGACTCAAGGCAACTAGGGAGATGGGTACCACGGGTGACCGACAGTTATCCTTCACAGTTGGGTTCTCCTCCAGTAGTTAGCCAAAATATCGTATCCCCAGATATTACATAGGGTTGTATGTTAGGGTTTGGTGCTGTGCAGTATGACCACCGCCAGAAGTGGCAGGTCTGACCACTGTCACCGACAACCACATTGGTGAGGACCGCGGGGCTCACTACCCTGCTGGAACAGAAGCGGTCCATACTATGTAGACATAGGGTATTTTGTGCGGCTGTGAATGCCTTCGATAGGATACGGGTTGTGAACATCTTAAGTGCTAGTAGAGCACTTGGTATAACAAATTTTATTGTTGTTGCTATTTTAGTTATACTATGCTACTCTCCCTTTACCGTTGCTCCTAGCTTAAAAATTATAAAATGACATGCTAACTCTCTCATGATTTGGCTATCTTATACTACTGGGTGCGCGTGTGCTCGTCCCCAAGATATAAATCCAGGGATGAGATTTGTTTCTACTTAGCCCTGTGACTAACAGTTATTTAATTAACCATTCACAGGAAACAGAGCACCATAGTGACCCCCTGCAGCAGGAGAATGCGCCAGTGGTTAGGACTGTTCGAGTAGAAGAACCACTGATGTCTTCAGAGTTTCGAGATATTGAAAGAGATAGATCTTAACTAAGCTGATTAGAGAAAAATCACAGCACAGAATAAAGAAAGAAGATCAAACCACACAGAAGACACAAGGATTTTTATAGTGGTTCCCCAAATCTGGGTAGTCCACTCTTCTACCACCCTGGTAGGAATCCACTGCAGGATGAGTTGATCAGGTGTCCTGGCACCAATGGGTTTTGATAAGGTCCCCAAAAACCAAACCTCAAGTCTTTTGATAAGGAGACTTGCAACCAGAAATGACTTTTAAAGGGAGTCACAACCCTTTACAGGAGAGGGAAAATGGGTGATGGTATCTTCTCTGTCAACAATCAGAGAGAAGATTTGAGTGGAAAGATGTTAGCAGCTTGCTCCCCCTGAGATCTTGAATGGATCAGGAATACTGGAGCACTGCTTCAGGGTGATAGGCCTTCAATCTTCAGGCCTGGACCAGTGATGCTTCAGGAACTTCTGACAGATAGAGTTTTGTTGTCCTTGAAGTTGTCCTATAGGAATGAGGAAGCAGAAGACTCTTGATATAAATGGATGTTCTTCTTCTTGATATTGTTATCTCCTCTGGTCTAGGGCTTCTAGTTGTTGTTCAAGTGATATTGCCCTTTCTATTGTGTTACTGTACTTGTTTTTCTCTTTCTCTATCTTATCTCTGTATGTTTGCTCTGTCTATATACCTGTATATGAAATCTGTAGATTTTTTGGCTGAAGAAGCATTCCCAAGAGTAGAATATGCTTTGGAAATTGATCTATAATTAATCCAACTGTAACTGTCCATTTGAACGGCTATTTTCACTGGGAATGTTGACTGTAATTAATCCCCAATTAATTCTGCCAACTGTTACTGATTCCACAGAAATCGTCGATCAGAAAGTTCGTCGAGTCAATCAATCGTCGAGCTGAGAATCTGTCTGTAAACGTCGACCTGAGTTCGACGTTCGTCGAACTCAGCTGGATTCGTCGAGCTGAATATCTTGTCTGCATTCGTCGATCGGAGCTTGCAGTTCGTCGAGCTCAGAATTCGTCGAGCGGAGATCGTCGTTCGTCGAACTACGTTCGACGATCGTCGATCTGATTTTCTGTCTTTGTCTTGACTGCATTTCTTTCACTTCTTTTCTGCAAAGCTGGAGAGTCCTTCTGAATGACCTGTCCTGGAACTAATCCTATGACCCATGAATATACATGTTGGGTTAATCTAAACAAGCATAATAGTGATCTTTGCCCAAATCCAAACTGGGGTTCCAACAATCTCCCCCTATTTGGGTAAAGACACTATTTACATCCAAAACAAAAAGAAATACAATTAAATACAATTACAAATAATCTCCCCCTAAATCTGGATCAAGAAAAACTGTTGTTGCTGTTGATGATCCTTGTCCAAATCTGCATTATTATGGCTTGTTGTTTGTTGGTGCTGCTAGAACTTCTGTAGTTGCATTTAGAGGCATCTCCCCCTATTTTGCATAACCATTATTCAACCAATCTCTCCCTCATTACATTTCTTTGCCCAAATCTGACAGCCACTGATATAGCCTGTATGTTTGCTGGACTGAATTCTTTTCCTGCAAGAAGATGTTAGGAGCTCTGGACCCAGAAAACATTGGGTCCTGGTTCTCTTTTATAATAGTCAGAAATAAAAGAACATTCAGGAAGATTGTTTGTTGGTTTAAAGTTTTTGTCCTGAAATTTTGCGTTCGACGATTTTGAGTGAGTTCGTCGAGCTGAGTTCGACGAACGGCAATGACTTCGTCGACCACACAATCTAATCCAGTTAAAGATAAATTCTCTGTTCAGAGATCGTCGAGCGCCGTTCGACGAATTATGTTGAACAGGAATTTTGTTGAGATTTTCAAATATTTCTGGTGTAAAATCAAGGGTAGTTATTACCAGTTCTTCTTCTGATTCTGCTTCAGAGTCTGATTCTTCTTTAGAAGTGCTGCAAGAGGCATTGATGGCCATGAGGCAGAACTCTCTTGCTTTTAATTCTTCTTCATCTACAGATGTGCTGGGTGAATCATCAAACATACATCTGTTGTCAGCCTCTAGATTGCTTTCTTTAGCTGATCCTGCAGCCATTGCTATGAGTGTGTCCCACATTTCTTTTGCAGATGAACATTCAGCAATATCTTCAAAAATGTCATCAGACATTGATTGTGCTAGAATGTTCATTGCTTGAGCATCAGCAATCTTTAGTCTTTTCTGGGCATCTGTCCATTGAGGAGAAGGAACAACATTTGAACTTGTTGTTTGAGCTGGACCTGATAAGATGGAATTGAAAATACATTCATCAATGCAGTTCATGTAAAACCTAATCCTTGTCTTCCATAGTGCAAGCAAGTTTAGATTGCACATAGGGAGTCTGGTGCTTGAAATCTCTTCCATTTGTGCCATGATAAACTCAAAAGATTGTTAAGATCTACCAAAGGATCTTTTGGTTCAGGTGTTAGCCTGTACAACCACCAAGGTGTGGTATGTTTAACCAACCTGGCTCTGATACCAATTGAAAGAGATAGATCTTAACTAAGCTGATTAGAGAAAAATCACAGCACAGAATAAAGAAAGAAGATCAAACCACACAGAAGACACAAGGATTTTTATAGTGGTTCCCCAAATCTGGGTAGTCCACTCTTCTACCACCCTGGTAGGAATCCACTGCAGGATGAGTTGATCAGGTGTCCTGGTACCAATGGGTTTTGATAAGGTCCCCAAAAACCAAACCTCAAGTCTTTTGATAAGGAGACTTGCAACCAGAAATGACTTTTAAAGGGAGTCACAACCCTTTACAGGAGAGGGAAAATGGGTGATGGTATCTTCTCTGTCAACAATCAGAGAGAAGATTTGAGTGGAAAGATGTTAGCAGCTTGCTCCCCCTGAGATCTTGAATGGATCAGGAATACTGGAGCACTGCTTCAGGGTGATAGGCCTTCAATCTTCAGGCCTGGACCAGTGATGCTTCAGGAACTTCTGACAGATAGAGTTTTGTTGTACTTGAAGTTGTCCTGTAGGAATGAGGAAGCAGAAGACTCTTGATATGAATGGATGTTCTTCTTCTTGATATTGTTATCTCCTCTGGTCTAGGGCTTCTAGTTGTTGTTCAAGTGATATTGCCCTTTCTATTGTGTTACTGTACTTGTTTTTCTCTTTCTCTATCTTATCTCTGTATGTTTGCTCTGTCTATATACCTGTATATGAAATCTGTAGATTTTTTGGCTGAAGAAGCATTCCCAAGAGTAGAATATGCTTTGGAAATTGATCTATAATTAATCCAACTGTAACTGTCCATTTGAACGGCTATTTTCACTGGGAATGTTGACTGTAATTAATCCCCAATTAATTCTGCCAACTGTTACTGATTCCACAGAAATCGTCGATCAGAAAGTTCGTCGAGTCAATCAATCGTCGAGCTGAGAATCTGTCTGCAAACGTCGACCTGAGTTCGACGTTCGTCGAACTCAGCTGGATTCGTCGAGCTGAATATCTTGTCTGCATTCGTCGATCGGAGCTTGCAGTTCATCGAGCTCAGAATTCGTCGAGTGGAGATCGCCGTTCGTCGAACTACGTTCGACGATCGTCGATCTGATTTTCTGCCTTTGTCTTGACTGCATTTCTTTCACTTCTTTTCTGCAAAGCTGGAGAGTCCTTCTGAATGACCTGTCCTGGAACTAATCCTATGACCCATGAATATACATGTTGGGTCAATCTAAACAAGCATAATAGTGATCTTTGCCCAAATCCAAACTGGGGTTCCAACAGATGTGAGTACCAGTGAGCGGGATAACGAAAGAGTGTGAGGAGCTATGTATAGAACTGTTAAAGTTGGAGACCGGGCGGTCTGTCTTGGCGAGTTGGAGACCGCGCGGTCTGGCGGCTTGACTCATCGGCTTGTTAACCGGGCGGTCTAGCGATCTTCACCGGCGACCTATCTGCTTCTCCTATGGTTAGCCGTGCGGTTAGCCCTTCTGTCTAACCGCGCGGCTTGTGCGGTTTACCTTGTACAGTCCGCTTAACTTGTATTTTTTAGTCCCACATCTCTTATTTGTACTCTCTCTTCTCTCCTCCATTCTATATAAGGGAGGGCATACCTTTGTAATAGACATCAATTTTGGATAATAAAATTTCGATTATTCAAAAGTTATTCTGCTTGTTCTCTCTTTTGCTGCTTTCTAACATGGTATCAGAGGACTCGATCTACTCCTCCTGATTCTGTGTCTTACTGTCTGCCCGGCTTGTAGTGCCGGTTTGCCTTCTATTCGCGCGGCCTATTCTCTAGCCGTTCGAATTCTTCTGCTCGCCCGGCCTGTTCTCTAGCCGGCCGACTTCTTCTGTTCGCACGGCCTGTCCTCTAGCCGTTCGACCTCTTCCCCTCTGTTTGTGTCTGCAGCTAGGTCGTGGCCCTTCTGGCCGCTGGATTTATTCCCTTGAGACCGCTGCCCCCCTTCTTTCTCTGCGCGGGTTGTTTCCTACCCGCTGCCTCCTATCACAGCGACCTGTTTTTTGTCCCTGCTCCTGTTCGTGCGGCTTGTCCTCTAGCCGCTCGACTTCTTCCCCTCTGCTTGCGTCTGCGGTTTGGTCGTGGCTTTTCTGGCCGCTGGTTTCTACCCTCGAGACCGCTGCAGCTTTTCTTCCTATCCGTGCGGGTTGTATCCTAACCGCCCGGCTTCCCCTGTTTCCAGCTGCGATGGCTAATTCTGATGCCTCTACTACCACCACCTCTGTTGCCAATCCGGCGCCTCCTCTTCCCCCTACTCCTTCCGGGAACCTTGGGACCGTTTCCAAACTTGTTGGCTCCAACTACCCGGACTGGAGCGTCTCTTTCACCTTTCTTCTTCGCTCACAACGCAAACGCCACCACCTCGTTGATGACCCACCTCCTATCACTTCCCCTCTCTTTGATGACTGGGATGCCAGTGACGCGCTTGTGCGTACTTGGCTTGCGAACAGTCTTTCTGATGAGTGCCTTCCCGTCATACGTCATGATGAGACGGTCAAGGCCGCTTGGCTTCATCTTGCCGCTTTGTACTCCAAAGGGGCTCAGACTTCCCGCATCTATACGTTGTATGCGGACCTCTTTGCCCGTCCCACCTTGTCTCCTGCTGCTGCCTACCAACAGGTCCAGGCTCTTGGGGCTGAGATTCTTCAGAATCGCCCCTTTTCTGCGGATTTGGCTCAACAACACAAGCACTTCCAGGAGCTTCTGGTTGTGTGTTATCTGCTCCGGCTTCCCGATACTTATGACATGATCCGCCAGCAAATTCTGGGTGAGGCTGACTCTCCCACTTTAGATGCCACCGCTGCCCGCATCGCTGCTGTTACCTCTCTCCTTCAGCGCCCGCTCTTGCCCGCTCCTTCTCCTCCACCGGACCACTATTCTCATCACGCTCAGCGCAGTGGCTCTGGTAGTCGCGGCCATCAGACCGGCGGCCGTGCTTCTTCCCGCTACATCTGTTCTCATTGTGGCCGCACCGGCCATACTTTCGAACGCTGCTGGACAAAGCATCCTCATCTTCGCCCCTCCGGTGACTCTTCCAAGCCATCTGCCTCTGTTGTGACTTCTTCAGGTAGTGCCCACGTGGTGACTCAAGGTAAATGGCTTATCGACTCTGGTGCCACTAATCACATGACGGGCAACCCTCAGTGCTTCTCCTTGCTCGAACATCATGATCGGTTGCCCCCGGTCCTAGTTGCGGATGGTTCTCCCTCCCCGGTTCATGGCACGGGCGTGGTTCATGTTACTCCCTCACTAAGCCTAGCGGACACTCTCTATGTGCCCAAGTTTCCGTGCAATCTGTTGTCTGTTACCTCTTTATGTAAACAGCTTCAGTGTTCTGTGACATTTACACCCACTTCTTGTTCTTTTCAGGATCCGAGCTCCCACCGGACGATTGCTACTGGGACTGAGAGCGGCGGCCTCTACTTCCTCGACAATGTTTCCGCCTTATCTGCCTTCTCCTCTTCCTGTACGGATCTTCTGCAGTGGCATCTCCGTCTCGGTCATCCTCCTCCCCGTATACTACATCAGCTTCTGCCGCACCTCCTTCCATCCAGTACTCCTCTCCAATGCGACGCCTGTCAACTCGGCAAGCATCACCGTTCCTCCTTCCCGCCGAAGCTCGGACGGGGTTCTACTCGCCCTTTTGATCTTGTTCACTCTGATATCTGGGGACCTGCTCCTACCCTCACCGTTGGTCGGGGTAGTTCTTATTTTGTAACCTTTATAGATGATTTCTCTCGTTGTACTTGGGTGTATCTCCTCAGAGATCGCTCTGAACTTTTAGATGTATGGATTTCCTTTTATCAGTTGATTAAAAATCAGTTCAATCTTTGTATTAAAACTCTTCGTTCTGATAATGCTAAGGAATATCTCAGTCATGCTTTTACTTCTTTTTGTGTACAACATGGCATTATTCATCAGACTAGCTGTGTTTACACCTCCCAACAAAATGGGGTGGCGGAACGCAAAAACCGTCACCTCCTCGATGTGGCCCGCACTTTAATGACCCAGATGCATGTCCCTCGTTCGTATTGGGGCTATGCCGTTCTCCTTGCCTGCTACCTCATCAATCGTCTTCCCTCCACCCTTCTCCGCGGGAAAACGCCCTTCTCCATTCTCTATCCGGACAAGGAGCCCTTTCCTCTCCCTCTCCGTATCTTTGGCTGCACTGCCTTTGTCCATACGCCATCTGCCACCCGTGATAAGCTTTCCCCCCGCTCCACCAAATGTGTCTTTCTGGGGTACTCCACCACTCAGAAAGGCTATTGTTGCTTTAACCCTGTTCTTCGTCAGCAGTTCGTCTCTGCTGACGTTACCTTCTTTGAGAATGCCTCCTACTTCTCCGCTCCCTCCTCCTCTCCTTCCCCACCTTCTGACTCTCCTACTATTCCCTTCGTTCCCTCTTCTCCTACCGCGATACCCCCTCCTCCTCCCTCTCCGTCTCCTCCTCTCGCTCCTCCTCTCTCCCCCCCGTCTCCACCTCCACCTCCATCTCCACCCTCTACGCCGCCGTCGCTCTCTTCTCTCGGGCCAGCTCTCTCTGCCACGGACGCTCCGGATCCCGAGGGGGCTGCCGACCTGGATCTCCCTGTGGCGCTTCGCAAAGGGGTGCGGACATGTACCCTTCACCCCCTGGCTGCTGTTGTTTCCTATGATCGTCTCACACCTTCTCGCAGGGCCTTTGCGCTGGCTATCTCTGCTACTGCCACGCCTCGTTCCTATCAGGAAGCCCTTGCGATTCCCCATTGGAAGCTGGCCATGGATGAGGAAATGGCGACTCTCACGGAGCGGGGGACATGGACTCTTGTTCCCCCTCCCTTTGGTACTGATGTTGTTGGCTGTCGCTGGGTCTTTGTGGTCAAATTTGGCCCCGACGGCACTGTGGATCGCTATAAGGCTCGCCTTGTTGCTAAGGGCTTTACTCAGACTTATGGGGTTGATTACTTGACACCTTCTCCCCCGTGGCTCGTCTCAGCACTATCCGGGTCCTTCTCTCTGTGGCCGTCAATCGCGATTGGCCGATCTCTCAGCTGGATGTCAAGAATGCCTTCCTTTATGGTGACCTTCACGAGGCCGTTTACATGGAGCAACCTCCTGGGTATGTTGCTCAGGGGGAGACACGGGTATGCCGGTTGCAGAAGGCAATTTATGGCCTCAAGCAGAGTCCTCGAGCTTGGTTTGACAAGTTCAGCGGCATTGTGGCGGCTGTTGGTTTTGTGCGAAGCTCTGCTGATCACTCTCTCTTTATTCGTAAAACTCCTTCTGGGCTGGTGGTTCTGGCTGTGTATGTCGATGATATTCTTCTCACCGGCGATGACCAGGAAGGGGTAGCCCTGACAAAGCGACATCTTCGCCAACATCTCATCACTAAAGATATGGGCTCTCCAAAGTACTTCCTGGGGATCGAAATTGCTCGGAAGCCCGACTCCTTAGTTCTCTCTCAGAGCAAGTATGCCTTGATCTTCTAAAAGAGGCAGGATTGACTGGAGCAAAACCTGCCCGATGCCCCATGGCCACTGGGGAGGACAAAACCTGGACAGATGATTCGCCTCCTCTTTCAGATAGTTCGCGGTACAGGCGTCTGGTTGGTAAGCTCATATACCTCACAGTGACCAGACCCGACATTTCCTATGCTGTAGGTAAGGTGAGTCAGTTCATGCAAGCGCCTAGGGAGTGTCATCTACAGTCCGCCTTGCGGATCTTGGAGTATGTCAAAGCAGCGCCTGGGAAAGGACTACTTTTTCAAAAGAATGGTCATCTGAGGATTGAAGCCTACTCAGATGCAAGTTATGCTGATGACAAAGGGGATCGCAAGTCAACCTCAGGGTTTTGCACATTTGTTGGGGGAAATCTGGTGAGCTGGAAGAGCAAGAAGCAGTCTGTTGTCTCCAGGTCCAGTGCAGAAGCTGAGTATCGCAGTATGGCGTCAACCACTTGTGAATTAAAGTGGCTGCGGGCTCTCATGCTAGACTTAGGAGAGGTGTACAACCATCCTCTACCTATGTTCTGTGATAACAAGGCCGCCATATACATCTCCAAAAATCCGGTATTCCATGAAAGAACCAAGCATATTGAGGTCGACTGCCATTTCATTCGTGAAGAGATTTTAAAAGAACAGATTTGCACTCCTTTTGTCACGTCTGATAAAGAGCTGGCTGACATCTTCACCAAGCCAGTTTCCGCCTCGTTTCTGCATGTTTGTGACAAGCTGGGCATGATTGATATATATGCTCCAGCTTGAGGGGGAGTGTTAAAGTTGGAGACCGGGCGGTCTGTCTTGGCGAGTTGGAGACCGCGCGGTCTGGCGGCTTGACTCATCGGCTTGTTAACCGGGCGGTCTAGCGATCTTCACCGGCGACTTATCTGCTTCTCCTATGGTTAGCCGTGCGGTTAGCCCTTCTGTCTAACCGCGCGGCTTGTGCGGTTTACCTTGTACAGTCCGCTTAACTTGTATTTTTTAGTCCCACATCTCTTATTTGTACTCTCTCTTCTCTCCTCCATTCTATATAAGGGAGGGCATACCTTTGTAATAGACATCAATTTTGGATAATAAAATTTCGATTATTCAAAAGTTATTCTGCTTGTTCTCTCTTTTGCTGCTTTCTAACAAGAACTTGTACAACCTACAAAATTATATAAGAACTTAGGCTACGACCCTAGTACTCGTATAAATGTATATACGATATTATATATATTCGATAATATTTTCCTGTTAATGCTTCCGCAAAATCTCTAATGTATTGTGAATGTTGTGATTCCAGCTGAGCAAGACATCCATCTAGTGCTTAGACAGGATGGACCGTCAGCCCTAGGAGCACTGGGTGGATGTTTTGGGCAAGTAAGATCCCCTCTGGCCCGACTCGGGTAAAGGTTTGGGGGGGGGGGGGGGGGTCTTACACAACCACCTTTTGACCACGATGGGGGTGCCCGAGAGGTTAGCTACCTCCAAAGAGTGGGAACAAAATGTTTGTACGCTCATAGTCAACATGTATGAGTGATTTGCACTTGCATGAATCATAAGCATTGCATTGCGTAATTAAACATTCATTACTAACAGATCCTCATCATATAAATTAATATGTGCTCTTTTATATGAGTTCTTTTAATTAGAAACCTTAACTTATAAGTTTGTATGAGCATTTATATAAGTTAAGGAATGCTTCTGAAATGGCAATGTAGTTGTTCTTGTTTACTTTACTTACTTCTTACTGTTTAATTATTTACTGCTACCACTGTTATAAATTTTGTTTTTTAATGCATAATATATAAATTGTTAGATAGTGTCATGTCACTAGCTCTTCCATTCTTCTTGTTGTCCTCCACTTTCTTCCTCCCACATGGTGCCTAGGAGTCACGGAGGTGAGGTGAGGACAATAATGGCTTAATCTTTTGACTAACAGTCGGTGGACTAGTTTATTTTAGGAGCACTTGGTGACGTAGCAGCAACACGTCTCGAAGGAATATTAGCACGAGGAGGCCTGACTTGAGGGGTCGTTGCCGCGCACTACTACTAGATGATAGGTTAATGGCTGATCTTTTGTGTTGCAGTATAGAAATCGGCTGGTCTGGAGACTTATCTCTGGCGGTTTGGAGACCGGGCGGTCTGACGGTTTCACTCATGCGGCTTGATAGCTGGGCGGTCTGGCGGCTTCTCTCCAGCAGCTTGGTAGCCGTGCAATCTAGCGTTCTCCTCTGGCGGCTTGTCATTATGGTCGAGCGGTTAGCCTTCTCGTCTAACTGCACGACCTGTGCGGTCTGGTTTTGTCTAGCCGCTAGTCACCATAAATGTATTTAGTCGCACATTACTTATTTGTAATTGTTGGGCACAATAACCTAGATTTGTATGAAGTCACCCTCGAACTAAGATGAATTAAGTTTGTATTTGATGCCCTTTTCAAGTTGAGTGCTTGCGGATTATAATTGCCAAGTGTAGACCAATGTCAGTTTACAATGGGTCACCAAATATAGGACAACACATTGTAATCCCTCATTATGTGATTCATGTTGTTGACTTATGTGTAACCTCTCTATTGGGACACACTTCATTTTCAAGTACTAAAGTTATGGGAGAAAGGCTGGTTGCTGGTTTCTTAGAAGAAAATCATTTTTCAGTTAACAAATTTTTTAAAGTATTTTACTCGAGAGAGATTAGTTATTACTCGAGTAAGATTAAATTTATTACTCGAGTTAGCTTAGTTAGGTACTCGAGTAGCAGAAGCTATTCTCGAGAAAGCCGAGTGTAGTTATCGAGAAATCCTTGCAGTACTCGAGTAACCTTAAAATTAATATCAGAATTTGTGTAAGTATATTTCTCGAGAAAGCCAAAGACATTTCTCGAGAAGGCCAAGGTTAGTTCTCGAGAACTAGATGTTCTTACTCGAGAAACAGAAAACTTTTCTCGAGGTGCTTTCTTGTTCTCGAGTAACAAAAAATTTTATTTTCTTTCTCGACTAAAGTCTATCCATTCTCGAGAAACCAGAACTCATCTTCTATATTTTCCTTAAGTGTTTCTTCTCGAGAATTTCATATCTTTTCTCGAGAAACAAAACTCGTACTTGAGTAATCTTTATTTCTCTCAAGAAACAGAGTTCTGAATCTGAATTTTGTTAAGTGTCAGACAGATTTGATTTCAAATGTAATTAACTCTTGATTGGTCCACGTGGATTGAAATTAATGAAATCATACCGTTATGTAAGACCTATAAAAGGTCATGTCAGAATGAACAAACCATAATAATAATTTTACAGATTTCTGAATCATTTTCAAATTTCTAAATCGGGAAGCGCCGCCGCCGATAAGACGTGTTCTTCATCATCAAACTTCTCGATCCCGAAATTCAGACAAGCAGGAGTCAACCGATCAAGCTTTTCAACATCTGCAAATCTTCTCCTTGATCGTGGTGATCCTATGTTCTCAAATCGAAGTGTTCTCAGATTTCTTCCTCGACTTTTCTGACAGGGCTTTACAATTTTTCAAGAAGGATGAGGCTGAGAATCAGTCAGATCTGTGAAGACAAGTTTGTGTATTTCATTGTAAATCCATTTTATAATTTCAGGAGTTATTCTCTGAGATTGTAGGAGTTATTCTTCGAGTTTGTAGGAGTTGTTATCTGAGTTGTTGTAGGAGTGGTTTCACTCTGAGTTGTAGGAATGTTGTTCCGAGTTGTAGGATTGTTTTCCAATCCGTGATAATAATGAAGTAGCCGAGTCTAGCATGGTGCTAGATAGGTGAGATGGAGAGTGGACGTACCCAAGATTGGGGAACCACTATAATCTTTAGTGTCGTCTGTGGATTGCTTGTTTATTTTTCGCACATCTCTTGTACAATTTATATTCCGCAAAAGGCGCAGAACTCACCTATTCACCCCCTTTAGGTGATTTAGGTAGACAAGTAGACACATTAAATTGGTATCAGAGGGAGGTTGTTTATCAAAAGGTTAACACATCGAATAGATCTTCTCCTAGTTGTCTTAAGAGTGTATAAGCATGGACAGAGTCAAGGATTTTGCTAAGCTCCCCGTAAGCACTATGGCAAACTTCACCATGTGGAAAGAAAGGGTGAAGTTCTTCATGGAAGTAGTGGATCCAAGGAGTTTTATGATAATGGAAGAAGGCCCCTACATTCCTATGACGGCCTCCACTATTGATTCCTCAAAGCAAGTACCAAAGTAGCTCATGGATCTAGATAAAGATGAGATTACACTTGTCTCTCTAGATAAGAAGGCTAAAAATATCATCGCAAGTGCAGTCGATGATTCAATGCTACAAAATCTCATTCACTACCCATCTGCCAAAGAGATGTGGCAGTCACTGATCGTGTTGATGGAGGGCACCAAAGAAGTAAGGGATGATAGAAGATCCCTTTTGAATAAGAAGTGTGAGGCCTTCAGGCAAGGCCCCAAAGACACTATAACAGACACTTATGAAAATTTTTTCAAGATCGTCAATGGCCTGAGGAACTATGGCTGACTATTCACTAACAGAGAATTAAATGATAAGCTCCTAAGATCCTTAACAAAGGAATGTGACAACAAAATATGTGTCATAAGGGAGTTTGGAAAGCTAGCTGAGACTGATCCTCAGAACCTCTTCAGGAAGCTGATGTCATATGAGCTTCAAATAAATTCAAGAAGAGCTGAAGAAGAGGGAAGCAGATCCTCATCAAAGGAGAAGATTGTCGCACTAAAGGTAGACAGCTCAAGGAAGGTTAAAGATGCGTCTCCTGCTCCTACACAGGAAGAAAGTGAAGAAGAAGACTCAGAGCTGAGCACCTCGGGCTCAGAACTATCAGATGGAGAGTTCTCCCTACTCACTAGACAGTTCAAAAAGTTCCTGAGTAAGAAGAAGCAATGTAAAGGCAAAGACCTTTCCTCCAGAAGATCACGTCATGATGGTGATCGTCATAAGAATGGCTCAACTAGTCACGACAGGTATAACTCCAAACCGAACAAATATATTTCATCCGACATTATTTGTTACTTTTGTAATAAGCCAGGGCACGTAATTGTGATTGCCTGTACAAGAAGAAAGAGGGTGGAAGAAGAGAAGAAAAGAAGTCTTCTTATAGTAAAAAAGAAATCTGAAAGAAGCCTAGTAGTGAAGAAGGCCAAGACTATCAGTGACACTGACTCATCTGAGTCAAGTGAGGAAGAGGAAACCAACTTTAAGCTGATGACACAGACAGACGATGAAGAAGAACCCCAGTACACTAGGAAGGTAAATTCTCACACCCCTGTCTTAGAATATGATGCTTCAGACCATGATCATGAGGACTGCACTTCTGATGACGAGTCTGAACTCATGACTCAATACAAGGAATTAATCAAGGTTTACGACAACTATCGAAGAGTCGCAAGAACTCAAGCCAAGGAGATCAAATCTCTTAAGGCTGAGGAGAGCACTGTGAGAGAGGAAGTCGCAAGGATGGACTCACTCAGAAAGGAATTCCATGCCGTGATCGAAGAATACAATAAAGCTCCCGAGCACCTAAACCCGAAAGAGAAAATTATTCAGAAATTGGAAGAACAACTTTCCACTGAAAAGAAGCTTGTTGAAAGTTTCTCCAAGCCCAAGACAGTCCTTCCATTTATTGCTAAATTCTTTGCTCAAGCTAAAGGAGCTGGCTTAGGCCATTAGGCTGCTCCTAGTAAATATTCTAGGAGGAATAAAGCTCAAAGAAGAAATAAGGCTGCTAAGAAAACTTTAGCCAAGAAGAAGGTGAAAGCTCCTCCAGATCAAATTTCGTTTAAGAAGGTCATCTTCTCAACAAACAAGTTTGATTTTGATTCATCATACAGTCATTTTGCCAGGCCTACTTATGTAGAGCCTAAGTCACAGTACCAAGGATGGACCCATCCCAAAAACTTTGGTGAAAGTGTACACAAGGCACCTTATGAGGAAATACAATTGAAATACTATGGTCCATACATTCATGGACATAATATTAATAAGGAACCTAAGGACAAACCGGTAGTACCCAAGGAAAAGGAGGTGAAAAAGGCTTGTGAGTGCCATCATCATGAGGCTTCTACCTCCAGATCAGCTGCCCCTGCAAGACCACATGTTCAAAAGGTTAAGCAGGAGACTTGGAAAAGGTACAACATGTTTGACTGTTGGTGTTGCGGCAAAGCTGGTCACTTTACTGTAGATTGCTTGTTTAATCCCAGAAGCTTTAAAACTCCTCTAGTTAATCATACGAGGAAGACCAGTCGTAATGTTAACACTCCTAGGGGAGCATGCTAATAAATAACCAAGAACCCAAATGCGTTTGGGTTCCTAAGGTAAACTGATACTATTTTTGCAGGTATGTTCAAAGGCCAACAAATTGCCTATCTGGTATTTGGATAGTAGATGCTATCGTCACATGACCGGGATAAGAAGACATCTTCAGAAGTACTCTCCAATTGTGAACGGGCCAAAGGTTATATTTGGAGGTTCTGAAAGAGGAATCACAAGAGGCTACGGTATGATCACTAACGGTAGTGTATCCTTCTCAGATGTGGCTTATGTTGACCGATTAGAATTTCATGCAGACAAGTGCTTGATAAAATCGGTAGATAACTTAGAAACGATCCTATCAGACACTCATAGTAGAAATATATTTTGTTTAAATTTTATTTGCATACACTCTTCTACACCAGTGCGCTTTTTTTTCAAAAGATAGTGCGTATCTTGATGACCAATGGCACAAGAGATTAGCACATATAAATTACAAAATTATTAATAAATTATTTTCTCTTAATTTAATACTTGATGCACCCAACGTTAAGTGCGTTAAGGATAGACCTTATCACGTATGCGTAAAAGGCAAGCAAATAAGGGCTACCTTTAAAAGAATTATTGACAAAGATTCTAATAGGTGTTTACATCTACTTCATATGGACTTGTTCGGTCCCCTGCATATTAGAAGTTTTGGAGGTAAGGATTATACACTGGTTATTGTAGATGCCTACTCTCATTTTGCGTGGGTGTTCTTTCTAAAACACAAGTTAGATACTTTTGATATTTTCACTATTTTTGTCAGCTAGATCCAGAATGAATACAACTATTTAGTTGTCAAAATCAGAAGTCACAATGGAACAGAGTTCAAATCTATGGACATGATAGAATTCTATAAAAGCCTAGGTATCTTTCGTGAGTTTTCCTCTTCTCGTACTCCTCAATAGAACGGAGTCATTGCGAGAAGGAATAGAACACTCATAGAGGCCTGCAGAACCATGTTGAGTGATGCCTCACTATAAAAATACTTCTGGGATGAAGCCGTCAACACTACTTGTCACATGCAAAACAGAGCACTCATAAATAAGAACCATGATAAAACACCTTACAAACTACTAAAGGGCAGGAAACCGACCATTTCATATTTTAGAATCTTTGGTAGTAAATGCCTCGTACTTAACAATGGGAAGTATCACACAACTTAATTCAGTGAAAGAGTTTTGAATGTATTTTCATAGGATATAGTAGCCATAGTAAAACATATAAGATTTTTAACAAGAAAACCCTGGTCGTAGAAGAATCTAGTGTGTTTTTTGAAGATGCAGGTTCAAGACTAAAGGAATTAAGCTTGGATGAGCCAGTTAAAGAAAAAGGTCAAGAGTTCATCAAGATCACCACTCCAACCCCAATTGAAGAGGTTGATCACCATGATGAAGATGTCATTCAAGCTGATGAAGTCACTCAAGTGATAAAGGAAGCTCCAGATGAAAGGACTTTAGAGCTCAGACACTTGAAGGATCACCCAATTGATCAAATCATAGGAGACCCTCGTGATGGTGTCATAACTTGGAGAGGTACAACTAATGAGAATTTGTATTGGAGTTTTCTCTTGCAGGTTGAACCAAAGAAGTTTGAGGAAGCAAACAAGGACGCATCTTGGGTAATGGCAATAGAAAAAGTACAAAATCAGTTCAAACGTTGCCAAGTCTGGAAGCTTGTGTCAAGATCCAAAGGAAAGAATGTGATTGGAACAAAGTGGGTCTTGTATCCAGCTTTCGCAAAAAAAGCTAGCAAGGCTTACAGAGGTGGAGTCAAGAGAATCAGGAGGGAGACAACAAGAGGTGAGGAGAAGGGAAGAGCCGAGGGCATCGACATATTAGGAGTTGGGATGGAAGCAACAGGGAGGCCCTGTACAATGGCAAGGGAGAGGATTTTCCCAGGGGAAGGAACCAACCGGGAGGACCTGGAAGATTTCAACAGCAAGGGTGGGGGTACGGTCCTAGAACACCCCTACCCCCGCCACATCAAGCCATGGAAATCAGCCGAGGGAGAGGTAGAGGTCGGGAGAGAGGAAGAGCAGGAACTGGGAGGAGGAGAAACCTATAGGAAGGGAGACAGGGTAGAAGTAGCCCTGCCATACTGTGACTTCCACATGGAGGAAGGTCACGCAATGGCTACTTGCCCAGAATTCCTGGAAATGAGAAGAGCTAGAGGAGCAGGAGAATAGTAGAGGCCGGTGCGAATAGAGGAGGTGACGGGAACCAGAGAGGAAGATCGATGTGTGGATCGAGCGGATGTCGGAGACTGAAGGGGCATTGGAGTAATCCATGGGGGGGGGGGGGTGGTGATCGAGGCTGTCCGAAAGGCCAGCCTTCATACTATGTACCGTCAAAGCGTAGCCTCGATGTCACAATCTCCTCCCCCGGATGAGAAGATCACCTTTTCGAGAAAGGACATGCCAGACCATGAAGACCCCTTCTGTGATGCACTGGTGATCCGGACCGCCATCAAGAACTTTACGGTATCATAGATCCTAGTGGACAATGGGTGCTCAGTGAATGTTATTTTCAAAAAGGTGTTTAACGAGACGAGGGTGGAGGCCCGGAGGGTGCTGGCGGCAGAGGACCATTATTTTGATTCTCAGGAGAGAAGAAAGAGGTTGAGGGGGGAGTGGGGCTCCAGGTAACCCGCGGGGGACTATCTAGGAACTTTCATTTCGTCATAGTGGATGCCCCCAGCAGTTACAATGCCATTTTTGGGTGCCCCTTGATTAGTGCTTTCATATGTGTTCTATCATCTTTTCACCAATGCTTGAAGCTCAACTCCGGAGGTACCCAAATCAGAGTGCGAGGAGATCCGAAAGCGGCTAGGGAATGCTACGTGACGGCGATGAACACCATCTTATGGCAAGAAGAGGCTGAAGAGATGGAGAAGAGGATGGAGCAATGACAGCAGGAGCTTGGTAGCGAAGCAGAGGAAGAAGGAGAAAGAGGGGTTGGAGGAGAGGGTGAAGTGGTGATGGTGGGAGGCATTGCGGGGGAGATGAAAATAGCAGGAGAGAAGGACGGAGAGACGGGGATGGAAGATGAGAAGGGAGAAGAAGAGGTCGAAGGAGATGGAGAAGTGGAGACTGTAAGAGGCATTGTGGGGGAGCCAGAAATGGCGGGCGAGAAGGAAGTTGAGATGGAGGTGGAAGAGGAGAGGTGGTCGAAGGAAGGTGAAGGGAGGAGAAAAGAAAAAAGAAAAAATGGGGGAAGCAGGAGGGTCACCCGGGGGGGGGGGAGGGGAGCTCGACTGAGAAAAAGAAGAATCTCACTACTGTAAGGAGAGGACACTTCCGAGCAGGAGATGGAGAAGCATGGGGAGGAAATGATGGTGACTATCACAGAGGATGAGGCCGGAGAACATGAGGTGCTGGGAGAGCAGGAGGGAGAGGAGGAACCATCAAGGCTAAAGGCAGCCGTAGATGTATTAGAGATGGAGATACTCACCAAAGAAGGAAGGCAGGAAAAGATAAAGGTTAGTGGCGAGCTCAGCCTAGAAGACCAGGAGGAGATCAAGCCATGCATGCAAAGGAACATTGATGTCTTCGCTTGGAGCACGACTGACATGCTAGGGGTCGATGCAGACATGGCCTGCCACCGCATCAACCTCGACCCCAACACTCTCCCTGTGCAACAGAAGAAGAGGGCCATCTCCTCTAAGAATGCCGGACCCATTAGAGAGGAGGTAGAAAAGCTACCTAAGGCAGGGTTTGTGTCTGCCTGTAAGTATTCGGGGTGGGTGAGCAATGTTGTAATGGTTTAAAAGGGGGAGAGAAAGTAGAGAATGTGTGCCGATTTCTCACTTTCAAATAAAGTGTGCCCTAAGGATTGTTACCACCTACCTCGAATCGACGCGCTAGTTGACTCAGCCGTCGGTTTCTCACTTATGAGTTTTTTAGATGGGTTTTCAGGATATCATCAAATATGCATGCACCCTCCGGACGTCAAGGAATTCACCTTCATCACAGAGGATGGGTGCTTTTGTTTTAACATGATTCCCTTTGGGTTGAAAAATGCGGGGGCAACCTACCAAAGAATGATGGATTGAATCTTCCGAGAGCAGAAAGGAAGGAACCTCAAGCTTTATGTGGATGACCTGATGATCAAAAGTCGGGACCTCAGATCTCATGTCTCGGATCTTGAGGAAACCTTTGGAACTTTAAGAAGATATAAAATGAGGCGCAACCCCCTGAAATGTGTTTTTGGAGCAAATAGGGGAAAGTTCCTAGGGCATCTTCTCACCCCATCTGAAGTAGAGCCCAATCCTGATAAGGTGAAGGTAATTCTAGAACTAGAGTCTCCCAGAAATGCTAAGGAAGTTCAACGTCTCACCGACAAGCTGGCTGGGCTTAGAAGGTTTCTCTCTCAAGCCGGGGAGAAATGCTCGCCTATCTTACGGGCGTTAAGAGGTGGACAGAAGCTCGAATGGACCCCCGAATGCGAGGATGCTTTTCAGGCTCTAAAGTAGCAGCTCACCCAGATGCCTCTGCTTCAGGGGCCAAGGGAAGGGGAGGTCTTGTTCTTGTACTTGGGAGTAGGGACTGGGGCCGTGAGTTCGGTTCTCGTACGAGAGGAGGGAAAAAAGCAATTCCAGATCTATTACATGAGCAGGGTCCTAAAGAAGGTGGAGCTCGGGTACCCCATCCTTGAAAAACTAGCTTTTGCCCTCATCATTTCGGCCAGGAAACTTAGGACATATTTTCAGGCTCACTCTATTCAAGTGGTGACGGATCACCCCCTCCGTCGCATCTTGGAGGGGGTGGAGCACTCTGGGAGGCTGGCCAAGTGGTCGATAAAGCTCAGTGAATTCAACCACACTTTTATTCCTCGGCTTGCCATCAAGGCACAAGCGGTGGCTGACTTTCTAGTGGACTACAAAGTTGAGGTCCAAGAGACTAAAGCATCCCTTCAATCAGCTTGGAAAATGATGGTATATGGGGCGTCAGGAAGAAATTCCTTTGGAGGGGGAATGATCTTGGTAAGTCCGGAGGGGACCAGGATTGAGCAGGCCTTGAATATCCACTTCATGATCACTAACAACCAAGCAGAATATGAGGCGATCATCGTAGGGCTCAGGCTAGCTCGGGAGCCGGGCATAAAAGATATTGAGGTCACGACAGACTCCATGGTGGTCGTAGGCCAGATCAAAGGGGAGTTCGAGGCAAGGGAGACCACTCTCCAGCTGTACCTAGAGAAGGTCAAAGACATCATCGGGCAGTTCTGAAGCTTTTCAATTCAGCATGTCCTGAGGGAGGAGAGTACTCAGGGTGCCAACTCGCCAAGGATGGCCCTCGAGCCGGGGGAACGATGACGGAGCTTTTCAAGTTGTCCATAGAAGGGGGAGAACTCATGGAGGTAAGCCAGCAATGGTCTTGGATGGACCCCTTCATCACCTTTTTTGACTTCGGGGCAATTGCCCGCGGGCCATCTCGATAAGAAGCTTGCCAGGAACAAATCGATATACTACCTACTAAAAGATGGGGATTTGTACCGTAAGACACTGTCGGGTCTGCTGGCTCGATGTGTGTCAGAGGAGGAGGTTCCAAGGGTTCTAGAAGAAATTCACTCAGGAGAATGTGGCAGTCACTCAGGAAGCCGGACCTTGGAGGGGAGATTGCTGAGGCAGCGGTACTTCTGGCCTACCCTCAGGAAAGATGCAGAGGAGTTCGCAAAAAGATGCCAAAAGTATCAGGCGTTCGCCCCCCTCCAACTCCTTTAGCCCAGAGGTTACGAACAATCATGGCTCCTTGGCCCTTCGCGATCCGGGGGATAGACCTGGTGGGTCCTTTTCCCCAGGCTAGTGGGCAGAGGAAGTTTCTGTTGGTCATGATAGATTACTTTTCAAAATGTCTGTAGGTGAAGGCATTGGCTAAGTTGAAATTGCAGGTGGTCAAGAATTTCGTATGGGGAGAAATCATCTGCAGGCATGGGATACCGCTGGCCATTGTGACGGACAATGGACCAGAATTTGTTAGTAGGCAATTCGTTGACTTCTGCATCCAACTGGGCATATACGTCCATTTTGACTCAGTTCATCACTCGCGGAGCAATGGAAAAGTGGAAGCGGAAAATAATATAATTGTTAACCTTTTGAAGAAGAAAGTGGAGAACCTGAGGGGGAGCTGCGTGGAATAGCTATAACGGTCCAGGCCCATCCTATGGGAACCCGCTGGCACCGCCGGCCTACCAGGGTCCAGACCCGGGCCCACCACTGGTAGTCAGCCTTTCACATTCAAGCCTGCAGGCCATGCACCCCAACCCCTCTCCGGCCTGTTTATTAGCACGGTAGGTTGTTGCCACTAGGTCTCGAACCCAGGACCTTGATAAGAGAGCTTTCCACCACTCCCTCCTCACCAACTGAGCTGCAGCTCAGTTGGTGATGAGGGAGTGGTGGAAAGCTCTCTTATCATGGTCCTGGGTTCGAGACCTAGTGGCAACAACCTACCGTGCTAATAAACAGGCCGGAGAGGGGTTGGGGTGCATGGCCTGCAGGATTGAATGTGAAAGGCTGACTACTAGTGGTGGGCCCGGGTCTGGACCCTGGTAGGCCGGCGGTGCCAGCGGGTTCCCATGGGATGGTCCTGGACCGTTATAAAAAGTGCACTTTTTGAACAAAAACACCACCTTAGGGCCACACTAGGGTTTGGTGATTCCCTAACCAAAACCTATCCAAATGTGCTCAAAGTTTGTACAGAACTAGGTCTAGAAGCCAGGGACCACTTCCCAAAATTTGGGAGCGTTTGGAGGTCATTTGACCACTTAATTAAATTACCCTATCTTTATTAAATAAAATCAAAAACTTTAGGAACAGTGTGTCCAAAAATTCTAAGTTTTGGGTAGGCCCTAGATATAGCTAGGTTAGGCTCCCTGCCAAAATTTCAATTGATTTGGACCAGGGATGAGGTGTGGGCACTCAGTTTAATGACTACCTAGCCCTAAGGGTATGTCCCACCAAAATGGGTGCCCTGGTCAAACCAGGCACCCAAATTGGTCCAAACCAATTTTAAAATAAACTAGACCCAAGGGGCTACAAATCCTCTGTTGACCAATTTATTATACAGTGCCTCTATCTATTTTTTAAAAAATAAAACATTAAATAGTAATAATGTGACAGAAATCATAAAAATGAATATTTAAACCATAGTTTCTAAATCGGATTTGCACGAATCTTGGCGCTGAATCGACGGAGTCCCGTCATCTTCTTCATTGAGCCAACGGCCAGGATCCATCCCGCCTGGAGCCGTTTCCAAGCCCTGCCGCCGGCGATCCAGCCCCTTCCCCGGCCGGCCACCGCCACCACCACCTCCGTTGAGGTGGAGGCTATCGCCAGGCAGCGACTCTGCCACCGGAGAGGCATTTTCCGGGGGTTATAGCAAGAAATTTTCTTGCCGAAACCATGAAAAATCCTGGATTTGATCGGGCTCAATTGAGCCCGAATCTTAAGCCTAAAAAGTCCTATGATCTACCCGGGAGTTAAGGAGAGGGGGAGGACCTTCCTGGCGGCCTGGATGCGGGAAGAGCGGCAGGATGCCATTGTTGACAGCGGCGGCGCTCGGCTTCTGCAACAGTACAGTGGGATGGCCCATCTCCTCCAAGTAAACACTCGAAAATGTTCCCCTTTGCCCACAGATGGTGTTTAAATGGCAATTGGGGAAGGGGGTGGCTGGTTCTTCAATGGCCATCAACACCATTTATGGTGTGGCTCGGGTAGAGTGGAGGGGGGCTGAATCCACCCCTTGGTGGCCGGGAAATGGCTGGAATCAACTCCTCTTCCCTAGAGGAGTTGATTGAAGCCATTAAAGGTGGCTGTTAGCCTCCCTTGGCCGGCTCCACTCTCTCCCTTCCTCTTCCCCATCTTCTCTCTCCTCCATTAACATGGAGGGAAGCTTCCTTCTCTCTCCTAGTCACCCCTGGTTGACTGGTCAACCCGATAAGCTAAGTGCAGCCCACTTGGTTATGATGAACATGGAAATGGGGTTAGCCTAAGGAAGAAGTGGCTTGGGCTAGCCCTTTTGGGCTAGGTTTGACTTGGCTTAAACTAGGGTTGACCTGGGCCAATTTGACCCTCTAGGTTGACCCCATTAGGTTTTTAGTGACCCATTGGACTCCCTTAAGATCTAGGAATACTTGAATAGGGTTGGTTGGGCATCTTGGTGGTCTCATGTCCCTTGGTAAGGTCACTTTGACCATTTTAGGGCTAGAGTTGACTTGGGTCAACATGATCATTTGGGTTGACCCCTATGGGTCCTTGGTGACCCATTGGCCTCCCATAAGGTCTAGGAAGGGTTATGTAGAGTTACCCTGCACTTTGGAGGTCACATACCCTTAGTAAGGGTACTTTGACCAGATTAGGAGCTTGAGTTGACTTGGGTCAACCTGGCCTCTAGGGCTGACCCCAATGTGTCCTTAGTGACCCATTGACCTCACTTTAGGGTTAGGAGGGCATAAGTGAGGTCCTCTAGGCTAGGAGTAGGTCAATTGACCCTAAGTAGTCTAGTTTGACCCATTTAGGGCTAGGGTTGACCTTGGTCAACTGAACCTCTTTGGTTGACCCCAATGGGTCCTTATGGCTCTAAAGGGCCTCCCAAGGTATTAGGGGGTGTTGTGGTAGGGTCTTAGGGTCAAGGTGTAGCCCATGGTCATCCTAAACCATTGTTTAGAGTTCTACTATCGGCAGACCATGATGAGTTTCCCCACTTTGTCTCCTATCCCTTGGCCCATTCCTGGCTTCCTAGGGTTTGTCATGACCTAGCGATGGACAAAACCACACCTAGGGGTCTAGTTGGAAATGGGATGTTACAACAGCTCCCTTCAGTCCTCTGGGACTTGAGAACCACACCAAACACCTCCATAGGAGAGACCCCCTTTAAGCTCTCTCATGGCTCGGAGGCTGTCATACCAATAGAGTTCGAGGTCACATCACCAAGAGTAGCCGTTGTAAGAGAGGGAGATGAAGGGTGGATGACAAAGAATGTGGAAGAGCAAAAACTCTCTCTTGATCTCGTGGAAGAGCTCAAGGATTTGGCGATGATTCGGTAGGAGGAGGTCAAGCATCAGATGATGAGATACTTTGATAAGCATATAAGGATCAAGCAGTTCCAGAAGGGTGATCTGGTTCTCAAAAAGGTGGATGCAGTAGGTAGAGGGGCCTCCGTAGGAAAGCTCAATCCAAATTTGGAGGGTCATTTTATAGTAAAGGAGGTCTTGAAGTCGGGAGGGTAGCACCTCCAGGATGTGGACGGGGTATCACTTGATCGCGCCCGAAGCAGCGATGACTTAAAAATTTTTTATCCATAACACTCTTTGTTCATTGTGTTTTTTTATTGTTCAATACTTACAATTTTGATGTGACCTTCTGATATGATGGAATCGCAGGTGTCTCTTTTCATGACATCAAAGGTGAAATAGCTGCATGGAGACCCCGGGCAGACCCGCTGACCAGGCTCTCATCTAGTTGGCATGATTGTAGGCTCACTCGGTGGTTGGAGGTGGTTTGGAGAGGAGACCTCGTGCAAACCCGCTGACCAGGCTCTCATCTAGCTGGCAGGACTGTAGGCTCACTCGGTGGTTGGAGGTGGTTTGGAGAGGAGACCTCGAGCAAACCCGCTGACCAGGCTCTCATCTAGCTGGCAGGGTTGTAGGCTAACTCGATGGTTGGAGGTGTTTTGGAGAGGATACCCCGAGCAGACCCGCTGACCAGGCTCTCATCTAGCTGGAAGGGCTGTAGGCTCACTCGATGGTTGGAGATGGTTGGGAGAGGAGACCCCGAGCAGACCTGCTGACCCGGCTCTCATCTAGCTGGTAGGGCTGTAGGCTCACTCGGTGATGGAGACATTGCTGACACGACCTTCATTGATCCCCGTCTGAGAGAGTTCATCGATTGGGACGATCGCTCCCACAAGCTCGAGGATGGGATCTACGTCCGCCGCCATTATATAAAAATATATAATTATAAATTAAATAATTATAGTTATATATTTTTCATAATTTTATTATTTTTGCAATTTTATTTTAAGTATTTATTTCATGTTTTCATTTTCATTTCATGTGTAGTGATAGGTGCTTATAACCATCATGTGTTGTTTTAATTATTTCATTTCATGTGCTATGATGGGTGCATATAACCATCATATTTTCAATTTTGAATTTGAATTTTGAATTTTGAATGAAGGGAGATGGAGTGGTGTAAGCCTATATATAGGACATGATATTTGTCATATTGAACTAGTGAATGATTGAAAAGAAAATCGTAACTTATCTTGAGAATCTCTTTCTCCTCTCCTCCTTGGCCGCCCCCTCTGTTGGGTATTGTCTCCACAATGTACCTGATTTGAAGAAGCCCCTGGACAAGCTAAGGTCAATAGACAATGTTTTTGATAAAATCTTTCAAGTTGTACTTGCAGTTTTTCCACGCTAAGTGCACACCAATGTCAGGGTGCAGTAGGTCAATATACACGGGTCTGCACGACGTAATTCCTCGTTGAGCAGATCAGTGTGTTGTCCTACGTGTACTCTCTCTATTGGAGTGCACTTACTTTCAAGCACAGGGCTATAACTATGTAGGAGCAGACAAGGAGCAAGGATGGCTCAAGGAGCACCTCATGGGTGGAAAGACGAAAATTCGTCAAGTGTAAATCGACGAGAATCACCAAGTGATTCTCGCCGATTCGGCGAGAATCACTAGTGATTCTCGCCGACTCTTCGAGAATCAGTGGTTGCTTCTCGCCGAACTCGTTCCAGCCACTTCTAAGCGAGCACCTCTGCTTCTAAGTAAGAATCGACGAGAATCACCAAGTGATTCTCGCCGATTCGGCGAGAATCACTAGTGATTCTCGTCGAATCGTCGAGAATCACTGGTTGATTCTCGCCGTCTCGACCTGGCCTAAAGCAGTGCGTGCAACCAAGGTAAATTCGACGAGAATCATCTGTGATTCTCTCCGAATCGTCGAGAATCACCTTTGATTCTCGACGACTCGGCGAGATTCACTTTCGATTCTCACCGATTTTGACTTGGGCGTTTTTCTGAAACTTCCTGAACCGGATTCTACCGCTGTCAGTATTCTGGACCGGGATTTTGGGATTCTTCTTGTGGGTCCCACAACGGTCTTATTCAAGTTGTCTACAGTATATATATTCAGGTATTTTGAACGGAAGAACACAGAAAGAAGTCGAGCAAAAACCTAGACCTAAAATCGCGATCTTCACTCAACCGCCGCCGTTGCGCTCGAGCTAGTTGGTCGCCGTCATCGATCGGGATTCCTTCGTGATATCCGGCGACAGAAGCTTAGCAAAGCTTGAGTCTCACGAGTCTATCCAGAGATCCCTTGTCTCTCGATTTGTTGACCGGGAAAAACTCCCCCGTCCGAATCGATCGAGACGACCGATCCTAGAGTGACCGTTGGTAGACCTAGTTTGCTTCGCTACGAAGTTTGGATCTCAAAGTACTGCAGCCGCGCACCTTCGTTGCCGCCGATCCCGAACCAAGCCGCCGCTCGGATTGCCGCCACCGGTTCCGGGGAGATCCTCTCCAACAGAGACCAAGGTTGTAGACTCTTCGTTGACTTCATGAACACGTCGTCGAACGAAGAGGAACACCGTAGTCTCCAAACGAAGTTTGTATCTCGTGTACATTCTATTTTACTTTTGTTGTAAAGGAACGATTGTTCCATATTGTAAGGGTTGGGTGCAACCCGGTTTGTGGGATTGTTGACTCCTACGTGTGGAAGGGTTCCTTCCGATAGTGCAGGGATTGGATTTCAATCCTGTTGGAGAAGAGACCGAGTCGTCCCTTGTTGGGAGATAGGTCGAAGGGGGAAAGTGGATGTACCCAAGTCGGGGAACCACTATAAATTGCCTGTGTATTCTGTGTGCTGTGCTTTTTATTTTTATTGTGCAGGTACATTCGTAAATTCCGCAAAAGCGTAGCACGTCACCTATTCCCACCCCATAGGTGAACATAGTTGACACTAGGTGGACTTTCAAGTGGTATCAGAGGGAGGTTACTCATCAAAAGGTTAACACCTTGAGTTGAATCCTGCCACTAGTGTCAACAAGGAGGCAAACACCAACCATGGACGGGCTCAGGTTCTCCGGCAAGATCCCAGTGTGCACCAGGCTCAACTTTCCTATCTGGAAGGAAAGGATTAGGTTCTACATGGAAGCAGTGGATCCTCGACTTTTCATGATCGTGCAGGAGGGACCTTATGTCCCCACTAAGGCCTCCACCATTGATCCCACCAAGAAAGTGCCGAAGACACTTTCTGAAATGGACAAGGACGAGATGGTGCTAGTGGGACTTGACATGAAGGCACGAAACATTCTGGTCAGCGCAGTTGATGACTCTATGATGCAAAACTTCAGCAACTGCAGGACAACACAGGAGATCTGGCAGTGCCTGATCATCCTAATGGAGGGCACGAATGAAGTGAGGGATGATCGGAGATCCCTCCTGAACCAGAAATATGAGGCCTTCAGACAAGGGCCTAAGGAAGAGATCGGAGTCACATACGAGAACTTTCTCAAGATTGTCAATGCCCTCAAAGGCTACGGAAGAGTGTTCACTAATGGTGAACTCAATGATAAATTCCTTAGGTCCCTTACTAAGGAATGGGACACAAAGATCTGCGCCATCAGAGAATTTGGCAGACTAGCTGAAACTGATCCACAAATTCTGTTTGGAAAGCTGATGTCCTATGAGCTTCAGCTGAACACCAGAAAAGCAGAAGAAGAAGCTGAGAAGGCGGCAGCCAAAGAAAATACCGTGGCTCTAAAAGCCAGTCACTCCAGAAAAGGCAAGGGTGCGGTTTCGTACCGTGCTAGGAAAAAGGATGAGGAGGAGGACTCCGAGCCATGCTCCTCCAGCTCAGAGCTGTCGGAGGAGGATTTCTCCCGCATCACTCGAGAGTTCAAGAAGTTCCTCAAGATGAGGAATCAAAGAAAGAGAGACGGCTCCTCCTCCAAGCTTCAGAAGAAAAATTATTCTTCTGACAGGTATGCATCTAGACCGAACAAACATCGCTCCTCTGACATTATTTGCGTTGGATGCAATAAGCCAGGACACGTCATGGCCGACTGCTATCAAAGTAAGAGGGAAAAAGGGAAAGAAGAGGAGCACAAGTCCTCTAGAGATAAGAAGGAGCGGAGCTACATCGCCAAAAGGCCAAAGACACTGAGTGAGTCTGATTCCTCAGACTCAAGTGATGATGAGGAAGCCTACTTCGGGCTGGTGGGTCGCTCGGACTCAGAAGGAGAATGCCCCCCATTTACTGGGAAGGTAAAAGCTCACACCCCTCTCTCCGACTCCGTCTCTGACCCTGAGTCTCAGGATGATGAACCTGAGGATAGCCCTTCGGCCCGTGAAGCGGAGCTCCTCGAGAAATATGAGCTTCTGCTCAACACTTTCGAGGAGTGCCGTAAGAGACTGAAGGCTGAGAAGAAGGAAGTGAAATTCCTTAAGGGTGAGTGTGTATCCCTAAGGGAAGAGGTCACTAGCTTGATTTCTCTCCGACAGGAGCACCTTGACCTGACTTCAAAGCATTCAGAGTCTTTGAAGCTCCTTGATCTTAAGCAGGAGGAAGTCGACAAGTTGGAAGAACTACTTGCGGCAGAAAGGAAGATCGTCAAAAGCTTCTCTATGCCAAAAACAGTTCTTCCAGTCGTTGATACCTTCTCTGCTCAGGCCAAAGGAGCTGGCTTGGGGCATGTAGGGGTATCTGGTTCCTCATCCCGGAGAAACAGGAACCAGAGGAAGAATAAGGCCGCCAAGAAGGCCTCTGCTGATGAAAAGGGTAAGGCTCCTCTTAGTCCTGTTGCGTTCAGAAAGCCTGGCTTTCCTTGCAACCAACATGACTTTGAGTCAACGTTTGGCCATCATTTCCGGCCCTCGGTTGCAAAGCCAAAGAGTAGATATGACGGTTGGACCTTTCCCCGGAACTTCAGTGAGAGTGCCTTCAAGGCACCTTATGAGGAAATCCACATGTGAAATTATGGTCCGTTCTCTAGCGGCCATAATGGAAAGCAGGCACCAAAAGCCAAGCCTGTTATACAGAAGGTGACGAAGTCATGTGACTGTTGTCACCATGAGGCCTCCAGCTCCAGATCCAAGGCCCCAGCTGTACCAACCGTTCTCAGGGTAAGGCAGGAGCCTAGGAAGAGGTACAACAGATTCGACTGTTGGTGCTGTGGCAAAGTCGGTCACTTTGCCGTGGATTGTTGGTTTAATCCAAGGAATTACGAGACTCCCTATGTTAGCAATGCGAGACCGACCACTCGTAGGGTTAACCAACCGAGGGGGAGTGTGCTAACCAGGGATCTAGGACCCAAGTTCGATTGGGTTCCTAAGGCAAATTAATTTTGTTTTGCAGGAATGTCCAAAGGCCACCAAAACGCCGATCTGGTATTTGGACAGTGGATGCTCCCGGCATATGACTGGGACAAGAAGCCTGCTGCGTGATTACACTCCAGTCGAGAATGGACCCAAAGTCATCTTTGGAGGGTCAGATCGAGGAGTCACCAGAGGTTACGGTATGATTTCCAACGGTATAATCTCTATCACGGACGTGGCTTATGTTGAAGGGTTAAACCATAACCTAATCAGTGTAAGTCAGTTATGTGACAAAGGTTATGACGTTAAGTTCTGCAAGGATAAATGTCTGATAATTTCACGTACCTCTTTTGAGACGGTATTATCAGGCATTAGGAGCAGAAATATCTTATGCTTAGATTTTCTCAGTATAGATTCATCTACCCCCGTATGCCTTGTGGCAACAGGCAGTGCCTCTCTTTGTGATCAATGACACAAGAGATTGACACATATTAATTTCAAGACAATTAGTATGCTGTTTTCTAAGAACTTAGTAAGGGATGCTCCCAGTATCAAGTGCATCAAAGATAGCCCCTGTCCTGCATGCCAGATGGGCAAACAGACTCGGGCTACCTTTAAGAGCATCGCAGACAAAGACTCTTCCCGGTGTCTTTACCTCTTACATATGGACTTGTTTGGTCCAATGCAAGTTCATAGCTTGGGAGGCAAGTCCTATACGCTAGTGATAGTTGATGATCATTCTCGGTTTACATGGGTGTTCTTTTTGAAACGAAAGTCAGATACGTTTGACATCCTCACTAGTTTTGTCAAGCAGGTTCAGAACGAATTTAACTGCTCAGTGGTCAAAATCAGAAGTGACAATGAAACAAAATTCGAATCTGGTGCTATGACAGAATTTTGTGAAGAACAAGGTATCTTTCATGAGTTTTCCTCCCCGCGCACTCCTCAGTAAAATGGAGTTGCGGAGAGGAGAAATAGAACTCTCATTGAAGCCTGCACGACAATGTTGAAAGACGCGTCTCTCCCAGAATACTTCTGGGCAGAGGCCGTCAATACAGCTTGTCATGAACAAAACCGAGCACTGATCAACAAGCATCATCGTAAGACGCCTTACGAGCTATTGAAAGGCAGGAAACCAACCATGTCATACTTGAGGATCTTTGGTTGCAGATGCTATGTACTGAATAATGGGAAGTACCCGCGTACTAAATTTGGTGAAAAATGCTGCGAAGGCATATTCATGGGCTATAGTTCCCATAGTCGAGCATATAGGGTCTTCAATAAGAAAACCCTAGTGGTAGAAGAATCAATAAATGTTGTATTTGATGAAGGAAGTTTGCTTAACAACAATTCTTCCAGTAGTATTCTTGAAGATGCAGGTGCACGACTTGAACAGCTGAGTCTGGATGAGACCACTAAAGATGACACTCCTAAGTACGTCAAAGTCTCCACCTCCACGTCATCTGAAAATGTTGAAGATCAAAATGGAACAAATCTCTTGGAAGAAAGAGAAGCCCAAGAAGTAGTTGAAGCTCCAGACGCCAGACTTCTAGAGCTCCAGCACGTGAGGGATCATCCTAGAGATCAGATCATCGGAGATCCTCGTGTCGGTGTCAGAACTCGAAGAGGTACTATTAACGAAGTTTTGCATCTTAGCTTCCTGTCACAGGTTGAGCCAAAGAAGTTCGACGAGGCGAACAAGGATGCAGCATGGATTCTGGCCATGCAAGATGAACTACATCAATTCGAACGCTGCAACGTTTGGACGCTAGTTCCTAGACCATACAAGCAGAATGTGATTGACACCAAGTGGATTTTCAGAAACAAGCTGGATGAACATGGTGTTATCATAAAGAACAAGGCAAGGCTGGTGGCTCAAGGTTACAGACAGGAGGAGGGGATTGACTTCGACCAGACCTTCGCACCAGTAGCAAGGCTCGAGGCAATCAGAATGTTCCTGGCGTATGCTTCACACAAAGGATTCACAGTCTATCAAATGGATGTGAAATCAGCATTTCTAAACGGAGACCTGAAAGAGGAAGTATACGTCGCTCAACCCCAGGTTTTGTCGATCCTACTTATCCCAATCATGTTTATTTTCTTAATAAAGCTTTATATGGGTTAAAACAAGCTCCACGAGCTTGGTATGAGACTTTATCTAGTTTTCTTCTTGAGAACAAGTTCTCTAGAGGTAAAATAGATAAAACATTGTTTCTCAGGGAAGTCAAAGGCAAGATTTTGCTGGTGCAAATCTATGTCGATGACATAATCTTCGGCTCAACGGACAACAATCTTTGCAAAAAGTTTTCTAAACTTATGCAAGGAAAGTTTGAAATGAGCAGTATGGGAGAGCTCAAGTATTTCTTGGGACTTCAAGTGAAACAGTCTGAGGATGGAATCTTCATCTCTCAGACGAAGTTCACAAATGAACTCCTTAAGAAATTCGGTATGGAGAGTGCAACCTCTATGAGGACTCCAATGGGATCCACTATGTCTCTGGATAAGGATGAGAAAGGTAAACCTTTCGATGAAACCAAATACAGAAGCATCATTGGATCCCTGCTCTACCTTACTTCCAGTAGACCGGATATTATGTTCTCCACATGTGTCTCTGCCCGATATCAGGTGAACACTAAGGAATCTCACTATGTCGCTGCGAAGCGAATTCTAAGATACCTTAAAGGTACTCCTAATCTTGGCTTGTGGTACCCGAGAAACAATGATGTCGAGCTAATAGGCTTTTCAGATGCTGATTATGCAGGAAGTAGGGATGACAGGAAAAGCACCTCCGGGACGTGTCAATTCCTCGGCAGGAGGCTTATCTCTTGGAACAGCAAGAAACAGAATTGTGTTGCAACCTCCACAACAGAGTCTGAGTACATCTCGGCAGGCAGCTGTTGCGCACAACTCCTATGGATCAGAAACCAGTTAGCCGACTACGACCTTCAGTTCAAAGACATACCAATGTACTGCGACTCCTCCAGTGCAATTGCCATTGCCAACAATCCGGTTTCGCACAGCAGAACGATGCATATTGAAGTGCGCTACCACTTCATTCGGGAGCACGTGGAAAACAAGGACATCTCTCTCTGTTATGTCCCCACGGACAAGCAGATTGCTGATATATTCACAAAGCCCTTAGACGAGGCCAAGTTCAATCTTTTCAAGACTGAGTTGGGGATGCTCAATTATGAGGAATGAAGACTACAGAAGCTCTAGGCTCGTGCACGATCTAAGGGGGAGCAAGGAACTCAAATGTGAGCACAGACGCAAGAACTGAGGGGGAGCAAGGGGTCAAATGCTACCGACCCCGATTTGTAGAAGCCGAAAAGGGGGAGATTACCTACCCTCTCGGCTAAGACTAAGGTGGCTCCAAGCTTGCTCCCAAGAAATTGGTATTGGTAATGGATCACTCACTCAACTCAATTTTACGTTTATGGTTTTCATTCCCATATGCTCTATTCACCTTAGCCTGTAGGGTTTAAGCTTCCTCAAATAGGGGGAGATTGTTGGGTATTGTATCCACAATGTACCTGATTTGAAGAAGCCCCTGGACAAGCTAAGGTCAATAGACAATGTTTTTGATAAAATCTTTCAAGTTGTGCTTGCAGTTTTTCCACGCTAAGTGCACACCAATGTCAGGGTGCAGTAGATCAATATACACGGGTCTGCACGACGTAATTCCTCGTTGAGCAGATCAGTGTGTTGGCCTACGTGTACTCTCTCTATTGGAGTGCACTTACTTTCAAGCACGGGGCAATAACTATGCAGGAGCAGACAAGGAGCAAGGATGGCTCAAGGAGCACCTCATGGGTGGAAAGACGAAAATTCGTCTAAGTGTAAATCGACGAGAATCACCAAGTGATTCTCGCCGATTCGGCGAGAATCACTAGTGATTCTCGCCGACTCGTCGAGAATCAGTGGTTGCTTCTCGCCGAACTCGTTCCAGCCACTTCTAAGCGAGCACCTCTGCTTCTAAGTAAGAATCGACGAGAATCACTAGTGATTCTCGTCGAATCGTCGAGAATCACTGGTTGATTCTCGCCGTCTCGACCTGGCCTAAAGCAGTGCGTGCAACCAAGGTAAATTCGACGAGAATCATCTGTGATTCTCGTCGAATCGTCGAGAATCACCTTTGATTCTCGACGACTCGGCGAGATTCACTTTCGATTCTCACCGATTTTGACTTGGGCGTTTTTCTGAAACTTCCTGAACCGGATTCTGCCGCTGTCAGTGTTCTGGACCGGGATTTTGGGATTCTTCTTGCGGGTCCCACAACGGTCTTATTCAAGTTGTCTACAGTATATATATTCAGGTATTTTGAACGGAAGAACATAGAAAGAAGCCGAGCAAAAACCTAGACCTAAAATCGCGATCTTCACTCAGCCGCCGCCGTCGCGCTCGAGCTAGTTGGTCGCCGTCATCGATCGGGATTCCTTCGTGATCTCCGGCGACAGAAGCTTAGCAAAGCTTGAGTCTCACGAGTCTATCCAGAGATCCCTTGTCTCTCGATTTGTTGACCGGGAAAAACTCCCCCGTCCGAATCGATCGAGACGACCGATCCTAGAGTGACCGTTGGTTGACCTAGTTTGCTTCGCTACGAAGTTTGGATCTCAAAGTACTGCAGCCGCGCACCTTCGTTGCCGCCGATCCCGAACCAAGCCGCCGCTCGGATTGCCGCCACCGGTTCCGGGGAGATCCTCTCCAAGAGAGACCAAGGTTGTAGACTCTTCGTTGACTTCATGAACACGTCGTCGAACGAAGAGGAACACCGTAGTCTCCAAATGAAGTTTGTATCTCGTGTACATTCTATTTTACTTTTGTTGTAAAGGAACGATTGTTCCGTATTGTAAGGGTTGGGTGCAACCCGGTTTGTGGGAGTGTTGACTCCTACATGTGGAAGGGTTCCTTCCGATAGTGCAGGGATTCGATTTCATTCCTGTTGGAGAAGAGACCGAGTCGTCCCTTGTTGGGAGATAGGTCGAAGGGGGAAAGTGGATGTACCCAAGTCGGGGAACCACTATAAATTGCTTGTGTATTCTGTGTGCTGTGCTTTTTATTTTTATTGTGCAGGTACATTCGTAAATTCTGCAAAAGCGTAACACGTCACCTATTCCCCCCCCCCCCCCCCCCCGTAGGTGAACATAGTTGACACTAGGTGGACTTTCACCCTCTCTTCCCCCTCTTCCTTGGCAATTTCGGCCACCCTCCTCCCCTCTTTCCCTCCTCTTTTTTCCCCTTAACAACCCTCTCCTACTCCTTTTCCCTAGACAAAACCGCCTCCCATCCTCCTCTCCCAAACCGACAACCAACAAGAAAATTTGCCACCCTCATCCTTGAAGAAATTCGGCCAAGGCAAGAAGACCCCCCCTTGTGGATTAACTCCGATGTGAAGCGACGAAGGCGGACGAGTTTCTCTCCAACCTGCGTGACTCCGGCGGAGCCGTTGAAAAACGATCTAAGTAGAGAAATCAAAATCATCCATTCCGTTAGGGTAACAAATCCTTTCTACCTATTGTGTGTTTCACTTCCTAGATTAATTCCTGTGGTGGTAGATTCTTGGCATTGAATTTTGAATCGTTAATTAATCGTGGTTTCTTCAATTGGTTTGTGTTTGTCTTGATTGAATTGTTTTTGAAAAAAAAGATTGGACGAACCTTCGTTTTCTTTTGTTGGGAGAGATCTACCTTTTCAAAATCGTACTTATTTGGTAGATCTCTTTTGGTACAACACCGCTCGTTCGGGACAGGTTTGATCCTAAGCGGTTTGCCTACCCGTACGTTATCATATAATTGATAAAATTAATTAACGTGGTGTTGCGTAGAACGATTGTGCGAGTATAGGATTGGATCAAGGAGAGGAAAACGTGTTCGTCCGTAGATTTATTTGTTGTCAAACGTGCAAGCCTGCATCAGTTAGGTATCAGAGCGAGGTTGTGCTAATTTCTTAATTAGTACCATCGTTGAACAAAAAATTACTGAGAACGTCGACACGCACTTGCATGTTTCATTGCACAACATAAAAATCAATTTTTAAATTTTTGGTTTGCAAATAGCGGCCTAAAATTTTCAGTTTTTTCTCAAAATTCAAAAAACTAAAATTCTGGAATTTTCCCATCGTTTTATTAGCAAGAAATCAAAAAATATTTTATTTTTAGTAAGCCATTATTTTTTATTAAATCATTACAAAATTTTAATTTTGGTCTGCCAATAGGGGCCTTTTTTTCCAGCAAAAAAATCAGAATTTTTTTTTAATAACCTTCAATTTATTTCCTGTAAGAAAACAAAAAAAATATTTTTACCCTAGTTACTAAGTGGGAACAATTGCACCATTGAAAATTATATAGGGCCAGGTTCATTTCTCATTGCATGTACACTAGTTCCGATTGAGTTTTCTCTCCGGTTCCCACTAATATGCCATATGACGTATATGCTGCCCGACTAGACTATTCATATGCTAAGGATATGGCTAAACACACCCCTAGGGCACACCACATTTATCCTACTTATGACGGTTTAGGATGTCCCCAAAGTTTTAGAGATTGGCTTAAGGGATTAGAGCATTATTTTAATTGCCACTTATGGGATGACCACAAAAAGGTTAACTTTGCCCGAGAGCGACTAGTAGGTCAAGCCCAATTATTTTGGTTAAATGAAGAGCGTCGTGTTGGTAGCTATCGTTATGCTTGGCCGCACATGCGTAGCCTACTCTCGGACCAATTTGATCCCGTCTACCTTCGCCATGCTAATACTAAGCCTATGAGTAAGTATAGTTATGGGACTAGATCCATACCAGCATTTAAGAATGACTATAAACCAAACGTCCAGACCAAGCGATAGATAACTGAAGATTTGACTAACCTTAAACAAGGGAACACGTCGGTCTCAGATTATATGGGCCTTTTTAAGGATATGATTATTAGAAGTGGTGTGAAGGAGTTGCCAGAGATCACCCTCTCTAGTATTTGCAAGGGGTTAAACACCTACATCCAGGGTAAATTACTACGTTATTGGAACACCGATCTAGACTCCACTTTTACCACGACATTAGAAATTGAGAAGCACCACCTTCCTAGGAATAAAGCTCACTCGTGTCAGACCAGACAGGCCGTATTATGACCACCACCCCCCGTTAGCGAAACCTATCCTAATAGGCCATTTGCTGTGGACTCGATAGATGTTAACACTAGGGTAATGCCTCTGTTAGCCTCGACATCTAAGCCCCTAGAGACAGTGACTAGTACCTCTGAGGATTCCGATGTGGATATAGAATCTCTGGATGATGAAGTTGAGCAGCTAGGTGAGAGTATCCCTTCACGTATGAAAGTGCCCGACGAATCTGACGATTCTGAAAGTGATGGAATCCCTAGTGATCTAGAAGACGATGTTTGGGATGATGATGATAGTCCAAGCTGTGAGAGTATCTATTTGCCTATTACGAGCCCTACTAATGTTGTGTTTGTGCACCCTAGTATTGAGTGCCCTCTCCCAGATACAATCCCCATCGTATTAGAGCCTACGAATATACCCACTGAGACTTCATCTGACATTCCTGAGGAGCCTTTGAGTGAGGATTTTTCCATTGTCATTGACGACCCTAACTTAGTGGATGTTCCAACTGATTGGGAAGACTCACCTTATGTGAGAAGTTTATGTTTGGATGATTTTAGAGCTGCGAATCCGAACGATAGTTATTTGATGATATTACAATTGTCTGAAATTCCATCTGGATTAAATTTTCCTTCAGGTTCAATTTTGCCCATTTCGGAGACCTTTATTGATTATGTATTAAACGACTTGTCTAGTGTGTCGGAAAAACTTGCAAGTGAGGAAGTGGTATTTTTGAATGATTCTTTTGTTTTACCCCCGGATGAGAGTTCATCGACATTATCACCGATCAGTGAAAGTTATTCTGATTTGGATTTTATCCCGGGTTTGATTTTACCGACCCTTCCTCCTATCTATGAGCCCACATTAGTTGACGATTTAGGACGTGGCATCGGTAGTCCTAGACTGAGTTGTTGTGACAAGCCCACTCTTTTAGTTCCTACCTTGGCATTGTCTCAGCAGTTAGATACTAGTATATTGAGCACGCTAGTTTTTGGTCTGTTCACCGAACCGCGTAGATCTGATTATGCGCCACACTTGGCTATTCATTTCTCTGCGTGTCTAAATACGGTTCTATCCTCACACGTTTCTGATTCTTTGGTTATTATGCCTCTGGATGTGGTGTCTCCTTCACATACCTATATCCCACACCCGGTCGCACGTATTTATCCACCGCCATTTGATGACTTTTTTCCACACGTTAATGACCAAGGTTAGGCACCGTGAGTTGTATCGCTCGCACCTCTTGTCACATCTGGGAGAGTCCAACTCTTTTAATATTTATGATGAGCGGTTTCCCTTGGCATATCTTCATGTCAATTATGAAAATATTAATTTTTAAATTACGACTGTGAATTTGAAGCCTATGAAAATCATCTTTGATTATATGGATCCCGTCCCCCCGGACTTAACCACTTTACCCTCCGTATTTCGATTAAGTCATGTAGCCCACGGTTTCACTCCTCACGATAGTATGATAATTAGGGGCACTTTAAGGGAATTAATCACTCAAGTTGCGTCTTATTTTTTACTTGCTAGTTTATCGCCGAAACTCGCACCAGATTATGCTCATCATGATCACGTTTTATATAAGCACATTAGTGAAGTGCTAACCACACCATATAAATCTTATCAATTTCATGCTAGCTTATATAAAAGAGTGTCTCACTATATGATTGGCGATTTAGTTTTGGTGCGTTTTGTCCCTGAACGGTTGCCTTTGGGCGCAATAGAAAGTTGGCGAGTTGGCAAGTTGGACCTTTTTCGGATCTTAAAGAAATTAGGAGAATACGCATATCATTTGAAGTTTTCCACTGATTGGGGTATTACCCATATTTTTAACGTTCTAATTTAACGCCATATGTTTCTCCACCACTTGAATTGTCTGTCTGTCCGTTGGGGTCCACTTTATTTTCTTATGGTTTGGGTTTTGAGCTTGTGCCTGGATCGCTATCTTCATCGGTCTTCAAAGGAGGTATGTTGGTTGTTGATGTAGAAACTTATTTTCCTTTATTGCCTAATGCTTTTCCAAGGTTCCCCAGGACCATCTCTTTTCATGACAGGATACTCCAGGTTGCAGTGATCTCCATTACATGTGGTGATGTTTGCCACTACTTGATTCGATGGCATGATCGACCGGCCTCCGATGACTCTTGGTTTCTTGGATCAGTGGTGTCTCGTTTGGATGTTGCTCTCCCGCGCTGGTGCATTCAGACCAACTCCTCGGTGATGAGTACTTTTGAGCGAGGGAGGATTGATGGAGACGTTGCTGACACGACCGCCATTGATCCCCGTCTGAGAGAGTTCGTCGATTGGGACGATCGCGGCCGCAAGCTCGAGGATGGGATCGACGTCCGCCGCCATTATATAAAAATATATAATTATAATTATATATTTTTAATAATTTTATTATTTTTGCAATTTTATTTTAAGTATTTATTTCATGTTTTAATTTTCGTTTCATATGTAATGATGGGTGCTTATAACCATCATGTGTTGTTTTAATTATTTCATTTCATGTGCTATGATTGGTGCATATAACCATCATATTTTCATCCGGCCTCCCATCCTCCTCACCCAAACCGACCACCAACAAGAAAATTTGCCACCCTCATCCTTGAAGAAATTCGGCCAAGTCAAGAAGATCTCCCCTTGTGACTTAACTCTGGCGTGACGCAACGAAGGCGGATGAGTTTCTCTCGAACCGGCGTGACTCTGGCGGAGCCATTGAAGAACGATCCAAGTAGAGAAATCAGAGTAATCCATTCCGATAGGGTAACGAATCCTTTCTACCTATTGTGTGTTTCACTTCCTAGATTAATTCCTGTGGTGGTAGATTCTTGGCATTGAATTTTGAATCGTTAATTAATCGTGGTTTCTTTGATTGGTTTGTCTGTCTTGATTAAATTATTTTCGAAAAAAAGGTTTGGTGAACCTTCGTTTTCTTTTGTTGGGAGAGATCTACCTTTTCCAAATCGTATTTATTTGGTAGATCTCTTTTGGTACAACACCGCTCGTTCGGACCGGGTGGGTCCTTTTAGCCGGAAAGAATATTGGCCTATAGTCTTTGTTCGATTCTAAGCGGTTTGGCTACCCGTACGTTAGCATATAATTGATAAAATTAATTAACGTGGTGCTGCGTAGAATGATTGTGCAAGTATAGGATTGGATCAAGGAGAGGCAAGCGTGTTCTTCTGTAGATTTATTCATTGTCAAACGTGCAAGCCTGCATCACTCAGTGGTTGGAGATGGTTGGGAGAGGAGACCCTGAGCAGACCCGCTGACTAGGCTCCCATATAGCTGGTAGGGCTGTAGGCTCACTCGGTGGTTGGAGATGGTTTGGAGAGGAGACCCCGAGCAGACCTGCTGACCAGGCTCTCATCTAGCTGGCAGGGCTATAGGCTCACTCGGCGGTTGGAGATGGTTTGGAGAGGAGACCCAGAGCAGACCCGCTGACCAGGCTCTCATCTTGCTGGCAGGGCTGTAGCCTCACTCAGTGATTGGAGATGGTTTGGAGAGGATACCCTGAGCAGACCCGCTGACCAGGCTCTCCTCTAGCTGGCAGGGTTGTAGGCTCACTCGGTGGTTGGAGATGGTTTGGAGAGGAGACCCCGAGTAGACCCGCTGAACAGGCTCTCATCTAGCTGGCAAGTTTATAGTCTCACTCGGTGGTTGGAGATGGTTTGGAGAGGAGACCCTGAGAAATCCCGCTGACCAGGCTCTCATCTAGCTTGCAGGGCTGTAGGATCACTCGGTGGTTGGAGATGGTTTGGAGAGGAGACCCCGAGCAGACCCGCTGACCAGACTCTCACCTAGATGGCAGGGTTGTAGGCTCACTCGGAGGTAAGCCAAGTGGTAGCTCATGGAGAGGTGTCAATATTCATCAGGAAATTGGTTGAGAATTCCTAGAAAAAGGTAGGATTGGAGGTAAGGCCAAGGAGGAGGAGCATCTCTGACTGGCACTCGACATAGGTGGTCTCGCCCGTAGCAAGCAGGTGTTCACTGCCAAAGGCACATGCCTCGCATAAAAAGGAGGGACCTGTCATGAGGAGTGGTTTGATCTCCAAGGTTTACAGCGCCGGGTTGATCTCACGGCGAGACGGGAGCAAAGGGTTAGACGGTCTCGCACGCGGCAGGGGCAAGGAGAGGCCCAAGGACTAGCATTTTGAACTAACCATCAAGCAAAGCGGCAATGGGTAAAGCGTAATGAAGTAAGAAGTGCGAAAGGTTATAATAACGTTCTCTTTGTTCATTGTAGAAACGAAACACTTCACTATCACGAATATTCACAAGTATATGAGAAACTAAAAAAGGAGGGGGTAGAAGTCCCCAAACTCTAACATCTCTTCACTCCTCGTCACCAGAGGTGGAGCTATCGTACGTCTCGCCATACAGCTGGGGGACCAAGTCACGGACGATGACCGTCTCAGCATCGTCCCGGACCACCCCAAGCTCCTTCATCATCTTGAGAATGAGCTCCACAATCTTGATATTGGAGTCTCGGCAGAGGGCGTCGACCTCGTCCATGGAAGAGCGTGGTGGCGGGGGAGCTTGGAACGGATCTTGATGGGGCGCGGTGCTGTCCAGGAGACGGGAATTTTCAGCCTTCAATTTCTTATTCTCTCCCTCCAAGGCCGCAATGTATGAGCGCATGCGATCAGCAGTCTCGGCATCCTGCGAGAAGGCCATCAGTTGGCAAAAGTTTGTGAAGAGCTAGCAAACGAAACTGGCGAATGGCCGTGAAATAGCTTACCACACCTCCCTGGCTTCGTACGAGGAGGTTGTCGGCGACGGCCAGCCGCTTCTTGAGGTCTTTTGACTTCTCGCACTCCGCAGCAAGGCTGGCCTCGGCCTCCTTCCACTTCTTATTATTGTAGACCAGGCGGCGCAAGATAAGGTGCGAGAGCTCCATGGAGCAAAACTGGGTGTGGGCGGTCTTCAGGATGAGGTCTCGCGATGCTTCATTATCCGCGGGCTCAGTCCCAAGGCCATCATATAGCCCGTACCCAAGGGAGAAGGCATGACTGGTGGGAGGGTCTTGCTTCTTGCAGGAGGGAAGGAGAGTAGACACAGACATGCGGTTGGCATCCTTCTCCCACAAGAGTACCGGCTTGCCAGCGGCATCATCCGTCATGGGCCCCATGTTGTAATTTGGATGCGAGGAGGGGGCCGGGCGGCTGGAAGAGCCAGCTTCGCGAGGGGGATGCTCGACGGGCTGGATAGAGGTGGTGGCGGTTTGGTTTGGTAGGGCCATCTCACGGGTAGGCGAGGCGGCTTGATGGCGAGGTGAGCGAGACTTTTCCACAGAAATGGGCGACAGGGACCCAGACATTTCCTTCTTTTCATTGGGAGCGGCTCTTTTCTTCTCTTTTGGGAAGGACACCACCTTTGTCACATTTTCCATTGGGCTATGTCGAGAAGTGGCGGCATCATCCCTAGGCCTCTTCTTTGGGGCTGGGGCCAGCGTTTCCTTTGCCGCCTCCGACGCCATACTCGCAAGGGCGAGACCCTTGTTTCTCTGATAAGGGGGGGGGGGGTGGGGGTGGGGGTGGACAGGGATAGTTCTCTCTCCTGAGCGAGATAGTGGTTAGAATAAAGAAGGAAGCTCAACATAATGACAAGGGGACACAAATATACCTTCACCGAGAAGGACGGGAAGAAGCGAGTCGAGATCTCGCCGAAGGAAGTTGACCTCGAAAGTTTTCCCTGCGAAGAAGTCGCAGAGAGCATTCTCGGCACCCCCAACCTTGGGGGTCTTGTAGTACACCTCGGCAGGCGACACCAGAGTGAGAGGGATGCCTCCCAAGTTCCCGCAAATAAAAACGAAGCGAGTGAGCCAATGACAATTCTTGTTTGGCGTCTCGCATACCTTTAGGCCTTGGCCTATGAAGTAGGAAGCGCCGTCGTCTTTTGCATGGTAAATGAACAGCTTGCGGAAGACGGTCAAGCTAAATTCGATGCGCTCTCGCTGTAGGTAGCTGGGGAAGGCGACCAGCATCGAAATCACATTTGGGTTGAACTCTGCGGGAATAACGCCAAAGTATTTGAAGACCTGTTTAACATCTGGCCAGAGGGGGAGTCTTAGCCCTGCCTCGAAGTGCGAGATGGGGAAGGCTAGCTCGTCAGGATAGAAAGTGTTGACACACTCACCGACCTTGGGTAGGATAGACAGATATCCATCAGCCAGGAACTCGCTGGAGAAGCGGTTGTAGTCTTCTTCTGATATCCTGCAGAGAGGAAAATCGTGGTCGGCAAACCACCTCCCGCAGCAGCTGCGGCCCTCGCCTTCTTCTACCTTCTTATTCCCCATAGCCAGCGAGATGACAGAAATAGAAAAGGGGAAAAAAGTGAAGGGGAAGCGGGGCGTGAGAAGTGTTAAGTAAGGAGGAGTAGGCGAGAGCTCTGGATCTCAGGAATAGCAGAGAGAGACAATACAAGTGTAGAAGCATCTAGATCCTAGAGAGGGGTATTTATAGCGGATGGAGAGAGGAGAGGAGGATGAGCAGGAAATTGAAAAGGCGGAATCCGAAGGGGCAACCCAGCGGTTCATCTTCTCTCTCTCTCTCCAGATCCCGAGGTGCGGAAACGCCACGACGATTTTTCCGATAAGCCAAAAATAAAACAATAATTACACAACAATGATGAAAAACCCAGCATGACATGATAGGTTGACAAAATATCATGATAGATTATCATCACAAATTATTTCATCCCGCATGAAGTGGGCATCTCGCCCAAGGGACCTAAATAACAAACTAATGATTAAAAAAGGCGGGTGGCTGATTGATACATGACGAAGTTACAAAAAAAACATTATACATGCGAGTTGACTCCAGGACCCCTCAATTTGTGTGCCCCTTACATCATTATGACGTCAACAAGATGATTACATAATTGCTAGAAAATCAGGGGCGTTACAGCCACCCCGACATCCAGCGTATGGAGGGCGATTGGGTAAATGGAAGGCACAGACGATAATTAGACCGCGGCGCGTGCAACGGAGGTGTTCGTCTGTCTCGTTTATGATGGACTGGGGGTCTGTCCCATCCATTACGTTGTCGGCCTCGATCTCGGTAGATAAGCGGGTGCACTCAGTTTCAGCCAGTCAATGCGTCGATCAGAGGCCTGCTTCTACAGCTCCATCTCGCGGATGATATGTGTATACTTTCGAAACATCCTGGCTGTCCGGCGCTTCAACTCTAGGGTGTCCATGGGATCACCCAGGTAGTCTTCTATCTCATCGGGGCGAGGAAGAGGCGAGAGGGGAGGCGTCGCTGGAGACCCCTCGGTACTCGACTCGAACTTGATACCTGCGCAGAAAGAGGAAAGGCAAAAGGTCATAATGAAGGATGGTCTCGCGACCATGGGCCGTGGGTACAAGGATTAGCCCTGTGGTCTCTCATGTGCTCGATAAAGGAACAGGTATTTGTGTGAAACAAAAAAGACTGGATGAGTTTTTTGACTCGGGATGTAGGGATTCCCCACAATTCGCGAGAGGTCTTCTCTCCTCATGGTTGTGGGGGGGGGGGGGGGATTCCTCAGGCGAGTCGGGGTGCTGGTGAGGTTGGTTGGTGACATCAAGAGGATTCACGGGCATAGGGGAATCAGTGAGATTTCCCTAAAAGGGCATGGTCAATATGCAAGATGATAAGAGAAAAGAGAGGCGAGAGGAGGAATCAAGAATCACCTGTCTCTCCACGGAAGATGTGGGAGGAAGTGTATCGGCCGAGGAGGTCGCGCTGGCTGGGAAGGGAGGGCCGACATCTTTTGCCTTCTTCAGGAGAGAGGATGGAGGGGCTGAGGTGGGGGTGCGCCCCAAAGATGGGATCAGAGCAGCCACGTTGGCTTTATTTTGCTTGTGCACCATCGCGAGATGCTCATGAAAGCCCTGGCTATGAGAAATGTTGAGGGCATAAGAGAGGTGGAAATGATAAAAGGGGCATTCCATGCTGAGGTGGGGTCTCATATTTATAGACTCCAGGGAGAGGGCCCCTTCAGAGATTCCTACAAATTAATCCCGACAACCGCGAGCCTCAGTTGGACTTTCTTTCCGAGCTTGAGCCAACCTCGAAAAGAGCGGGGATTGTGTACAACCTTGGGCTCGCGGGAGGCCTTTCCAACAGCGGGATGGAGGGGCTGGCGAGATGAAGTGAAGAAGCGAGTGGGACTTTTTGTCCACTCGTAGAGGGCGAGACGGGGTCTCGATACTGTGGGTGAGACGTACTATAGGGCGCGGTCTGGCCCTAGCGACGGGATGGCCCATGGAGCGAGAGGCCGGCGAGACGAACAGGTAGGATTGTTTCGCCTACCAGTCATTTTTTTCCCACTCGTTGCATAGGAGGAAAGATGTTTTTACCTTCTTACCCCCAAGGGGGATTTTACTCTTCTGCCCCAGGTAATTTTACACTTCTACCCCTGGTGGTCTGCATATAGCTCTTCAGGATAGCAGAGTTTGACTGTTGGCAGACCCGACCCAGGGTATTTTGGTCATTTTAGGTCGGTTCAATATGGATATTTGCAGATCAAACTCAGAGGCCTATAAATAGACCGACAAGATGCCTGGAATGGTTGTTGAACCTTCACATATTCTTCCTTACAGGCACCTTGCTCAGCATTGGCTAGGGAGGGGAAGGACTTCAGTTTCTTCCGGGTAAGAGGTGGGACCTCTGAGCTGAGACCCCTCGGTATGTTTCTAGGTCTGCGACTCATATCGGGAGGGTGGTTCAAGAGGAGTAGGTGTGGGCTGCAACCTCTGGTCCGAGCTCTAGGCGGGACCGGATAGCTGGTTCCAACACTTTCTGGCCATAGTTGGAGTCTCCAATATGACTTGAGGTCCAAGCTTTGCTTTAAAATCTTATAGATTAGCCTTTCTTCCTGACATATATTTTGAAAATCCACTATCCAAATACCTATGTTCCTCTGTGGTAGGATAGTTCCTTTCATGTACAGAACAAATTAGGTGTTCTTGACACAGATTACCTTGGGTCCTGGTTTTATTTCATAATAATTAGAAATTTAAGAACATTCAGGTTGATCTTTATAACCAAGTGGATGATATCTCGTAGGAAGAATAATACACTCAGTAAAAGGATTTTTCAATCTTTGTGTTTGATTATTCTTTTGAAAAGAATTTAAATTTCTATTTGAGAAATTTGAGTTCGACGAATCATAGTGATTTCATCGAGCTGCGTTCGACGAATGGTGGTGAGTTCGTCGAGCTCTATTCAAAGAATAATAATATTCATTTTCTGTGTTCAGTGTTCGTCGATCTCTGTTCGACGAATAATATTGATTTCGTTGAACACCATTCGTTGAATAGTTATACTGAAATCCTGTGTTCATAGTTCGTCGAGCTCTATTCGACGAATAATATTTATTTTGTCGATCTCGGTTCGACGAATTTTGTTGAACATAGTTTTTATGAAAAATTTTATTTTGTTTTGATTTATTCTGTTGTAAAACTTCAGTAACTTTATCTATATCTTCTATTTTTTCTTTTCCTTTGGCAGAAATACATTTTATAGGGGTAGATAAAATATTTTTCTGAAGCATTGGAGGTTGACTAGATGAAGCTCCCAAGCCTTGCTTTCCATTTAGTCTGGCATTGACTGTAGTCGTGATGTTCATCAGTTTGATACTTCTCCCATTAAGGGATTCTTCAAACATTTTTGCCTCAGATAATCTGTTTTCTAGTGAAATTACTTGTTCCTTAAAATTTTTCAATTCTTCTTCAAGTTTTATGTTTTCTGAAGATAATTTATTTAATTCAATTATTTTTTTTTTGAGAAATTTTTTTTCCTTCTCAGATTGTATTAAGTCTTTACAAAGTAATTTGAAATCTATTTTAAACTGTTCTGAAGTGAAATCAAAGGTATAAATTACCTGGTCTTCTTCAGACTCAGATTCAGGATCAGAATTGTTGCATGATGCATTAATTGCCATCAGACAGACTTCTTTAGCTCTTAATTCTTCTTCATCTTCACTTGAGCTGGATGAAGATTCAGAGTCTGATTCACTCCAAGTTTCAGCAATAATGCCTCTCTTGTTCTTATTGTGTTTACTGGAAGAGGAGTTGCGTGAGTGCTTCTTAGAGTCTTTCTCCTTCTTCTTATCCTTCTTTTGATTTTCAGGACACTCTGGAAGAATGTGTCCTGGTTTCCTGCAACCATAATAAATAATTTCTTTATTTGGAGTTTTATCATACCTTATTTGTCTTGGTTCCTGGATGATCTTCCCCTGAAGTCTTTTCTGTCTATCTTGTAGAACCTTTTAGCCAGGACACCCATAAGATCTTCATTATGTGGAACTTATTCTTCTTCAATTGCTTGGAAAGCAATGCTCATTTCCATCTTCACCGAGGGTAGAGTCTTTTGTTCAACTTCCCTTATTTTGATCAGCTGCTCATAAGATTTGAGCTTGCCCAACAAAGTCTCAGTTGTGATTTCATTCACACTTCTGGCTTCTCTAATTGGCCAATTCTTGAATCCCAGGTACTAGGGAAACACATGAGAATTTTATCATTGACCTCTATCAATGTAATGTCTTTTTCCAAAGATTTCAGCTCATTGATTATGACACTAAGTCTTGTGTACATATCTGCAGCTAATTCACTTTCACACTTTTTGAAATTCTTATATTGAAAAATCAAGTGAGATCTTCTGCCTTTTCTTTCATCAACTGATCCAGCTACCATTGCATTGAGGGAGTCCCAGATAGCTTTTGCCGAGGGGCATTCAGCAACCTTCTGAAAAATGTCATCAGACATGGTTTGAGCTAATATGTTCAGAGCCTTGGCATCAGCAATTTTTGCTTTTCTCTAGGCTTCTGTCCATTCTAGTGGTGGTACAACACTGGTGCTTGTTGTTGCAAGTGGTTGAGGTGGACCTGTCAAAACAGAATCATAGATATCTTCATCAATAGAATTCATGTATAATCTAATCCTTGCTTGCCATAATGCAAACTTATTAAGGTTGCAAACATGAAGTCTAGTGCTTGAATACTCTTTATTTTGTGCCATGATAAGAATATCAAACTAGAGAAAATAAGATCTATCAGATCTGTTGGTTCTGGTGTTAGCCTGTAAAACCAAATAACCAACCTCTGATACCAATTGAAAGTGAGGGATAGATCTAATTTTACTCTAGAGGGGGGTGAATAGAGTATTTTAAAAACTTTGATTTATTTTTATAGTGATTTTTAAAATAAGTGATAAATATATATATAGAAAGAAAAATCACAGCACACAAATAAAGAAAGCAATCAATCACAGATGACACAAGGATTTATAGTAGTTCCCCAATAAACCTGGATACGTCTACTCTTCTACCACCCTGGTAGGAATCCACTACAGGTTTTTGATCAGGTGCCCTACCATCAGAAGATCTATTTTCTAAGAGAGATATAACAACCCTTTGAGCTTTTGATCAGGTGCCCAAAAACCAAGCTAAGTCTTTTGATCAGGTTACTTATGAACCAAGAGTTATCTTTTGAAAGGAGTTATAACCCTGTACACAGTTTAAGAAGTAAAATAAAAGAAGTTTAGATGTTTGCCTTCTCTTTCATGTTTCTCTGAGAAGACTTTAGTGGATGTTGTTACAAAAAGCTCCCCCCGAGTTGAATAGAATTTGTGATCAAGGGAGGTGAGCTTTTTTCAAGGTGTAGGCCTTCTTGAATGTTGTTCCTCTCCAGAAGAAATTTCAGAAAAATATGAAATTTTGATGTCTCTTGGAGAGTCTGAGGTAGATTATCCAAATTCTCTCTGTGTGTGTCTAAGTCTATAACACCTAAATCTGTAACCCCTTTAAGCAGCAATAATCTGAATATATAATCTCTAAGAAGAATTCAAACATTTGAATTAAAACCATTCTGAAACGCCTAAAGAATCTTTGAGAATTATAATTGCTTTGGGTAATAAATTAGAATTAAACTCTGTGATAAATTCATATTTAATGCTGCCTGAAATGACTATATTCATTAAGAATATTTATCATTAAATATCAGAGTGTAACTGACTGAAATTAAGCCTATAAAAATCATTCTACCTTCAGAATAAAAAACTGCCTCAACATTGAATATTGCAAGAAATTCGTCGAACTGAGCATGGAGATCGTCAAACTGAGCCTAGTGTTCATCGATCTGAGCCTAGAGTTCGTCGAGTTGAGCTTTTGAGTTGTGAACATCGTTCGTCGAATGGAGCCGAGAGTTCGTCGAGCTAAACTCAGAGTTAGAACTCTGAGTTCGTCGAATTGAGCTCGACATTCGTCGAACTGAGCTCAGCTTTCATCGATTTGAATTCTGCATTCGTCGAATAGCACTTCTCTGGAATTCTTCTAAAGTGGCAACCCTGCAAATAAACCTATGACCCAAGACTATACAAAATGGGTCAAACTAATCATCCTAAACAAATAATGGTGATCCTTGCCCAAATTAGTAATAGAGTTCCAATACCCTCCACTCACCCGGAAGATATCAAAGTGCTTCCCATCCTTAGACAAGTGCTGAGCTAAGGATACCTCAGAAAGCACTACAAGACTTCAGAAAATGACAAAGCTTTCCTTCTAAGGTACCCTATGGGTCTACTTATAGAATCCAGAAATCTGGTCTGCCAACATCGTCGCTCCTCTGTTCCAAAAGATTATATGCAGCCCAAAGTGGTCTGCCAATAGCCAAACTCCGCTGTTCCAAAAGACTCTATGCAGCCCAAAGTGGTCTGCAAATAACCAAACTTTCCTATTCTGAGGAGCTAAATGCATACCTCTAGGGACAGCAAGTTAGATTTTCCTCTAGACCCTACCTAGCGGGAGGCCTTCTACATACCTAGGTCGAAGCCTTTCTGCCTGCCTCACTTATTTGACTGAACCATCCTAGGTCCAAGGAAATCTGTCTATGTATTGATGCGTTGAGAGCGAGGGCTACACTCAACGCCTTAGCTTAGAAAGCACCGAGAGCATTGAGAGTGAGAGCTACACTCAACGCCTCAAGACAAAAAGCATTGAGAGCATAGAGAGCGAGATCTACACTCAACGCCTCAAGACAAAAAGCTTTGAAAGCATTGAGTGCTACACTCAACGCCTCAAGACAAAAAGCGTTGAGAGCATTGAGAGCTTTGAGAGCAACGAGAGCTACACTCAACGTATCGAGACAAAAAGCGTTGAGAGCAATAGATACACTCAACACATCAAGGCAAAAAGCATTGAGAGCGTTGAGAGTGTCGAGTCAAGGAGCTACACTCAATGCCTTATGTCCAAAGAGTTCTGCCCACTCTGGGGCCTTTCCACCTACACAGGTCGAAGCCGTTTCGGCTACCTACACAGAGGCCTTTCTGCCTGCCGAGCAAAAGGCTCTTGAGTTACCTGCTATGGAGGAAAGGAGTCACTCAGCGAATAAGGTGTTGTACACAATCCATGCTCTTTGCGAGCGAGTCCTACGCTCAGAAAGAAAACTCCAACCCCTAATAATCGGCGAGTTCTTGCTGACCTGTAAGAGAGTCTTTTGCGGGTCCTACTTCAGCCCATATATATGCCAAGTCATGTCTCCAAAACATCGTTTATCCTACTACCTCTTATCCCTCGAGCTCTCTCATTACTTCGAAAATGAATGCCAAACGAGCCAAGAAACCGCTCTTGCAGGAGGTCCAGGACAGCCTCGCCATTACTCAGGAGAGAGCTCTCGGCGACTGCACTGGGTTCGCCCCTGGCTTATGGGCAAGAGGCCAGCAGACTCGACTTATCGATGGAAGAAGGCCAAGTTGGTTCGGCGAGATCGTTCTAAGAATGGGCCCGCCTCGTTGACCCCAACCCCTGCCAGCGAGGAGCCTGCTCTTTCGCCAGAGGTTCTTTTCTTGCCGCGCATTTTTGCACTAACCCCCAAAGAGGGCTTGCCGTATTAATACACTACCTCTCTCACAGGGGACGGTTCTGAAAGGTGTCGCCAGTTCCTCTCCGGCAAATGCCAAGTCAATCCGACTTCCCAATAAAAACTTACAGTTGGTTTCGGAGGCTGCCCCTTCGATTACCCAGACCAGGCCTGTGATTGCTCCCGATAATTTTCTTCATAGGCTTTCACTTTAATTGGCTTGTTTTTTCTTCTTTGGCTTATATAGCTTTCCGCAGTACCCACTTTCAGAACCTTGGGTATCGTCAGCCTGAGGCCTAGGACTCCCGCCGCCAACGAACCTATCGATCCAGCGACCGACCTTCCCCTCTCGCCCAGGAGAGCTATTGGCAAGTATCCTGTCCTTGCGCTGGATTCTCGCCCACCCTGCAGGGAGGACACTTCCCTCTCGCCTCTAGCCAAGACTCATTTGCCGGTGTAGACATCCATCACCCCGGCTCGGGGAAAACTGCACCACCCACTCCTTTGGAAATCTTTCGAAGGGCAACCTGGATCTTCCCACCAGCAATCAAATAAACACCGCCCCTTCTTGCCACTTGATTACTCATCTCACCACCTAAATTGGCCCTGACATAACCGCCCTCACCAGATCATTGGGAGACTGCGGAGGAGCCCGACGCAGATGAGGAGGTGATCTCATAGCCACCTTCCCCAAGCAAGATGGTGAGCTTCCTTGAAGTCTTCAGAGATGCCGAGAAGCAGATGGAGAGACTAGCTGAAGTCCCGTCGAAGCTCATTTGGATGCGGCGAGAGGACTCCTTATGGGAGATTTCCCTCCTGACAGCGTTTGAGCGGCGTCTATGCATGATCGAGTGCGATTATACACACTTTCTTGGAGAGACGGAGCGCCTGGGAGGCATATGCGAGGAATCTTCTCCCGGAAGGCACATCGCGCGGGCTCGGGACCAACTGCACCTGGTACACCAAGAGCATACAACCGTGACAGCCTATCACTATCCACAAGTGCCCCCGAGGACATGGAGGTGAGGTCGGGGTTGCTGGCGATGGGAGAAATACTAAGCACCACTGGTTCTGCCTCTTCTTACCCCAACCTCCTGGCCTACCCTTCTTACCATGTACCCCTTTTCGTGCTTATGTAATAAACAATGAACATATATTTTATTATGTCTCTCGCCCAGTGAGAGGCCTATTATATCCTACCTTTTATTTTTCACGTCATTCTTACTATCTTGTTGAATGCCTAGCTCTCGCCCCATGTTTACGTTTTATACCTGTTGTTTCTTCGCTCTTCCCCGAGATCCCCTCGGAGGTTCTCGCCATCTGTAGGTATAAAAATCGTCGGTTGGGCGGAGAGGGATATGAAGCGTCAAAATATCAAAGTTGCTATCCGCACTTCTGCCGTTAGGAAAAATCTCATGATTACCGTATTTTTCTATAAATAGGCTGGCTTACCCGCCTCATTTACTTCCATTTGATTCTGAACCTTCATTTTACTCCTCCTACGCTCTCGCCACTTCTGTAACCTCAAGCCTCTCGCCCATGATTTTTCACTCCCTTTCCACCTTTTTACAAAATGTCAGGCGTGACTGAGGGCCGCACCAAGTGCTCATAGAATTTCATCGAGCACGACTTCCCCCCTGTCGCTTAACCGAGGCGGAGTATGGTTCTGTAGTCGCGAACTATATTCTGCATGAGTTCGTCGTGCGCAACCCCGGGAGTGAAGACATGGTCAACTTCATGCGGGAAGGAGAGCTTGCCATCCCGCTGGAGCACTTTAAGGTAGGTTTTCGCCTCCCCCTTTGGCCGAAAGTGCGCCAGGCCCTCCGGTACTATGGAGTGGTCCTGGCCCAACTCAATCCTAACTCCGTTGTGCTTCTAGTGGCTTTCTCCTGTTATATGCGCATGAAAAGGATTGAGTTTATTCTCTCTATCTTCAAGAAGCTATTCAACTTTCGGGCCAAAAGAAGGATCGTCTTCTTCTCGGGGTAGATGATCAGGACCATTGGCCTCGCTAACAAAAACCACAACTGGGCCCAGAAGTTTGTTTTCATATCGGGGAACTTTGGCAATGTTCCCCACTCGCCGATCCAGTATGATGAGGCGACTTACATGCTTCCGACACTTGGGGGACGCGAGACAGCCATACTCACCTTCTTCGGGACCAAGAACTTCGACGTCAAGTTCTTGCGGGGGGATCTCGACTCTCTTCCACCAGTTTCCGTTGACGAAGGTACCATTCCACCTTATCCTTTTAATCTCTTGCTTCGAACTATAAGATTTACTTTTATGGCTTTCATAGGTGAGCGGGAGATCCCCCCTCAACCAACATTTAGATGAGACCAGGGGTTCTGCCACCACCCTGACTCTCGCAAAGTCCGCAGCCCTCGCTTACCAGAATGAGCCGGGCTCTTCCTCACAGCCGAGTTCCTGGAAGCAAAAGCCTGACGCTCCTCCTTTGGCCCCTTCCAAGAAGTCAAGATCATCTATGGCGGATAAGGGCAAATTCGTCGCCGAAACCCCAGCCAAAGCCCCACCTGCTGTGGGTGAAACAGATGCTGTCATGCAGGTTGTCGCTGCCTCAAAGAAAGTTCCCGCAAAACTGGTGCCAAGAGGGCATCAGAATTTCGGCCTTGGTGGGAAGCACCTGGATGAGGAGGGCCAACCCCTTATTCTGTGGGACTTGGAGGCTAACCTGATTTCCATCTCGTTGTTCCTTCCCTCATGGGTGGAGCAGGATACAAGGAGCGGTAAAGCCTTTGCACTCAGCTTTGGGCTTTACAGCTGGGTGGGGTCAAGTATATATGACCAGGAATCTACCGGGGCTCTCTCACATGAAGTTGTTCGAGCCCAGCTACGCGCTTTAGAGCTTATGGATATGTCTGCGTGCCGCAGCCTCAGCATTAAGCGTAACCTGGGTGAGGCGCTCAAGTCACGAGATATCGCCGCTCCCATGGTGGTCACCATGAAGGCCGATCTGGCAGCCTCCCAGAAGCATCTTGCTCTCCACCCAGCTACTGAGGTACGTGAAACTTTAAAAGCCTCCCTCCTCATGGATATTTCCTGTTACTTAGCTCTAAATGAATTTCCTCGCAGGATTCCGCTCAGGTCCAGTTATCGTGCACGCCGGAGACTGCTCTTAGTTGTGAGATCAGGCTACTGAAGGCTGAGCTTAAACAAGCGCAAGTGGCCAAGGCACCGGTTCCACCACTGCTGGACGAGAAGGTCAAGCGTCATCAATATTCCAATTATGACATAGAAGTGATGATGCAGGAGAATGCCCAGGAGGCGGACAAATGCATGATCAAGGTGCTATGTTAGTCTGAGTTTTTGAACGAGGTCGGGGAGATGCTCACGCCGCGCGGGATCTTGCCTTGGCTTCTCAAACCCATCGATAAGCTAGCGGGAGAGGATGACTCTCCGAGAGAAGATGATGAAGTAGTCTTCGACAAGAGCGATGGGTCTACTGGTGAGACGTCCAACGAGATGCCCAACGAGAAGTTGGGCGACTCATCCTGAAGAACACTTTCCTGTTCTTTTATCTTGTAATTTTTCTTTTCCTTGAACTTTCATGTAAGGGGCGAGACCCCTAAAAATGTGTAATCTTTTTGGGATATAAGTAAAATTGAGTTTTCATTTTTATTGCCAAAATTCCTTTTATCGTTAATTTTCGCTTCTCGCTTATTGCCATTCACAAATGCTTCTGCACATTTACTCAACCTTAGGCTCTTAGGTGATGACCGCTGTCCATTCACTGAATAAATTAATTAGGTAAACTTCGCTAAGAAGAGTATGCCAAGAGGGACATGCCAAAGAGACACGCTGAGAAACCCCTATCGAGAGATATGTGTCGAGATGGGTCTGGATTACCTTACCCCTTCTTAAGATAGGTGCTAGCTATTTGAAAACCTATTGGCGAGGCTCTTCGTAATGCTTGTCATGAGTCTGATAGCCCTGCCAGCTAGGTGATAGCCTGACAGCAGGAGAGGCTCTAGATCTAATTATTCCTAGCACTTTGCATCTTGCCACCGAGCGAGCCTTCAGATCTGCCAGTTAGTGAGAACCTGGACACCGAGTCTGCTCATGGCCATCAAAACCACAAAATGTTTACCTTACCCCCCCAAGCGAGCCTACAACCCAATCAGCTAGTGAGAGCCTGGAAAGCGGGTCTACCCGGGGACGAGTGCGCCTTCCAGCCCCGCCAGCTGATGGGAGCCTGGTCAGCGGGATCTACTCGTGGTCGTTCAAACCTGTTGGGTATTGCATCCACAATAGACCAGATTTGTATAAATTCACCCTAAACTAAGATGAATTAAGTTTGTATTTGATGCTCTTTTTGTTAAATGTTTATCGGACTTAATTGCTAAGTGTAGACCAATGTCAGTCTACAATGAGTCACCAAACACATGATCATACAATGTAATCCCTCATTGTGTAATCCATGGTGTTGACTCATGTGTAGCCTCTCTATTGGGACACACTTCATCTTCAAGCACTAAGGGCAAGAGAAATACAAGGATGCTGTTTTTTTTATAAAGAATCAAGTTTTTAAGTTTTTCAAAAAAAGTATTAAGTTTTTTTCTTGAGTACTATAAGTTGTACTCGAGAAGGACTTATGATAATACTCAAGTAAGACTTGCCTTCATGTCGAGTAACAGAAGTTATTCTCGAGAATGTCTCTTGCTGTTCTCGAGAAGAGCTTTTGTTCTCGAGTAATATATGGAATTTCTTCTTATGATGTTGGTTTTCCAGATATAAAATTTTCCAAGTCTTTTTCTCGAGAAGACCAATGTTTTTCTCGAGAAGACTATCTTCTTTTCTCGAGATGCAGAATGTATTTATCGTGAACCAGACTTTTGTTCTCGAGATGTTTATTTGTTCTCGAGAACTAGAATGTTTCTTCTCGAGAATAAAATGTTATTTTTCTCGAGTACTTCCTGACTTTCTCGAGACTGCAGAATTCCACCTCCACATATTTTTCTAAGTATTTTTCTCGAGACAGCCTTTTGTTCTCGAGAACCAAAATTATTCTTCTCGAGAATAATAAGCAATTTTCTCGAGTAATTTTTCTTTTTTTCCCGAGAAAGCTATTTTCTTCCTCCACATCAATTTTCTCCAAGTCTTCTTCTCGAGAACTTCCCTATTGTTCTCGAGTAACAGAACTCATTAGTTCTCGAGTAAAAGCTTTCTTCTCGAGAACATCCTGGTCCATTTTTCTGAAAATGTCTAAGTCCAGACAGAAGATTATTTCAAACATAATTAATGCGTGATTGGTCTACGTGGATGCCATTAATGACGATTATGATCGTTAGGGTAATCCTATAAAAGTTCTTCTCAATTTCGACCAACCCTAAGAAGTTTTCAAGAAGATTTTAAGAAGAATTTTTTCAGCCGCCGCTAGAAGAAATTCCAAGTCTCTGAATCCGTTCTTTATTTCCAAATCGAGAGCCGCAGATCTTCTTCTTCATCGACAAGGGCTTTCGATTCAGACAGATTCAGAGAAGTTGATTCACAAGATCGAGATTCCTGTCAACGACAAATCCTCTTCTTGATCATGTTAGTTCAGAAATTTTCAGATCTAGAAATTGACGATTCTTCTTCAACATATTCTGACAAAGCCGCAAATCTCAAAGAAGGAAGAACAGGTAGATTCATTTCAGATCTGAGAACAATCACTGTTTGTATTTGCTATTCATTTTATTCTTGTAGGAGATCTTTCTCCGAGTCGTAGGAGTTGTTTACTCTGAGTTCTTGTAGGAAGTTTTCATCTTCCGAGTGTAGATCCAGATTTGGGATCGAGTTGTAGGAATATTGTTCCGAGGTGTAGGATTGGTTTCAATCCAAGATTATTGGAGTAGCCTAGTCTAGTGCTTTGCTAGATCGGTGAGTGGAAAGTGGATGTACCCAAGGTTGGGGAACCACTATAAATCTATATGTCCTCTGTGATTCCTTAGTTGTTATTCTGTGCATAGCTCGTTATATTTTTATTCCGCAAAAAGACACACAACTAACCTATTCACCCCCCTCTAGGTGATTTAGGTAAGACAACTTAAAACATTTTCAATTGGTGTCATAGGGAGGTTGTTCATAAAAAGGTTAACAACTTGAACAAATCTGCCCCTAAGCTGTCTTTAGAGTTATCCAAGCATGGACAAGGCCAAGGATTTTGCCAAGCTTCCTCTGTGCACAAAGACTAACTTCCCATGTAGAAAGAAAGTATCAAGTTCTTCATGGAAGCTGTGGATCCAAGGATCTTCTTGATTGTTGAAGAAGGTCCTTATATTTCAATGACCATCTCCACTATAGATCCAACCAAAAAGGTTCCTAAGAAATTAATGGATCTAAATAGAGATGAGATTGCACTTGTCTCGTTGGACAAGAAAGCAAAAAATATTATAGCAAGTGCAGTGGATGATTCAATGCTGCAGAACTTGATTCACTGCCAATCTGTTAAGGAGATGTGGCAGTCTCATGTCACTTTGATGGAAGGAACTGAAGAAGTTAGGGATGACAGAAGATCCCTATTGAATCAAAAGTATGAAGCTTTCCGACAAGGATCAAAGGACTCAATTGCAGATACATTTGAAAATATCTTCAAGATTGTCAATGGCCTAAGAGTATATGACCAGGTATTCACAAATGGTGAGTTGAATGATAAGTTTCTGAGGTCCCTGACTAAGGAGTGGGACAATAAAGTTCGTGCTATTAGGGAGTTTGGCAAGTTAGTAGAGATAGACCCTCCGAATCTCTTTGGAAAGCTGATGTCATATGAACTGCAAATCAACTCTAGAAAAGCTGAAGAAGAGAAGAGCCGGTTGTTTTCCAAGGAGAAGTCTGTCGCACTGAAGGCAAAAAGCTCAAGGAAGGTTAAAGCTACTTCACTTGCTCCTGCACAAGAAGACAGTGAAGAAGAAACTTTAGAGCCAAACCCTTTAGGCTCAGAATTATCTGAAGGAGAGTTTTCTCCACTCTCAATGCAGTTCAAGAAATTCTTGAATAAGAAGAAGCAATGGAGAGGCAATGATGCCTCACATAGAAGATCACGCCATGATGGTGATTGACACAGAAAATGCTCAAACAACCATGACATGAATAACACTAAACAGAATAGACATATTTCTACTGACATCGTTTGCTACTATTGCAATAAGCCAGGTGATGTCATCGCTGATTTCCCTCATAAGTAGAAGGAGGGTGGAAAGAGAGAGGAAAAGAAATCCTCATATAATAAGAAGAGGACAGAAAGAAGCCTTGTAGCCAAGAAGGGCAAAAATCTTAGCGACTCTAACTCATCTTAGTCAAGTGAAGAACAGGAAGCCTACTTCGGGCTTATGACACAAACTGATGATGAACAAGAGCCCAGTTCACTGGGAAGGTAAATTATCATACTCCTCTTTCTGAATCTGATGTTTCTAATCATGAGGACAGCTCTTTTGACGAGGAGTCTGAACTCATGGCCCAACATAAGGAGTTGATCAAGGCTTAAGACAAATGTCAAAAAGTCGTGAAAACTCAAGCCAAAGAGATAAAGTCTCTCAAGGCTGAAAAGAGCACTTTGAGAGAGAAGGTCACCAAGATGGACACACTCAGAGAGAACTTCAATGCTGCCATTGAAGAATACAATAAGGCTCTAGAGCACCTTGATCTGAAAGAGAAGATCATAAAAGAACTGGAAGTACAACTTGAAGCAGAAAAGAAAATTGTTGAAAGTTTCACAAAGCCCAAGACTGTTCTTCCTTTCGTTGCTGAATTCTCAGCTCAAGACAAAGGTGTTGGGCTATGCCATGTTGAAGCTCCTAGTAAATCTTTTAGGAGGAATAAGGCTCAGATAAAGAATAAGGCGACCAACAAGGCTTTGGCCAAAGAGAAGGTAAAAACCCCTCAAGATCAGACTTCTTTTAAGAAGGTCATATTTCCAACAAACGAGTTTGATCTTGACTCGTCCTATTGATGCGCGAAAATATCACCGGGCAGCTAACACGGAGGGAGTGTTCGATCTCACAATCTAGGAGAGGAAGAGGATGAAGGTTGTGGGGGAATAAGAAATAAGGAAGCTTCTGAGTGCTCGAGAGTGGAGCAAACAATTGTCAGGGAGGTTGCGGGGATAGAGGAGAGGGTGCTGAGAGCAGCCGGGAAGGCTGATGAGAAGAGGAGGATGATCAGGAGCTGTCGAGCAGATAGTTACTATGACGGTTGTGCTTGCAAGTTGGTTGCCGAGGGAGATGAGCTGAGCTAGGAAGAAGGGAGAGAGAAGGGGCCGCTAGCAGCGGCAATAGAAGACTTCGCCCATCGCGGCTTAAACGCCACTCTTGCGACGGGCTTTCCTTTTATTAATAGCGAGAGTTACAACTTGCTAATACACCCTTACAACAAAGAAATAAAGGGTACAAGAAGAAAGCTGGCGGCTAAGGAAAAAGAATGCCAGAGGAGGCCGCACGGACTGAAGAGCGTAGCTGACAAGCCGTGCGGTTAAGGGGACCGGGAGACCGCGTAGACTGGAGAACCAGAGGCTGGCAGGCCGCGCGACTAAGGCGCAGAGATGGGTGCGGACTGAAAAGCGGAGTCCGAAGGAGGACTTGCTGGATGACTTCGAGCGTGAGCACTTTGGCGATGATCAGACTTGGCCCCCCCTCACATGAGAGGCATGGGGGGCTATTTATAGGCCCGAGGAGGTAACGGCTTGCGGTGATGTTACCCCCGGTGAGACTGTAACTTAAGCAAGTTGGAGACGGAGTTCGCCGAGTCCGTAATAGGTCGCACGGACTGGGACTTGGCACTGAAGCCGGTGCTGCTGACGACAAAATGGGAGACTTAGTGGCGGACTGCAATGTGGGTTCGCGGAGTCCGCCACTGTTGAGCTGGGATGGCGGATATGGAGGACAGGCGGCGGACTGCAAGGAGAATCCGCTAAGTCCGCCGCTGCTGAACTGAGCGAGCTATAAGGGGGGCGAGCAGGAGAGTGCCCGCGGAGTCCGTCGAGTCCGCACGAGGTTATGCGGACTGGTACTGCCTTCTAGAGGATTTGATGCCTGTCGGGCTGGAAGGAGTCCGCCACTACTGACTGAGTCCGCATCGAGACTGCGGATTGAGGGAGATGTCTGCTACTACTGGATGAGCCTGTGATAGGCCTGCAGACTGAGGAGGAAACTGGTACTGCTGCCGAGAAATTGGTGCTGACTTAGGAAAGGGCGGACTGTATAGAGAGTCTGCCAAATCCGTCTAGTCCGAGACTGCTGCATAGTTAGGTCCGCTTACGCTGGAAGTCTTGATCGCACTTCGAGTCCGCCCAGGTTGCGAGAAACTTGTACGTTGCTGCTGGTCTTGGCGGGTAGCCGGAGTTGGCGGCCTGAGGTAGGTAGGTAGTTGAGTCCGACAGAGAGAGTCCCACGGAGACAACTTTATGGTTAAGCGAAAAAGGGGGCGGCCTGCGTAGGCGGACTGCGGAAGTAGTCTGCGGACCCTGCCGAGGAAGGGAAGGCGCGCGGCCTGGTCGGTCAGTCCACTGAGACCGCGTAAGCCGCACGGCCTGAGCGGACAAAGAATTCTGTCCGCCCTCCCTAGGGCATCACATCCTCCAGGAGGAACCCAGGGCAGGCCATGACGAGCGATCTGGCCGGCTTGGAAAGGATCGCCGATTTCAGGGTTAACATAATCCCCGCACTTTTTTAAGTTCCGAATAGAACTTCGAAAAAGTTAGAAACCCACGAAAATCGTGATCCACCCCAACGGAAAGAGAAGGTGGCAAGTAGAGATAGAACCTGAAGCCTCTCCTTAGGAGTTTGGTGCTGCCTGTCTATTTTCCTGCAAGAGGAGAGTTACGGTAGGCATGTATTGGTGGTACATCGTGTGTGTACCTGAGCTTGCTTTTGCAAAATGAAGAAGATGTGTCTTCCACTAAGTTCTGCAAAATGAAAGTGAGAGGAAAACATAAAAGCATAACAACTTGCAAGTACCTGATGGAGGCTTGCAAGCACCTGTTATCCTCTACAAAAAAGGAAGGATGAAGAGTATACAAGAAGGAAAAATGAGCTGCAAGTACCTGGAAGGAACTTGCAAGTCTTTGCTGGTTTCTGCAAAAGAAGAGTTAAAGGTATGCACAATATATGAAAGTAACTTGCAAGTACCTGTGAAGAAACTCGCAAGTATCGGATGATCTCTGCAAAATGAGAGTTTGGAACAAACATGGTATATGTGAGTAGCTTGCAAGTACCTGTGAAGAAACTTGCAAGGGTCTGCTGTTCTCTGCAAGAAGAGGGTTAGGAGCAGGTATTGCATACAAAAAATGAGCTGCAAGTACCTTGATATGACTTGCAGGCGTCTGCTAGCCACTACAAAGAAAAGAGTGAGCAGCAGACATAAAATAATGAATTAAACTCCAAGTACCTGGATGAGGCTTGCAGGTGTCTGTTGATCTCTACAAAGAGAAAAGTTAGAAGCAGACAATACATGAAAATATCTTGCAAGTACCTGTAAAGAAGGCTTGCAAGTGTCTGCTAGTCTCTACAAGAAAAGAGTTAGGACCAGACAAAACATGAAAATAGCTTGCAAGTACCTGTGAAGAAGGCTTGCAAGTGTCTGCTAGTATCTGCAAGAAAAGAGTTAGGAGCAGACAAAACATGAAAATAGCTTGCAAGTACCTGTGAAGAAGGCTTGCAAGTGTTAACTGTTGACGAGATAAGGTGGACATGACCAAATGGCAAGGAAAATGCCTGATGAACTCTTTATCATGAAGCCTAAATCAATAAATCGCACGTTAACTGTTGATATGGCTGGATGGACATGATCAGATTAACAGAGAAGAAACTTGACGGATTCTGCCAATCTTAACTAGATTGCAATAACATGGCTTGATGATCGAGGAGAGTAAGATTCTTCGATCAATGTTTGATACCATTAGATTTTGATAAGAGTAATGAATAGCTCTGTGAACCATCATCTGATAGAGCTTGAGCAAGCGATGTATATAAGATGAGCATAAGTAAAGTGAATGCTGGAAATCCTTTTGGTAGGTCGGATTAACCTATTCACCTGTGAAAGAAGGCAGTTGACAAAAAAGAGGTCTATACTCGGAAGTGACTAAAGAAGGCTGGATGCTGCCACATGTGTTACTCGTGGGCCTTATGCATCGCTTGCCTGAGAATGGTCATGCTGAGTATAGTCCTACTCAAAGCGGGCTAGCCACGCATCCTCTAGGAGGGCACAAAGGAGAAAAGCAAGGGAAATCCTGAGAAGGATCGCTAGATGCACTGCTCTCTTGCCTCGGGTACAATCATCACTGATCAATGAGACTAGTTACGCTAAGTGGCCTATTGCTTGTCTGTGGATTGATCGGTGGAGTTGTGATATCCTGCGAAGGCACGGCTTGAGAGTACTAGAGAGTGTTCGGCCATCACAGTTGTGAGATGATCAAAGAGACAAGGCTACGCTTGATTGCCATTGCTTGTCAAGCAAAGATCACCGTAACTGTAATGTATCCTTTGCGAAGCACAGCAGAGCTAACACATGGGGCTCCCCTAGCACACACTCTGTGTCAGATGCCGACTAGGATCCAAAGTCTGAAGCCCAACATCGTAGATTGAACGGCTCCCACTACACATATGGGTATACTCCCGCCATATGTGGTCGAAGCGGTCATGACAGAGAACAATCTACAGAGGGAGCATTTCGGACTTGGTGATATCTCACGGGTGTAGTGATCTCTTTGGCAAAGAGAAAAGTGGAGGAAGAAGCATCACAAGAAGGGAACTGTGTCAGTATAAGATCCCAAATAAAAGCTTTGTTGAAAAACAGTAATGAACACTTAGAAGTGCTTTGAAATGAGAATGTCTGAAAAGAGTTGGGGCAAGAGTTGAGATAACCCACCAAGGTTGTCAGAGGATTTGGAGGACTATGAAGTCCTTTGCTGGCTTAGAATAGCCTTCCAAGCACACCCTCGTCGTCGGCATCGAAGCATTTGATAGTTTTGTTAACAACGAGGACATGAGGCTCTTCGACTAGGTTCACTCTTTTTGAGGAGCAAGGAACATCTGTAACTTCTTTGCCCTTTGAGGTTGATGGATCAGGGCGATCTTATTTGGGAAGCAGGTTACACATATTACCCTGTCGGAGCATCCTTTGCACAAGCTGTCGGAGTGCTCGACAATTCTCAGGCAGGTGACCTGGCTCTTTGTGGAATTCACAGTAAGGCTGTGAATCTCTAGACCTTTGATCGGCTGGTCGGTAAGGCTTTTTGTAGCTGGCCCTATCTTTCATGATCTGGCTTACTTCTAGCACAGCTTTATCTAGTTCAGACTCATTCAAGTCATCATCTTGCTGATGGCAGTCTGCAGCTGTTTGAGAAGAAGCTAGTGGTAGCAATGAATCTTGAGCACGATCACGGCTCGGGAAGGAGTATCAATGGCGTTGAAACTTTATCTCCTTTCTTGAGTGAGTTGGGAAATGATTGTGAGGAGACATTGGAAGATGCTTGTGAGAGAGATCTTCCTCGGATGTAAGCTTGGAGACGAAGCTTGGGTTTCTCTTTTCTCCTTGAATGTACGAGTTGGCCAAGGCAATCAACTCTTGGTATGTTCTCGGCGCTCGGACATTGGCTTCAAACTTGAGAGGCCCTTCACGGAGACCGTGGATAAGAGCCACTCGGTACATTTCTTGATCAGCAATCTCGATGTCCAAGATTTCTATTTGGAAACGATCAACGAACTGAGACCAAGTTTCATTCTCTCGTTGCTTAATCTCAAAGAGGGCTTCAGGACCGCCCTTTCTCTTGGTTGAGGTAGAGAACCTGAGCAAGAACTCCCTCTGCAGATCCATGAAGAAAGTGATGGAGTTAGGGCGAATACCATAGAACCAGTCCCTCACTTGCCCATCAAAAGTACTCACAAGGAGCTTCCACTTAATCGCATCTGAAAGGGTTTTGAGAGCAACGGCTGACTCAAAAGCTTGAAGGTGCTTCACCGGATGAGTCTCTCCAGTGTAGATTGGCAACCGCGGCTCTCTGAAGTTAGCTGGAGTTGGTTCATGGCGAATGTTCTCTGTGAATGGTGGAGGTTCTTCTTGTTCCCCTACAATATAAGGAAAAAAGGGGGCATAAGCTGCAGCTGCAAAAGAAGATGGAGGATAAAAAGGAAAAGTTGCTGCAGGAGGAGCAAAGGCAGGAGCTGAAGGGTAGGGACAACTTACCTGAAAATTGAGAAATCTAGCAGGACTTCCCTGGGCTGCTTCCCGGAAGAAGTTTTTGCGAGCAGCAAACTCTTCATCTTGAGGTCGCAGGGGGGCTGTAGGATCTTGCAGGAAGGTTGTTGTGGAAGGAGGATAGACCGGCGGGCAAGCTGGAGGACAAGCTTGCTGGTGCTCCAAAGTTGGTGCTGGATTGATCGGAGTAGATGGAGCAGCTGGGGTTGTTGCTGGTTGAGAGTCTAGTCGCTGCGTGATCATAGCGAGCATTTGGTTGATTGCTTGGAACTGCTGGGCATTCTCACGGCGTGATTGCTCAAAGGCCTCCAAGAGAGGATCATCTCTGGGACTTGGAGCAAAGTCCTCGGCTGGTTGGTGGTCTGTCTGGCTAACTATCAGTTTTCACTGTCTGTTCGGATCTGAAGGTTGCGTGTTAACTGTTGATGCGCGAAAGTGGCACCGGGCAGCTAACACAGATGGAGTGTTCGATCTCACAAGCTAGGAGAGGAAGATGACGAAGGTTGTGGGAGAAGAAGAAAGAAGGAAGCTTCTGAGTGCTCGAGAGTGGAGCAAATGCTTGTCAGGGAGGTTGCAGGGATAGAGGAGAGGGTGCTGAGAGCATCCGGGAAGGCTGATGAGAAGAGGAGGATGATCAGGAGCTGTCGAGCAGACGGTTACTATGACGGTTGTGCTTGCAGGTTGGTTGCCGAGGGAGATGAGCTGAGCTTGGAAGAAGGGAGAGAGAAGGGGCCGCTAGCAGCGACAATAGCAGACTTCGCCCGTCGCGGCTTAAACGCCACTCTTGCGACGGGCTTTCCTTTTATTAATAGCGAGAGTTACAACTTCCTAATACACCCTTACAACAAAGTAATAAAGGGTACAAGAAGGAAGCTGGCGGCTAAGGAAAAAGAATGTCAGAGGATGCCGCGCAGACTGAAGAGCGTAGCTTGCAAGCCGTACGGTTAAGGGGACCGGGAGACCGCGCGGACTGGAGAACCAGAGGCTGGCAGGCCGCGATACTAAGGCACAGAGACGGGTGCGGAATGAAAAGCGGAGTCCATAGGAGGACTTGATGGATGACTTCGAGCATGAGCACTTTGGCGATGATCAGACCTGTCCCCCCCCCCCCTCACATCAGAGGCATCGGGGGATATTTATAGGCCCTAGGAGGTAAGAGCTGGCGGTGACGTTACCACCGGTGAGTCAGTAACTTGAGCGAGTTGGAGACGGAGTCCGCCGAGTCCGCAATAGGCCGCACGGACTGGGACTTGGCACTGAAGCCTGCGTTGCTGACGGCAAAGTGGGAGACTTAGTGGCGGGCTGCGATGCGGGTTCGCGGAGACCGTCACTACTGAGTTGGGATGGCGGATGCTGGAGGACAAGCGGCGGACTGCAAGGAGAATTCGCTGAGTCCGCCGCTGCTGAACTGAGCGAGCTGTAAGGGGGGCGAGCAGGAGAGTGCCCGCGGAGTCCGGCGAGTCCGCACGAGGTTATGCGGACTGGCACTACCTTCTGGAGTATTTGATGCCTGGCGGGCTGGAAGGAGTCTGTAACTACTGACTAAGTCCGCATCGAGACTGCGGACTGAAGGAGATGTCTTCTACTACTGGCGGAGCCTATGATAGCCCTGCGGACTGAGGAGGAAACTGGTACTGCTGCCGAGAAGTTGGTGTTGACTTAGGAAAGGGCGGACTGCATAGAGAGTCCGCCAAATCCGTCGAGTCCGCGACTGCTGCAAAGTTGAGTCCGCTTACGTTGGAGATGGAGAGCCTGGTTGTTGAGGCTGTTGGGGTTCACCACTGAAGGTGGATTGGAAGTCTTGATTGCACTTCGAGTCCGCCAAGGTCACGAGAAACATGGACGTTGCTGCTGGTCTTGGCGGGTAGCCGGATTTGGCGGCCTGTGGTAGGTAGGTAGTTGAGTCCAGCAGAGAGAGTTCTGCGGAGGGAACTTTGCGGTTAAGCTGAGAAAGGGGCGGCCTGCAGAGGCGGACTGCAGAAGCTGTCCGCGGACCGTGCCGAGCAAGGGAAGGCGAGCGGCCTGGTCGGTCAGACCACTGAGACCGCGTAAGCCGCGCGGCCTGTGCGGACATAGAATTCTATCCTCCCTCCCTAGGGCATCACGGCCTCCAGGAGGAACCCCTGGTAGGCCGTGACGAGCGAGTTGGCCAGCTTGGGAAGGATCACCGATTTCAGGGTTAACACGTCCTACAGTCACTTTGCTAGGCCTACTTATGTAGAGCCCAAGTCTCGTTACCAAGGATGGACTCATCCCCGGAACTTTGGAGAGAGTGTTTTTAAGGCACCTTATGAAGAAATTACTCTTCAGAGTTATTGCCCTTATAATCATGGTCATAACATCAAGAAGGCACCAAAGGTAAAGCCTATTGTAGAAAAGCCTCTCATGGAGAAGAAGACATGTTGAAAGAGATAGATCTTAACTAAGCTGATTAGAGAAAAATCACAGCACAGAATAAAGAAAGAAGATCAAACCACACAGAAGACACAAGGATTTTTATAGTGGTTCCCCAAATATGGGTAGTCCACTCTTCTACCACCCTGGTAGGAATCCACTGCAGGAAGGAGTTGATCAGGTGTCCTGGCACCAATGGGTTTTGATAAGGTCCCCAAAAACCAAACCTCAAGTCTTTTGATAAGGAGACTTACAACCAGAAATGACTTTTAAAGGGAGTCACAACCCTTTACAGGAGAGGGAAAATGGGTGATGGTATCTTCTCTGTCAACAATCAGAGAGAAGATTTGAGTGGAAAGATGTTAGCAGCTTGCTCCCCCTGAGATCTTGAATGGATCAGGAATACTGGAGCACTGCTTCAGGGTGATAGGCCTTCAATCTTCAGGCCTGGACCAGTGATGCTTCAGGAACTTCTGACAGATAGAGTTTTGTTATCCTTGAAGTTGTCCTGTAGGAATGAGGATGAAGAAGACTCTTGATATGAATGGATGTTCTTCTTCTTGATATTGTTATCTCCTCTGGTCTAGGGCTTCTAGTTGTTGTTCAAGTGATATTGCCCTTTCTATTGTGTTACTGTACTTGTTTTTCTCTTTCTCTGTGTTATCTCTGTATGTTTGCTCTGTCTATATATCTGTATATGAAATATGTAGATTTTATGGCTGAAGAAGCATTCCCAAGAGTAGAATATGCTTTGGAAATTGATCTATATTTAATCCAACTGTAACTGTCCATTTGAACGGCTATTTTCACTGGGAATGTTGACTGTAATTAATCCCCAATTAATTCTGCCAACTGTTACTGATTCCACAGAAATCGTCGATCAGAAAGTTCGTCGAGTCAATCAATCGTCGAGCTGAGATGCAAGATCGTCGACCTGAGAATCTGTCTGCAAATGTCGACCTGAGTTCGACGTTCGTCGAACCAGCTGGATTCGTCGAGCTGAATATCTTGTCTGCATTCGTCGATCGGAGCTTGCAGTTCGTCGAGCTCAGAATTCGTCGAGCGGAGATCGCCGTTCGTCGAACTACGTTCGACGATCGTCGATCTGATTTTCTGCCTTTGTCTTGACTGCATTTCTTTCACTTCTTTTCTGCAAAGTTGGAGAGTCCTTCTGAATGACCTGTCCTGGAACTAATCCTATGACCCATGAATATACATGTTGGGTCAATCTAAACAAGCATAATAGTGATCTTTGCCCAAATCCAAACTGGGGTTCCAACAATCTCCCCCTATTTGGGTAAGGACACTATTTACATCCAAAATAAAAGAAATACAATTAAATACAATTACAAATAATCTCCCCCTAAATCTGGATCAAGAAAAACTGTTGTTGCTGTTGATGATTCTTGTCCAAATTTGCATTATTATGGCTTGTTGTTTGTTGCTGCTGCTAGAACTTCTGTAGTTGCATTTAGAGGCATCTCCCCCTATTTTGCATAACCATTATTCAACCAATCTCTCCCTCATTACATTTCTTTGCCCAAATCTGACAGCCACTGATATAGCCTGTATGTTTGCTGGACTGAATTCTTTTCCTGCAAGAAGATGTTAGGAGCTCTGGACCCAGAAAACATTGGGTCCTGGTTCTCTTTTATAATAGTCAGAAATAAAAGAACATTCAGGAAGATTGTTTGTTGGTTTAAAGTTTTTGTCCTGAAATTTTGCGTTCGACGATTTTGAGTGAGTTCGTCGAGCAGGGTTCGACGAACGGCAATGACTTCGTCGACCACACAATCTAATCCAGTTAAAGATAAATTCTCTGTTCAGAGATCGTCGAGCGCCGTTCGACGAATTGAGTTGATTTCGTCGAGCTCCGTTCGACGAATTATGTTGAACAGAAATTTTGTTGAGATTTTCAAATATTTCTGGTGTAAAATCAAGGGTAGTTATTACCAGTTCTTCTTCTGATTCTGCTTCAGAGTCTGATTCTTCTTTAGAAGTGCTGCAAGAGGCATTGATGGCCATGAGGCAGAACTCTCTTGCTTTTAATTCTTCTTCATCTACAGATGTGCTGGGTGAATCATCAAATATACATCTGTTGTCAGCCTCTAGATTGCTTTCTTTAGCTGATCCTGCAGCCATTGCTGTGAGTGTGTCCCACATTTCTTTTGCAGATGAACATTCAGCAATATCTTCAAAAATGTCATCAGACATTGATTGTGCTAGAATGTTCATTGCTTGAACATCAGCAATCTTTAGTCTTTTCTGGGCATCTGTCCATTGAGGAGAAGGAACAACATTTGAACTTGTTGTTTGAGCTGGACCTGATAAGATGGAATTGAAAATACATTCATCAATGAAGTTCATGTAAAACCTAATCCTTGTCTTCCATAGTGCAAGCAAGTTTAGATTGCACATAGGGAGTCTGGTGCTTGAAATCTCTTCCATTTGTGCCATGATAAACTCAAAAGATTTTTAAGATCTACCAAAGGATCTTTTGGTTCAGGTGTTAGCCTGTACAACCACCAAGGTGTGGTATGTTTATCCAACCTGGCTCTGATACCAATTGAAAGAGATAGATCTTAACTAAGCTGATTAGAGAAAAATCACAGCACAGAATAAAGAAAGAAGATCAAACCACACAGAAGACACAAGGATTTTTATAGTGGTTCCCCAAATATGGGTAGTCCACTCTTCTACCACCCTGGTAGGAATCCACTGCAGGAAGGAGTTGATCAGGTGTCCTGGCACCAATGGGTTTTGATAAGGTCCCCAAAAACCAAACCTCAAGTCTTTTGATAAGGAGACTTGCAACCAGAAATGACTTTTAAAGGGAGTCACAACCCTTTACAGGAGAGGGAAAATGGGTGATGGTATCTTCTCTGTCAACAATCAGAGAGAAGATTTGAGTGGAAAGATGATAGCAGCTTGCTCCCCCTGAGATCTTGAATGGATCAGGAATACTGGAGCACTGCTTCAGGGTGATAGGCCTTCAATCTTCAGGCCTGGACCAGTGATGCTTCAGGAACTTCTGACAGATAGAGTTTTGTTGTCCTTGAAGTTGTCCTGTAGGAATGAGGATGAAGAAGACTCTTGATATGAATGGATGTTCTTCTTCTTGATATTGTTATCTCCTCTGGTCTAGGGCTTCTAGTTGTTGTTCAAGTGATATTGCCCTTTCTATTGTGTTACTGTACTTGTTTTTCTCTTTCTCTGTGTTATCTCTGTATGTTTGCTCTGTCTATATATCTGTATATGAAATCTGTAGATTTTATGGCTGAAGAAGCATTCCCAAGAGTAGAATATGCTTTGGAAATTGATCTATATTTAATCCAACTGTAACTGTCCATTTGAACGGCTATTTTCACTGGGAATGTTGACTGTAATTAATCCCCAATTAATTCTGCCAACTGTTACTGATTCCACAGAAATCGTCGATCAGAAAGTTCGTCGAGTCAATCAATCGTCGAGCTGAGATGCAAGATCGTCGACCTGAGAATCTGTCTGCAAACGTCGACCTGAGTTCGACGTTCGTCGAACCAGCTGGATTCGTCGAGCTGAATATCTTGTCTGCATTCGTCGATCGGAGCATGCAGTTCGTCGAGCTCAGAATTCGTCGAGCGGAGATCGCCGTTCGTCGAACTACGTTCGACGATCGTCGATCTGATTTTCTGCCTTTGTCTTAACTGCATTTCTTTCACTTCTTTTCTGCAAAGCTGGAGAGTCCTTCTGAATGACCTGTCCTGGAACTAATCCTATGACCCATGAATATACATGTTGGGTCAATCTAAACAAGCATAATAGTGATCTTTGCCCAAATCCAAACTGGGGTTCCAACACATGTGATTGTCATCACCATGAAGCTTCAGGCAAAGATACAACAAGTTTGACTGTTGGTGCTGTGGCAAAATTGGTCACTTTGCCATTGACTGCTGGTTTAATTCCAGAAATTTTGCAACTCCTCAAGTTAGCAATATGAGAAATACCACTCATAATGCTAATTCCTGTAGGGGGAGTCTTCTAACTAGAAACCATGGATCCAAACGTGTTTGGGTTCCTAAGGCAAATTGATTTGTAATTACAGGTATGTCCAAAGGCCACCAAAACTACTATCTGGTACTTGGACAGTGGATGCTCTCTGCATATGACCCGGACAAGAAGCCTTCTTCAGAACTGAGAAATTACGAAAGGTTATGGTATGATCACTAACGGTAGTGTATCCTTCTTAGATGTGGCTTATGTTGAAGGATTGGAACAAAATCTTATAAGCATAAGCCAGCTCTACGATAAAGGATATGTAGTAGAATTTCATGTTGATAAGTGCTTGATAAAATCGGTTGACAATATGAAAACGATTCTATCAGGCACTCGAAGCAGAAATATATTTGGTTTGAATTTTATTTGCATATACTCTTCTACACCAGTGTGTTTTATGGCTAAAGATAGTGTGTCTCATGGTGACCAATGGCATAAGAGACTATCACATATTAATTTCAAAACTATTAATAAATTATTTTCACTTAATTTAGTACGTGATGCCTCAATTGTCAAGTGCGCTAAAGATAGACCTTGTCACGCATGCGTAAAAGGCAAGCAAACAAGAGCTACCTTTAAAAGCGTTATTGGCAAAAATTCTAATAGATGTTTACATCTACTTCATATAGACTTGTTCGGTCCACTGCAAGTTAGAAGTTTGGGAGGTAAGGATTATACATTGGTTATTGTTGATGATTACTCGCACTTTTCATGGGTGTTCTTTCTAAGACAGAAGTCAGATACCTTTGACATCTTTACTAATTTTGTCAGGCAAGTCCAAAATGAATACATCTGTTCCATTGTCAAAATCAGAAGTGACATTGGAACAGAGTTCAAGTTTGGGGCCATGACAAAAGTTTGTGAAAGCTTAGGCATCTTTCATGAGTTTTCCTCTCCTCGTACTCCTCAACAGAATGGGGTAGCTGAGAGAAGGAATTGAACACTCATAGAGGCTTGCAAGACCATGTGGAGTGATGCCTCACTACCGGAATGCTTCTGGGCTAAAGCCGTCAACACTGCATGCTACATGCAAAATCGAGCACTCATAAACAAGAACCACAATAAGACACCTTACAAACTTCAAAAGGGCAGGAAAACGACTGTTGCATATTGTAGAATCTTTGGCTGTAAGTGCTTCGTACTTAACAATGACAAGTATCACACTACCAAATATAGCAAAAAGAGTTTTGAAGTTATTTTTGTAGGATATAGTAGCGATAGTAAGGCATATAGGATATTTAATAGAAAAACTCTGGTTTTAGAAGAATCTATTCATGTTGTATTTAATGAGACGAGTTTGCTACAAGATAACTCTTCTAGTGTGTTCATTGAAGATGCAGGTTCAAGGCTGAAAGAACTAAACTTGGATGAGCCAAATGAAGAAAAAGAAGAAAAGTTAATCAAGATCACCACTCCAACCCCAATTGGAGAGATTGATGATCAAGATGAACAGACCATTCAAGTTGATGAAGTCACTCCTGTGGTTTAAGAAGCTCCAGATGCAATGACCTTAGAGCTCAGACACTTGAAGGATCACCCAATGGACCAAATCATAGGCGATCTCCGAGATGGTGTCAGAACTCGTAGAGGTATAACTAATGAGAATTTATTTTTGAGTTTTCTATCACGGGTTGAACCGAAGAAGTTTGAGTAAGCAAACCCAAATGCTTCATGGATAATGGCAATGGAAGAAGAATTGAATCAGTTCAAGCGTTGCCAAGTCTGGAAGCTTGATCCAAGACCCAAAGGTAAGAATGTCATCAGGACAAAATGGGTCTACAGGAACAAGATGGACGAGGATATAACTATCATAAAGAACAAGGTCAGACTCATCGCGAAATGATATTGACAAGAAGATGGAATTGACTTCGACCAAACATATTCTCTAGTGGTAAGGCTGGAGCAATAAGGTTGTTCCTAGCATATGCTGCACTTAAGGGCTTCACCGTCTATCAGATGGTCGTGAAGTCTGCTTTCCTTAATGGTGGCATAAAGGAAGAAGTGTATGTGGAACAACCTCCAGGTTTCGTTGATTTTAACTTTACTAATCATGTCTACCTTTTGTTTAAAGCATTATATGGTCTGAAACAAGCTTCTCGAGCTTGTTATGAGACACTATCTAACTTTCTTTTCGAGAACAAGTTCACATGAGGAAAGATAGATAAGACATTATTTCTTAGGGAAATAAAAGACAAGATTTTGCTAGTGCAGATCTATGTCGATGATATTATATTTGGCTTTGCTGACAACAACCTCTGCAAAAAGTTTTCCAAACTTATGCAAGGAAAGTTCAAAATGAGCAGTATGGGAGAGCTGAAGTATTTCTGAGGACTTCAAGTGAAACAATCTGAAGATGGAATTTTCATCTCTCAAGCGAAGTTCACAAAGGAGTTGATTAAGAAATTCGGAATGGAGAATGCAACCCCTATGAGGACTCCAATGGGTTAAACTATGTCTCTGGACAAGGATGAGAAAGGGAAACATTTCGATGAAACCAAGTACAGAAGCATAATTGGATCCTTGCTTTACCTAACTGCTAGTAGACCTGATATAATATTTTCAACATGTGTATGTGCCAGATTTCAAGTGAACTATAAGGAATCTCACTATGCTGCTGCAAAGCGGATTTTGAGATACCTTAAAGGTACGCCAAATCTTGGTTTATGGTACCCAAGAAGTAATGACAACGAACTAATTGGTTTTTCAGATGCAGACTTTGCAGGTAGTAAAGATGATAAAAAGAGCACTTGCGGGACTTGCTAATTCCTTAGAAGGAGACTCATTTCTTGGAGCATCAAAAAGTAGAATTGTGTCGCAATCTCAACGGCCGAGTCAGAATACATTTTTGCCGATAATTGTTGTGCATAATTGATGTGGATAAAGAATCAGCTGGAAGATTACAATCTCAAAGCCCAAGAAATCCCTCTGTTTTGCGACTCCTCCAGTGCGATTGCAATAGCCAACAATCCAGTCTCTCACCGCCTGACAAAGCACATAGAGCTGTAATATCATTTCATTCGGGAGCATGTGGATCACGGGGACATAGATCTACAATTTTTGCAAACAGATAGGAAAATTGCAAATATCTTTACGAAGCCACTGGACGAGGTTAAGTTCTCGTTTTTCAAAACAGAACCTGACATGCTCAACAAGGATGAAGGAGAATGAAGACAAAGGCAACATGCAAGGTCAAGATCTGGTTTTACTTCAAAATTCAGAAAAATTCAGATTCTGGACTTCATTTCTCGAGTATAAGTTGAAAGTCCACCTAGTGTCAACTATCTTCACCTATGGGGGGGGGGGAATAGGTGATGTGCAGCGTTTTTGCGGAATTTAAAATTGTACCTGCACAATAAAAATAAACAGCACAGCACACAGAATACACAAGCTATTTATAGTGGTTCCCCGATTTGGGTACATCCACTTTCCCCCTTCGACCTATCTCCCAACAAGGGACGACTCGGTCTCTTCACCAACAGGATTGAAATCCAATTCTTGCACTATCGGAAGGAACCCTTCCACACGTAGGAGTCAACACTCCCACAACACGGGTTGCACCCAACCCTTATAACTAGGAACCTACGTTCCTTTACAACAAAAGAAAAACTAGAATGTACAAAAGATACAAACTACGTTTGGAGACTAAGGTGTCCCTCTTCGTTGACGACGTGTTCTTGAAGTCCACAAAGAGTCCACAATCCTAGATCTCTCTTGGAGAGGATCTCCCCGGAACCGGCTGCGGCAAGATGGGCGGCGGCTAGGTTCACGGGATCGGCAGCGACGACGATGTGCGGCTGCTGTACTTTGGAGATCCAAACTTCGTAGCAAAGCTAGCTAGGTCTTCCAACGGTCACACTAGGATCAGTCGTCTCGATCGATTCAGACAGGGAAGGTTTTCCCGATCAACAAATCAAGAGACAAGAGATCTCCGGTTAGACACGTGAGACACTAAGCTTGGCTAAGCTTCTATCGCCGGGAGATCTGGAAGAAACCTCGATCAAGACCGGCGATCAACTCTCTCATGCGGTGACGGCGGCGGTGGAGCAGAACTCGCGATCTAGGTTACGTCGCGGCCCGTGTTTCGTCTTTTTCTCCGTGTCTCTTTACTGTTCAAAAATACCCTGTATTTATACTGTAGACAACTTCAATATGACCGTTGTGGGTCCCACCTGAAGGAAACCCTAGTTCCGGTTCAACACAGTGCCAGCGGTAGAATCCGGTCCAGCTGTTTCCAGAAAAATTGCCAAGTCAAAATCGGCGAGAATCGAAGGTGATTCTCGACGAATCGGCGAGAATCAGTTAGTGATTCTCGACGATTCGTCGAGAATCACTAGTGATTCTCGCCGAATCACCTGATGATTCTCGCCGAATCACTTGTTGATTCTCGACGAATATTACTTGGCCATGATCTGCTCAACGATGGGTTCGGCGAGAATCACTAGTGATTCTCGCCGAATTATACTTAGACGATTTTTCGTCTTTCCACCCAAGAGCTGCTCCTTGACCCATCCTTGCTCCTTGTCTGCTCTTGCATAGTTACAGCCCTGTACTTGAAAGTAAGTGCACTCCAATAGAGAGAGTACACGTAGGCCAACACACTGATCTGCTCAACGAGGGATTACGTCGTGCAGACCCGTGTATATTGTCCTACTGTACCCTGACATTGGTGTGCACTTAGCGTGGAATAACTGCAAGCACAACTTAAGAGGTTTCATCAAATACATTGTGAATTCATCTTAGCTTGACAGGTGGCTTCCTCAAATCCAGGTAATTGTGGATACAATACCCAACAATCTCCCCCTATTTGACGAAGCCAAAATCCTACTAGCTAAGATGAATAACACCAACCAGATAATATAAACAACATTCAGAATTTAAATGTGCAGCACAAGAGAATATATTCAAACAGATCAAGACTTGAGTCATTCATAAATTCAAATACATATATATATATAATCTCAGGAATGTTCATATACTAACAATAAACATTAATTGTTCTTAAGAGAGAATGACATGCTATAAATTTTTGACTATTTTTCTTTGGCTAAGTCATCCTTGAGTTTTTGAGCCAAATACTTCTTTCTTTGCCTCTCCATATACTCTTTGGGCTTCGGATAATATCTGGGAGGAGGAGCTTTATCTGCCGCAGTATTGGTCCTGAAGAAGATGTTTCGTTTCGCTTCATACGTCTTGTGCATCTCCCACTCATACTGGCTGTATAAATCGTTTCGATTGATTTCCCCTTTTTCCTGTAGCCAGAATGTGTCCAATATGATACTCTTGGATACTGGGCTCCACTTTTCGTTTCTTACTTCCTCCTCCTTCAGTCTGATTCTCTTTTCAACTTGTGTTTCCTTTGATGTCCCTTCTTGCGATTTCCTCTTGTCCCTGGCTTTTGCTAGGGCTCCTTGATCAAACATTGCCATCAGTTTTGCCTTAGAGGAGGCCCTAGCAGCCCTATGAACATCAGCTTCACTTACAGGAACTTCTTCAACACTGGCGCCCTCATCAACCACAGTATAATCTTCAGGAGCAGGAGCACCCTGGGGATTTTCAGGGATAGTAATGCCTAACGCTTGTTGGAGCATCCACCAGCAGCTGTCATAGACATATTTGTTTGACTGTTCAAAGTTGTTGATCATGACTTCCCGAAGCTCAGCCATCTTAGCTATATATTATTTCTCCCCCTTTTTGGCTTCGACTGCGATGGAATTTGCATAGGAGTGCAGTGAGTCATCAATATGCTTTGTAGTCCTGGAGAATTCAGTGACCAAGGCTTGTTGATTAGTGTTGAGAGTTACCATATTGCCATCAAACTTTTGAATGTTATTTGCTACGACATGAGCATTCTGATTTACGATTGTGAGAGTATCAGTGTTCCTTTTTAATCCCTCCATAAGAAGAGTGACAGCTTGGCCGGCCGCTGTATATTTATCTTCAAACATCTTTTCCATCACGTCCAGTTTGTGATTGATCTCCACTACGTTCTTGAGCATGAGATTCTCCGATTTCTTAATTCTTTTCAACAGTTTATTTTGAGCTTTCTCAAAAGATTCTTTAAGCTAATCCACTATACCCTGAATGACATTCACGGTGTGAGTGGCTATATCATCTCGTAGTGGAAGATCATGAGGCACTTCTTGGCCTTGCACTTCATCAGATGCACCTGTAGAGCTGGACAGGAGCACAGCCTCTAAGGGAGGAATACTTGCAGCATCTGTAGATTTCTCGGACTCCCCCTCGACTCGTGCACCAATGTTCTCAGGAACGATCTCAGGTGCGTGCTTGTCAGATGGAGCTTCAATGATATTCTGAGTCTCCAATGCTTCATGTCCCTCATTGCCTTCTTCTTCACCTTCATCATCCATGAGATCATGCGCATCAGCATCATCTTCGTCAGCAGTCTCCTCTACATTAGCTTCGGCTCCTTGATCGTTCAGGTTCAGAGCCTCCTCATTCAACAGCACAGTTTCACTTGCTTCTTGTATATCTGCCACTGCATCTCTGGCTATCTGGGAGATGTCAGATACGATATGAGCATCAGTGGATAGAGGCTCCCCCTCAATTCCTGCAGTCAATGCATCAGGAATTTCACTGGGGATTACTACAGAATCAGCCACAGTGCCGTCCTCGGCTGGAGATGCGTCCAGTTGTTCTACCACGGCAGCCTGCCCAATTCACCTCTCCCATCTGTCAAAAACACTCGAGTCCATTTTCTTTAAGTAATGTAGAGGAACACCTTTACTCATGTCATACTTATCTCCGTTCAACTGATTGAGGTACAGACTGATGATTCGGCCAAAGCTAGTAGATTGCAGGGTGTCCTTTATCCTCTCAAAAAGCAATACCCCCCAGTTGAATCGTTTCCTGCAGACAATTGCCACCAGGATCTTGAACATGTCCGCAGAGATGTGGTCATGAGAGCCCGGCTTGCATATGAGTACCTTCCCAACGATGTCTGACAGAAGTTTCCCTTCTTCATTCATATCCTTTCACTTTATCGACCGAGTTCCTCGAGCGAGACCACAGAATAATAGAGTCCTGATTTTGTCTTCTTCCTCAAGATAATCCTCGTGCTCCGAGCTAGTGAGCTGCAAGTAGTGGGTCAGCTTGCTGGCAGACATCTTGATCTTTGCCCCGGCAACCTTGCTTTTGATAAGAGAGTCGTCATTCTGGAGTTTTGCTGTTGCAAAGAACTCCAGTACTTCCTTGTCCAGGATTTTACAGGGATGCTCCAGTACGAATGAGAGTCCAGCCTCTTCCAGCATAATAATGATGTTTCTGAATTCGTCAGAGGCATGAGAGAACCCTGTTCGAACCAGCTCGCATCCAGTTACCAGCCCAGCGGTTGTCCTAGGAGCCATTGCACACCTAGGGAGAGAATCTCTGCTCTATGCTTAATCAAAAGGGAAGCGACACTAGTGAAAAAGTCCAAGTAAGGGTGAGGCTGTGGTTACCTAAAAGCGTAGACGGTGAGTTAGTTCGATGAAGACGATGGACACCCGGTAGGTGCACGCGACTGTGATTGATCGAAACCGCGGAGAAATCCCTGGAAGGAAGAATCGGCGAGATCGACGAGATTTTTTCACGTTGAGATCGACGGAGTTCTTCACGAGGCGGGAAACTTGCGGGATGTCGACGGAAGGGGAATCTTGCCGGATGAAACGGCGAGAAACCTTCGGTGTGCTTCCTGTGGGATGTCGACGGAGTTCTTCACGATTCGGCGAGAGACCTTCGGTGAGAAGCTTGCGAAAAACCTTCGGTGAATCGGCGAGAATCTTGCGGGATTCGGCGAGTTTCCTGCGGAGAAGGTCCTTCGGCGGAATTCCTACGGAATGTGAAGGGTCGGCGGGAATTCTAAATATATAAAGGGTCGCCGAGCTCTGTAGCGCGGGCTTGTAACTCAAGTGGGGGCATTAAGGTATTGGAATCTTCGTGTGGCTGTTGGGTTTGGGTTAAGCGGGTTTCGAGTTTGTCTAAGTCGATTTGAAAATCTTCTAAATATATAAATACTCCTTAAAGCCAAGCTCTTAGGGTTTGAACCGGCTTTTCCATACATTTATTCATGGCAATCTTCGCTAGTTTTCAGTGAACTAATTTACGCCTGTAGATGTTAGATCTCGAGTCTACCAGTGGAATTTCCGATAAGTCTTCATTGTTGTATCTATGGTTTATGTTTACCGTGTTAACATATCCTTAGATGTACACACATATAAGTGTAAGTATAAATATATATATACATATATGTAAATGTGGATACAATATGACTCAAGCCCTGGAACTGATCAAAAGTACCTGGGATTATGAGAGTTATCATTTAGTCCCTCAGGTAAAACATATTAGGAGCTCAATGTGAGTATGCCCATGTAGATATCACATCTGGTATTCCAGATGCTTGTTCCAATTTAGTCTTGAGCCATCTACTGTCTAGTTCCCATCATATTTACGGGAACCTAGACTACCCTGCAAGAAAGAGTTACTTTACCTTAGGAACCCAATACATATTGGGTCCTAGGTTCCTGTTAGCGTAAGCACTCGACTTCCTTCCTTCAGAAAACCTGTCAGGAAGACTACCTCTGCCCAGAAAATGTGGATAGGCCCTTGCCCTTGACACAGAGGGGTTGTGCCAACAGTCTATGGCAAAGTGTCCCACTTTGCCACAGCACCAATACGGGTGAATGTTGTATCGCCGTTTCTGACCTGATCTAGTGACTGAGGTAGTCACGGTCCTAGGTCTAAACGGGATAGGGCATGATCTCCTCACAAAATTTCCTCTTCCACCGTGACACGTGGAAGGGTGGAAGGAATGCATGTTGCGAGCGTCATGAGGCCGGGGAGGTGGTGCCTTCCTTTCAGGCATCCCCCTTCCTGAGGCCCCATAAAAACTTACACCATGACTTCTAACCTCCCTGTCCTGTGTCCTCGGGTGGTGAGAAGTGTTCTGTGAGCTGGTACATGCAGATTCACACCGAGTTGAGGCAGTGGCAGTGAATACAAAGGGCTCAGAATGAGCCTTAGGTATTCTCTCATGGGTGGCCACGAGGGCCCTTGCACTACGGGTGTCTCCACATGAGGACAGATTACCCTTGCAGTGACCAAGATTATTCCTGTGATCATACCTGAAGGCATGATGAGTTGCCTTCCTGCTTGGAGTGGGGGGTTAGAATACCGTTTCCCCATTTCTCCACGAATTGATAATCCGGGAGATCCACCCATTTTCTTGCTTTCTCTTTATAGCATCAACCTTGGAAAAGTTTGATACTATCCTTTTCTCATTCTCTAGACTACTCTCTAGATCAGAGATTTTAGAGTCCTTGACCTTGTTGGATGCCAATTTGAGAACCAACAAGATCTTCAGCCGAGCAATCTCCTGAGCTTGTTCTTCAACAAGTAGGTTGCTCTTCTGAAGGGCTCTCTTCAGAGAATTAGAATTTTCTGAAGGAAAGCAGTTCCTGTCTTCAGAAATTTCAAGAGAGACGGGGAAGGATGAAGAAGTTACCTGCTCTTCAGTGTTATTGTCATTAGAGCCAGTGACCGTTGTGTCATCCTCATCAGAGCTGCTTTCCTCACGGGCCTCTTCAGTCTCTGACACGGACACTGGAGCTCTGATGCTGTCCGATAGATCCTTGCCTTCATCTTCAGAGGCGAGGACCCCCACATAGGCTTCATCCTCTGGTTGACAGCAGATTCCAACTTTCTCTGACCCCCCCATCAGCTCTGAGATCATCACCCACATAGATTTAGCCGACCCACATTTTTCCAATCTAGAGCGAGAAGCTCCAGACCAGATATCCATGATAATTTGACGAATCCTCTTGTCCAAATTAAATAATGAAAGTTTCGGCTCCGACATCTCAGTAATGCACTTGGGCACTTGGATATTCTTTCCAGAGTCGGAGGTCTTCATAGGAATAAAAGGACCCTCTTTCAGGATGAAAGATGCTCGAGGATCGATTACATCCAAGTGATACGACACTCTCATCCTCCAGACTGGATAAAACTCCTTTGTGCATGTGGGGAGTCTTAGTGGCGATATCTCATGATCCAGCTCCATGCTTCTGACACTGGTGGCAAGATTCTACTCAAGGTGTAAACCTTTTTGATGAGTAACCTCCCTCTGATACCACTTGAAAGTCCACCTAGTGTCAACTATCTTCACCTATGGGGGGGGGGAATAGGTGACGTGCAGCGTTTTTGCGGAATTTAAAATTGTACCTGCACAATAAAAATAAACAGCACAGCACACAGAATACACAAGCTATTTATAGTGGTTCCCCGATTTGGGTACATCCACTTTCCCCCTTCGACCTATCTCCCAACAAGGGACGACTCGGTCTCTTCACCAACTAGATTGAAATCCAATCCTTGCACTATCGGAAGGAACCCTTCCACACGTAGGAGTCAACACTCCCACAACACGGGTTGCACCCAACCCTTACAACTAGGAACCACGTTCCTTTACAACAAAAGAAAAACTAGAATGTACAAAAGATACAAACTACGTTTGGAGACTAAGGTGTCCCTCTTCGTTGACGACGTGTTCTTGAATTCCACAAAGAGTCCACTACCCTAGATCTCTCTTGGAGAGGATCTCCCCGGAACCGGCGGCGGCAAGATGGGCGGCGACTAGGTTCACGGGATCGGCAGCGACGACGATGTGCGGCTGCTGTACTTTGGAGATCCAAACTTCGTAGCAAAGCTAGCTAGGTCTTCCAACGGTCACACTAGGATCAGTCGTCTCGATCGATTCGGATGGGGAAGGTTTTCCCGATCAACAAATCAAGAGACAAGAGATCTCCGGTTATACACGTGAGATGCTAAGCTTGGCTAAGCTTCTATCGCAGGGAGATCTGGAAGAAACCTCGATCAAGACCGGCGATCAACTCTCTCATGCGGCGACGGCGGCGGCGGAGCGGAACTCGCGATCTAGGTTACGTCGCGGCCCGTGTTTCGTCTTTTTCTCAGTGTCTCTTTACTGTTCAAAAATACCCTGTATTTATACTGTAGACAACTTCAATATGACCGTTGTGGGTCCCACCGGAAGGAAACCCTAGTTCCGGTTCAACACAGTGCCAGCGGTAGAATCCGGTCCAGCTGTTTCCAGAAAAATTGCCAAGTCAAAATCGGCGAGAATCGAAGGTGATTCTCGACGAATCGGCGAGAATCAGTTAGTGATTCTCGACGATTCGTCGAGAATCACTAGTGATTCTCGCCGATTCACTTGATGATTCTCGCCGAATCACTCGTTGATTCTCGACGAATATTACTTGGCCATGATCTGCTCAACGATGGGTTCGGCGAGAATCACTAGTGATTCTCGCCGAATCTTACTTGGCACCGCTTTGAGGTAGCCGGATAGAGTCGGCGAGAATCACTAATGATTCTCGACGATTCGGCGAGAATCACTAGTGATTCTCGCCGAATCGGCGAGAATCACTTGGTGATTCTCGCTGAATTATACTTAGACGATTTTTCGTCTTTCCACCGAAGAGCTGCTCCTTGACCCATCCTTGCTCCTTGTCTGCTCTTGCATAGTTACAGCCCTATACTTGAAAGTAAGTGCACTCCAATAGAGAGAGTACACGTAGGCCAACACACTGATCTGCTCAACGAGGGATTACGTCGTGCAGACCCGTGTATATTGACCTACTGCACCCTGACATTGGTTTGCACTTAGCGTGGAATAACTGCAAGCACAACTTAAGAGGTTTCATCAAATATATTGTGAATTCATCTTAGCTTGACAAGTGGCTTCCTCAAATCCAGGTAATTGTGGATACAATACCCAACATAAGTATTTTACTCGAGAACAGAAACTTCCTCTCGAGAACTGCTAGAAGACTTCTCGAGTACAAGGAAACTATTTCTCGAGAAGAAGTGTTCTACTCGAGAACAACTCATATCTACTCAAGAACAAGGTGTCTTCTACTCGGGAACAAGACTTACTTCTACTCGAGACAAGGCTTCTTATACTCGAGTGCTCTGGATTTCTTCTCGAGAACAACCACTCCTCTCGAGAAATGTGGTGTCATTTTCTTCTTCAAGGCCAAATTTTAATATCGCCACCCAGGCTCTTAGCCGCCCCTTCCAGGTATTTTTTAATGATTATTTATGTACTTAATCATCATAATTAGCAGTAAATATAAATAAAAATAAATCCAAGAAAATTTTAGTCTTGATTTCAAAACCCTTCTCGAGAAAAACTGCTTCATCTTCCCCATCTTCGCCGTCTGTCGCCAGTTCATTCTCATTCGCCGGCCATCCCTAGATCGATTTCTCTTCATCAATGGCGTTGTCCATAAAGATAGGGATTGGGAGTGAACTATGCTCTTCTGGGATTGCCGAAATATCAGACGATTTCCGAAATGTTCTTCTACTGTTAAACACAGCTAGATTGTCATTTGTTCTTGAACACCCTTGCAGAATTTTCACTTCTGAAGTAGAAGAATTCTTCCAGAATGCCAAGATAAATAGGAATGGCAAAATCATTAAGTCCAAGGTACATAATGTTAAGGTAAAGATGTTTGCACAGTCTATTTCTCAGTTTCTCAAACTTCCAGTTATAAATATAGAAGATGATATTATAGGCGGCGATTATGAGAGAGCCTATAGATTCTTTAGTATCCCTCAGTCTTCTAACACCATCAGAAGGCAATATATGAATGCAAAAAAGCAAGCTTTTGGCTGACATTTTAGGAAAAGTTCTGATGTGTTAGATAAGTTCAATCAGTTATATCACTCCAGAATTCTTTGATCTTATGATTGCAATTATATGTAGATGGAAATTCCGATGGGGAATGATGCTATTTGAAAAGATTAAGGGATGCCTTAAGAGCCCCAACTATGGAAGGATTATTTCCCTTTATCTGAATCAGATGAATCCCACTGTTTTTCCAATGAAAAAGGGTACAACCATCCATCACATGAAGAAGGTGTCTATCCACTCCATCTAGAAATGGGAAGTTAAGTTAAATAAGGCTGACATAACTCCAAAGGATATAGAAGATGTGGACTGGACCCCATCTCCGCATTCACATCAAATAATTGATTCAATTATTGAAGGGGAGCCTGCTCCATCTTCCTCAGTTCCTCCAGCTCCTGCTGTTTCAGCCATATCACCAGTCTCAGTTCCTGCTGCTTCTGCCACAATATTTCCTCCTCAAGATGTTCCAGCTATTGCTACAAAATTACTTCCTCCAGTCACTCCTGTTGCTATCAACATTCCTTCAGAAGAAATTCTCCCTGCTGCTACAGAACTACCATCTACCACTACTACTGCTGCTACAGATATTCCTGCTGCCACAGAATTTCCTGCTGCTGCTGAAGACCTTCCTCATGCTGACAATCTGACAGATGCTCAGACTGAAGCTGAGATTCTTTCTACTGAAGAGGATATCAACAAGATGATTGAGGAACTTACTTCTAAAGAAGCACCTTTTCATATTCCTGAAGATCTTCCTCCTTCTCCAGCTAAGTCTCCTGCTGAACCAGAAAAATCTCCAGCCCCTGCATAGTCTCCAGATCATATAGAATCACCTCCTCCAGCTGATCTCTCTACAGTACAAGAACTTGAAAGGTCTCATGAAGATATACATTCTGATGAAGTTGTCTCCATTCATGACTCAGATGAAGAAATTCCAGTGGAAGATGCTGAACAAAGACTAACCAGTCTTCATTTCCAGATTCCAACCCTTATGCCAACATTTAATGAAGAAGATGAAATCAGTACAGTAAACAGAAGAAAAGCCTCCACCTCTACTGTTGTGATTGAAGAAATACTTCCATGGACTGTACCTGCACAACCTCTTCCCTCTCCTCAAAAAGAAGTCTTCCCTGAAGGTTCAATTCTATAGAAAATTGAAACTATGCTTGCTGAACAGAGAAAATATTTTGACGATTCTCTGAAAGTGGTCACTGATAAAGTAATTGCTTTGGAAAAAAAAATGAGTCGAGGATTTGCAGAAATCCAAGACAATACTGATGAATTTAAATAGCTTCTGCAAATTGGTGGCAAAGCCATTGACCACACTATTACCAGCAATGTTACAGTCATGGAGCAATCTGTTACTCTTGCCAATAATCAAATTCTCCTAGATAAAAGAGGTGATGACAGGAACATTAAGACTTGTGAAGAAGTGGGTAAGTTTAAAGAAGATGTAATTAACACCCTCTCTATAGAAGTTAGAAAGGGGGAGGACAAAATGAAGGAATTATTAAAAAAACAAGCTGCTACTATGAAAACTCAATGGGATGATCAGTTAAAAGAAATTCAGACATCTGTTCTCAAGCAAATCAAGATTACAAAGTTATACACTCATGATACCTCTGTTTGGATGCACAATCAGCTGTTTCCTAAAATTTCCATGGATCCCAATGCACCTTCTCCTGCAAATCTAGATGTTAACATGCCTACTTTCTCTCCTCCTCCAGACTATTTTGAAGGACCTCCACCAACACACTTTGAAGGACCTCCTCCAGATTACTATGAAGGACCTCCTCCTGATGTCTATGAACAGGTATGGGAATTTGATCAAATAGGACAGCCTCCTCATCCTCCAGAAGTTCAAAAATCTAAGAGAAGAAAGTATGGTGATGGAGCTTCTGCAAGAAGATCTACTCCTCATCCAGAAGCTGAAGGGAAGCTAACTCAAGAATATACTGAAGTTTGGAGCCCCACTTCTAAGTCTCTCATTCTTGAAACTCTAAAGCTTGTAGTTGACTTTAATGAAAATAGAAGCCTGCACTACAGTTCAGATGAGTGGGCATTGTATGAGAAGTCCCTCACTAAGAGAAGAATCTATGAAAGGATTTATGGCAGGAATAATCCTAAGGCTCCACCCAGACCACCTAAGTACTTCCCCAAGCCTTTCAGTTATCAGAAGAGACAACAAGACAAGCTTTATAGATAAGGAAAGCAACCTTCTCAGGATCAGTAAACTGAATATGATAGAAGTTCATTTTTTAAATTATAAAATTTAATTCTCTTGGACAATTCTCTATTTATATGAACTCCTATTTCTAATCTGATTTTACATATTACTGCATTACTCTAAATTTTCATGCTTTTAGTATCTTTATTTGTTTTCTCTTAATGTAATTCACCTTAGTGTAGAAGGTTATGACTTCTACAAATAGGGGGAAATTGTTGGGTATTGCATCCACAATAGCCCAGATTTGTATGAAGTCACCCTTAAACTAAGATGAATTAAGTTTTTATTTGATGCACTTTTTGTTAAGTGTTTACAGGACTTAATTGCGAAGTGTACACCAATGTCAGTCTACAAAGAGTCATCAAACACAAGACCAAACAATGTAATCCCTCATTATGTGATCCATGGTTTTGACTCATGTGTAGCCTCTCTATTGGGACACACTTCATCTTCAAGCACTAAGGGCAAGAGCAATATAAGGATGCTGATTTTTATAAAGAATCAAGTTTTTATGTTTTTCAGAAAAAGTCCAAATCTTTTTCTCGAGTACTATAAGTTGCACTAGAGAAGGACTTATGATAATTCTCGAGTAAGACTTGCATTCATGTCGAGTAACAGAAGTTATTCTCGAGAAAGCCTCTTGCTGTTCTCGAGAAGAGCTTTTGTTCTCGAGTAATATATGGCATTTCTTCTCGGGATGTTGGTTTTCTAGATATAAATTTTTCTAAGTCTTTTTCTCGAGAAGACTATCTTCTTTTCTCGAGACGCAGAATGTATTTGTCGAGAACCAGACTTTTGTTATCGAGATGGTTATTTGTTCTCGAGAACCAGAATGTTTCTTCTCGAGAAAAAAATGTTATTTTTCTCGAGTACTTCCTGACTTTCTCGAGACTGCAGAATTCCACCTCCACATATTTTTCTAAGTATTTTTCTCGAGACAGCATTTTGTTCTCGAGAACCAAAATTATTCTTCTCGAGAACTATAAGCAATTTTCTCGAGTAATTTTTATTCTTTCCCGAGAAAGCAGTTTTCTTCCTCCACATCAATTTTCTCCAAGTCTTCTTCTCGAGAACTTCTCTATTGTTCTCGAGTAATAAAACTCATTAGTTCTCGAGTAAAAGCTTTCTTCCCGAGAACACCCTGGTCTATTTTTCTGAAAATGTCTAAGTCTAGACAGATGATTATTTCAAACATAATTAATGCGTGATTGGTCCGCGTGGATGCCATTAATGACGATTATGACCGTTAGGGTAATCCTATAAAAGGTCTTGTCAATTTTGACCAACCTTAGGAAGATTTTAAGAAGAATTTTTTCAGCCGTCGTTAGAATAAATTCCAAGTTTCTGAATCCGTTCTTTATTTCCAAATCGAGAGTTGCAGTTCTTCTTCTTCTTCATCAATAAGGGCTTTCGATTCAGACAGATTCAGAGAAGTTGATTCACAAGATCGAGATTCCTGTTAATGAAAAATCCTCTACTTGATTGTGTGAGTTCAGAAATTTTCAGATCCAGAAATTGCCGATTCTTCTTCAACATATTCTGACAAAGCCGCAAATCTCAAAGAAGGAAGAACATGCAGATTCATTTCAGATATGAGAACAATCACTATTTGTATTTGCTATTCATTTTATTCTTGTAGGAGATCTTTCTCCGAGTCATAGGAGTTGTTTACTCCGAGTTCTTGTAGGAAGTTTTCATCTTCTGAGTGTAGATCCAAATTTGGGATCGAGTTGTAGGAACGTTGTTCTGAGGTGTAACATTGGTTTCAATCCGAGATTAGTGGAGTAGCCGAGTATAGTGCTTTGCTAGATCGGTGAGTGGAAAGTGCATGTAACCAAGGTTGGGGAACCACGATAATTCTCTGTGTCCTCTGTGATTGCTTGGTTATTATTCTGTGCATAGCTCGTTATATTTTTTATTCCGCAAAAATACGGACAACTCACCTATTCACCCCACTCTAGGTGATTTAGGTAAGACAACTTAAAATATTTTCAAAAACACAACTTTTACCTTACCCCCAAGTGAGCCTACGACCTTGCCAGAATGTGAGAGCCTGGACAGTGAGTCTACTCGGGGCCGAGTGCACCTTCCAGCCCTACTAGCTGATGGGAGCCTGGTCAGCGTGATCTACTCGGGGTCGTTCAAACCACAACTCTTTTCCTTACCCCCAAGCGAGCCTACGGCCAGCCAGCTAGTTAGAGCCTCGACACCGGGTCTACTTGTGGCCGAGTGTGCATTTCATCCCTACTAGCTGATGGGAGCCTAGTCTGCAGGATCTACACGGGGTTGTTCAAACCACAACTCTTTTCCTTACTCCCCAAGATAGCCTACGACCCTGTTAGCTAGTGAGAGTTTGGACAGCAGGTCTACTCGGGGCCGAGTTCGCCTTCCAGCCCTGCCAGCTGATGGGAGCTTTGTCAGCGCGATCTACTCAGGGTCGTTCAAACCACAACTCTTTTCCTTACCCCCAAGCGAGCTTATGACCCTGCTAGCTAGTTAGATCCTGGACAGCGGGTCTACTTACGGCCGAGTGCGCCTTCCAGTACTGCCAACTGATGGGAGTCTGGTCAGCGGGATATACTCGGGATCGTTCAAACCACAACTCTTTTCCTTACCCCCCAAGCGAGCCTACAACCCTGCCAGCTACAGAGAGCCTAGACAGGAGGTCTACTCCGGACCGAGTGCGCCTTCCAGCCCTGCCAGCTGATGGGATGAAAGATACCACCCCTGGTTAGACTGTTTAACTATAGAGGGGGGGGGGGGGTGAATAGAGTATTTTGAAATCTTTTTAGATTTTTATTGCACAAGTAAAATAGTGATACTTATAAATGTAATCAGAGAGTGCAGAAATAAAACTAAGCTATTTAGCAATAAGCACACAGAAAGAAATAAGATAGCATCACAGACGATAGAAGAATTTTATAGTGGTTCCACTAAAACTTGGGTACATCCACTCTTCTACCATCCTGGTAGGAATCCACTCAGGTTTTTTGATCAGGTGCCCTATCGCCAATCAGGTTTTTGCTCAGGTGCCTGTCACCATAAGATCTGCCTCAGGTAGATCAGGAAACCCTCCAGGCTTTTGATCAGGTGCCTAAAAACCAAATCAAGTATTTTGATTAGGAGACTTGCAACCAAGTGTTTAACTTTTGAAGGGAGCTAGAACCCTGTGTACATGGAGTAAAATAAATAAAAATAGATGTTGTATTCTCTTTTCTCAAAGCAATAGAGAAGACTTGTGCATCCTTGATGATGTCAAAGCTCCCCCTGATATGAAGTTCTGTTCATGTAGAATGAGAGCTTTGCAGGGTGAGTAGGTCATCTTAAAAAATTCTCCAAAAAGCTGTAGACAGATAGAAATTGATTGTCTCTTGAAAGCTTGCTGGAGGAAGATCACTTGATGATGATTGTCCAGAGCTTTTTCTTTGTGTATATCAGTTCTGTCTTGTTCTCTATTGTGTTCTTTGTGTGTTATATTCTTCTCTGGTCTCTATCGTCTGAAAGAGAAAATTCTTTTATATATCTCTGTCTAATTCTTCTTTGGATTTTGAAATCCTTTTGCATTAAATGATAACTGCCTGGATAATGGAAATGCGCCTGGAGAGAATATCTGTATTAAAGAATTTCCGCAACTATCCTATTAAAAATGGCAAGTATTATTCCTGATGAAGACCATAATCAATGCTGCCACTAACAACAATAATCAGAGAATATAAGAATTGATTATCCAGGAATTAATGCAAGAGAATAAGGACAAAATGAGGGAAAATTCCAAGTCTAGAACTGCACAACAATCGTTGACCAAAGAATAGATTTCGTTGACATAAAATCAAAGATCGTCGACCAGAGAAATCATATTCGTCGACCTAGAAAATCTTGTTCGTCGACCTGAGAATCAAGTTAGTCGACCTGAGTTCAGCGAACTGCTTTCTGTGAAAAACTTCCAAATTTTGTGCTCCAAGATCGTCGAGATGATAATATAACTTCGTCGGCTTGAGTTCGGAGAAAGTATTCTGGACTAAATGAGTTGAAGTTGAACTTCCAGAATTCGTCAACCTGAGCTCGAATATCGTCGAGCTAAACTCAGAGAATTGATTCTGAGTTCGTCAAGCGGAGCACGACTATCGTCGAGCTAAGTTCGACGAACGTAGAACTCACTTCCTGAACTTGATTTCCTTCTAAGTCTGAGTCTTCTACAGGCTTCAATTGGCTAGTCCATGCAAGGTTGAATCTAAGGACTTAGCCTAAACTCTAGGACACAAAACATGACCCTGGCTATACATGGTGGGTCAAATATCCTAGTTAGTGAACCTAGCCCAAATCAAAATAGGGATCTAATAATCTCCCCCTATTTGGGTGAGGTTACTAATACAAATGAAATGAAAACTTTCACAAAGCAGGAAGAAATATATCTGACAGAAAAATTAAAACATGCAGCAGATATTTACAATGTAGCTTTGTGACAACAAATAGATATAAAGTTCAGACAAACAGAGACAAAATAAATTGCTGTCATTTCTTCTTCTTCAGCTTCTCCTTTAGTTTGTCATATTTCTGCTTGTCAGAAGGCTGTGTAAACTTGATTTTCCTATTTGGATCTGCTGCTTGCTTCTTCGACATTGTCATATCAGCAACTCCAATAATATTCAGAGATGTTGCTCTAGGCACAACAGCCTATGGATGTAGATTCGTATAAGCATCTACATTAAAGAATTTGTTACCTTTCTCATACCTTTTTATTTCTTCTTTTCTGTATTTGGACATTGTGGAATATTGGGAAGGATCTTTTCCTTCAGCTTTAGCTTTGTTTACCAATGAAAATCCAACCAGTTCCTGGAACCTAGCCATTCTAGCAGTTGTCTCTATCTCTAGATCCACAAATGGAATGGGAGGAGACTCTGGCCTTGTAGTACTGTCAGCTTTTACTAGTTCAGGAACTTGCTATTGCTGTTGCTGATGATGTTGCTGTTGTTGAAGTTACTGATGTTGTTGTTGTTGAAGTTGCTGATGTTGCTGATGTCTGCTTGAAGAGTACCTCTGTTGGCTGCTTCGTTGAGATGATGAGGATCTATCTTGATGTCTTTGGTAGGTTTGAGCATATGAGGTAGACCTCTGAGAAGTGCTACCTGAAGCACCAGCAGCAGGTGGAGGAGGAGGAGGTCCTTTCCTGTGTCTCTGAGGAGGAGGAGAATATCTCCTGCTTTTATTTCTTTCTTTCTACTCATTCTTAGACAGCCACATCTAGGCTGGCATTCCAGGGTAAGGAGTGATGTTCTGCAGAATATAATAAGTAGTATCATGAGTTGGGTTTGGCTTGGGAGTAGCAACTGGAGGAGCCTTTCTTTTCTTAGACACTTTCTTCTTGGCAGAAGGGCTATCATCAGAATCATCAGTATCGTCATCATCTTTTTCTGAGGAAGATACCTGAGTATTATCATATAAATGATCCAGAGTTTTCAGAAGATCTTTGTCAATTTGCTTGTCAGCCTGAGGCTGTGCTTGTGGTATTGGAGCTGGAGCTGGAGCAACTGCTTGACGTTCTGGAGCCTGAGGCTGTTCAGCAACTGATAAGTTTTCTACCTCTATATCTGCCATGATTATCTCATCCAAATCTGGAAGAGGACTATCATCCATCTTATAGATAGGATATGAGACAGCCTCTGGAGAAGAGATATCTTTGGGAGCTGATATTGTATGAATCTCTGTAATTGCAAAAATATCCTTAAGTTGCATGACAACTGTTGGACTAATAGGTGTTGTATAAGGTACAATAGCCAAGGATGGCTTTAGGCAGTCAAAAAGAAGAGAACTTAAATAAATTGAATCAAAAGAATTCAACAAACTGAACAAATCCACTGTGGGATGGACAAAGCAATCATCAACAGTTATTCTTTCTGTATCCTCTATAGCTATATTTGTATCTAGAACCATATAAATATCTGTATCTGAAACTTCTGCTACTGTTGCTGAAACTGGAGAAGCTTCTTCATTGAGCATCTCCCCCTGCCTGATTTCAGCAGAAGATGGAATCAGGCCCCTAGTGGAAGAAGGAGGGACAGAGGAGGCGGCAAAGAGAGCAGCAAGAGAAGAAATAGAATTAGCAAGAGGTGTAATGTCCTCTGCTATAAGAGTCCTAAGCACTGGAGTGATGTGCTCCAGGATGGTGGACAGGGAAAGAGAAGCTGTATCCATAAACTCAGGTGGAGTTTAGGTGGATACAGAGGGATTAACAAAAGGAGTTGCATCAGGAAGGATGTCATCCTGAGGAGAGGATGGTGCAGGGGATGGTGTGTGACTGGGAATGTCATGGACAGGTGAAGTAGGTGTAGATGGTAATGATGTGAGCACATTGAATGTGGGGGATGACAAGGATGGGTCAGTGTTGATTTCTTGTGGATGGGATGGTAGTGGAGATTGAGGAGGTGTGATATGTTATGGAGATTGAGGAGTGTTGGAACGAACTTTCTGGTCCCTCAAAAAGTTCAAAACTGAGGATACATCCAACAAGTACTCTTCTTAAACTACCCTCCCGACGTGAGTCGAAGACCTGGAAATAGACCGATGGGTCTCAGCTCGGAGGTCCCACCTCTTTCCCGGAAGAAACTGAAGATATTCCCCTCCCTAGCCAATTCTGAGCTAGGTACCTGTGAGGAAGAGAGTGGAAAGGTTCAACAACCATCCTAGGAACCTTATCGGTCTATTTATAGGCCTTTGAATCTGATCTGCAAATATCCCTTCTAAACTGACCGGAAATGACCAAAATACCCTTTGCTGGGTCTGCCAATAGCCAAACTCTGCTGTTCTGGAGGGCTATACGCAGACCTCCAGGGGTAAAAGTGTAAAATTACCTGGGGCAAAAAGGTAAAATCCCCCTGGGGGTAAAAAGGTAAAAACAACTCTTCTCCCATGTGGCAAGTGGGAAAAATGACTGACGGGCGAGACGACCCCCCCTGTCCGTCTCGCCGACCTCTCACCATATAGGCCATATCGCCTCCTAAAGTAATCTCGCCCCGCGGGGAGTCTCGCCTACTTCAGAGAACCCTCCATCTCGCCTTCTGCAGGTGGGCCTCCTGGTCTTACTCGCCTATCAAAGTCATCTCGCCAGCCTCCCCCTCTTGTTCGTTGAGCCACCATTTGTGAGCCCAAGGTTGTACACAATCCCCGCTCTTTTCGAGGTTGCCCTAACATCGGAAAGAAGTCCAACCGAGGCTCGCGGTGCTGGGATTCATTTATGAGAATCTTTGGTGGGCCCCCCTCTGGGTCTATAAATAGGGGTTCCCACCTCCCCTTAGGGTGCCCCTTTTTATCTCCCTTCACTGCTTCGACCCTCGGCATGTCTCACAGCCAGAGTTTTCGCGAGCGCCTCATGATGGTGCGAAAGCAAAAAAAAAAGCCAACATGGCCGCCCTGTTTCCGGACTTGTGGCGTACTCCCCCCTCGGCCCCTTCATCTTCTCGCCCGAAGATGGCGAAGGCCGCCTGCCCGCCCTCTTGGCCAGTGCGACCTCCTCTGCACCCTCGACTACTGATAGTCTCCCTCCTGCATCCCCCAGAGAGAGACGAGTAATTTATGATTCTTCCTCTCACCTCTTTTCCTCTTTATTCTCGCCTGCTGATCACATTTTTCCAGGGAAACCTCGTCGATTCCCCCATGCCTGCGAATACTCCCGATGTTACCCACGACTCTTATCAGCGCACTGACTCGCCCGAGGCATCCTCCGTACCTCTTACGTGGAATGAAAACCTCTCGCGAGTTGTGGGAAACCCGCGTATCCCAAGTAAGAAAACTCATCCTCTCTTTGGTTTCATATCGATTCGCATTCTTTCACCTAACCTATGCTAGATCACCAGGTTGACCTATAATCCTGGCGCATGTCCGCGAGATCATCCCTTATTATGATTTTTTGCTCTTTCTGCGCAGGCGTCCACTTTGAATCCGATACTAAGGACGCTCCCGTGTCTCCTCCCGTCTCGCCTCTTCCACGTTCTGTTGAGATCAAAGATTACCTGGGTGATCCAATGGATACCTTGTAGCTGAAACGACGGACGACCAGGATGTTTCGCAAGTATACACATATCATCCGCGAGATGGAGGTGGAAAAACAAGCCTCTGATCGGCGCATGGACTAGCTGGAATCTGAGTGCAATCACCTTTCTGCCGAGATCGAGGCCGACTGCGTAATGGATGGGACAGACGCCCAAACTATCCTGAACGAGACGGACGAACACCTCCATCTCGCACGCCGCGGCCTGGTCGCTGCCCGCGCCTTTCATTTACCTGGCAACCCTCCTTGCGCGGGAGGTCGGGATGGCCGCTGGAAATGGGTCAAGAATTAAGAGGTCGCAACCCCATCTCGCCCTCTGAAGGCTCTCTTGTATTCTTAATTTCGTTACTTATTAATTTGCATAAAACTTTCTAGACGAGATGCTCATCCCGAGCGGGATGAAATAATTTGTCATTATCATATTTTGTCTACATGTCATGTTGTGTAGGGTTTTTCATCATTACTGTGATTAGCTCATTTTTCAATTAATTAATCTGTCATTATTATTTTGGCTCCTCAAAAAAGCCGCCGCGGCGCTTCCGCCCCTTGGGTTCTAGAGAGAGAGAGAGAGAGAGAGAGAGAGAGAGAAGATGAACCGTCAGGTTGCCTCTTCGTTTTCCCCCCTTTCGTTTTCCAGCTCAGTCTTATCTCTCCTCCCATTTGCTATAAATACCCTTCTCCAGGATCCAGGCACTTTCACGCCTTCATTACCATTCTCCGCTATTTTCGTGATCGGAGCTCCCGCCTACTCCTCTTCTTCCCAGCACCTCTCGTGTCCCGCTTTCCCTTCAATCTTTTCTTCTCTCCTATTTCTTCCTCCTCGCCAACTATGGAATGAAGAGGGTAGAAGAAGGTAAGGGCCGCAGCCTCTGCGGGAGGCGATTCGCAGAGCATGATTTCCCTCTCGGCAGGCTACCAGAGGAAGACTATACTCGCTTCGCTAGCGAGTTTCTCGCCAATGGCTATCTATCTCGCCCCCCAAAGTCGGCGAGTGTGTCAATACCTTCTACCCTAATGAACTAACTTTCGCCATCTCGCACTTCGAGGCGGGGCTGAGGCTCCCCCTCGGGCCGGAGGTTAAATTGGTCTTCTAGTATTTTGGGGTTGTTCAAGCGCAGTTCAACCCTAACGCGATCTCTATGCTGGTCGCTTTCGCCAGTTACCTGCGGTGAGAGCGTATTGAATTCAGCCTGACCGTTTTTCGTAAGCTGTTCATCTACCACGCGAAAGATGACGACGTTTCCTACTTCACCGGCCAAGGACTGAAGGTGTGCGATATGCCAAATAAAAAACATCACTGGCTGACCCGCTTTGTCTTCATTCGCGGGGACTTGAGAGGCATCCCTCTTGCCCCGGTGTCCCCTGCCGAGTTCTACTACGAAACTCCCAAGGTTGGAGGTGCCGAGAAGGCTCTATGCGACTTCTTCGTAGGGAAAAACGTCGAGGTCAACTTCCTTAGGAGAGACCTCGACTCTCTTCCTACTGTCTTCCCCGACAAAGGTATACTCCTACACCCTTAGCATTATAAACTTTTCTGCTTTATGCTGACTATTAACCTGCATAAGGGAGAGGACCATCCCTGTCCACCCTCCTTACCAGAGCAACAGGGGTCTCGCCCTAGCGAATATGGCGGTGAAGGCCGAGAAGGAGACGCTGACCCCCGCTCCAAAGAAAAGGCATGGGGATGAGGACATGGCTTTGCGGCACAACCCAAAGAAATGGGTGAAGAAAGAGAAGAAAAAGGCCGCCCACAAAGAAAGAAAGGAGCAATCGGGATCCATGTCCCCTATCTCTGTAGGAAATCCCTCACCTCGCCAACCAGCCGTCTTGCCTACCAACGAGACGGTCTTGTCAGAACCAACCGCCACCACCACTGTCCAGCCCGCTGGGCTCCCCCCGGCGAGGCTGGCTCCTCTAGTCACCCTGCTCCCTCCTCGCACCCCAATTATAACATGGGGCCTGTGACGGATGATGCTTTCGGCGAGCCGGTACTCCTATGGGAGAAGGACGCCAACCGCGTGTCGGTGTCCACCCTCCTTCCCTCCTGGAAGGAGCAGGACCCGCCCACTAGTCACGCTTTGTCCCTTGGCTACGGGCTATATGGTGGCCTCGGCGTTGAGCCCGCAGACAATGAGATGTCTCGAGACCTCATTCTAAAGAGTGCCCATGCCCAGTTTCGCTCAATGGAGCTCTCGCATCGGGTCACGCTCCACTTGGTCTTTAATAATAAGAAGTGGAAAGAAGCGGAGGCCAGCCTTGCAGCGGAACGCGAGAAGTCCCACGACCTCGAGAAGCGGCTGGCCGTCGCCGACCATCTCCTCGCGCAAAGTCAGGGCGGTGTGGTAAGTTTCCAAATCATCGCTTTGACAGCCTCACTCGCTAGCTATTATGGTCTTTTATTGATTACGCCTTCCCGCAAGGTGTCGAGACTACCGACTGGATGCGCTCGCGCATTGAGGCACTGGAGGGAGAGAACCAGAGATTGAAAGATGAAAATACCCGCCTCTGGGACAGCGCGGCACCTCCTTCGGACCAATTTCCAGTTCCTTCTCGCTATTCTATGGACGAGGTCGATGCTCTCAGCCGGGATTCTAACTTCAAAACAGCGGAGCTCGTTCTCAAGATGATGGAGCTGGGGATGGTTCGTGATGACGCTGAGACGATCACAGTCCGCGACCTAGTCCCCCGTTTATATGGCGTGATGAACAATAGTTCATCCTCCAGCGGCGAGGAGTAAGGAGATGCCAGGGCCAGGGACTTCTCCCCACCCCCCTCTTTTTTTGTCTTGCCCTGTACTTGCAATTATTCATTTTATAGATACTCTGTGATATATTCTCTGCGATAGTGGTGTTCTGTGATGACCCGAGGGAATTTCCTAATTAATCTTTTTCCATGTTATTTTTCTGCGCTTTTTCCCTCTGCTATTTTGCTTGATAGTTCGAAGCGCTAGGCCTGCATCTCTCTTCCCCCGACCGCACGCGAGATCACCTAACTCTTAGCTATCGTCTCGCCGCGAGGTCAACCCATGATGTAAGCCTTGGAGATCCACCACTCCTCGTGGCTGGTCCCTTCTATTTATGTTAGGCTTGTGCCTTGGGCATGGAAGACCCAATCGCTAACGGCAACACTCTCCCTGCCAAGTGTCGGCTAGAGGTCCTCCTTATTCTAATTTTCGATTCTTCTATTTTTTAGAAATTCTGCCAATTTTCTAACAGATATGGACACTTCTCTCAATGAGCCCCTACCACTTGTCTTGCCCCCGAGTGAGCCTACCGCCTTGACAGCTAGATGGGAGCCTGGTCAGCGGGTCTGCTCGGGGTCTCCTCTAAACCAAACCATCTCCAACCACAGAGTGAGCCTACAGCCCTACCAGCTAGATGGGAGCCTGGTCATCGGGTTTGCACTGTGTCTCCTCTCCAAACAAAACCATATCCAACCACCGAGTGAGGCTACAACCCTGTCAGCTAAATGGGAGCCTGGTCAGCGGCTCTACACGAGGTCTCCTCTCCAAACCAAACCATCTCCAACCACCGAGTGAGCCTACAACCCTGCCATTTAGATGGGAGCCTGGTCAGCAGGTCTGGTCGGGGTCTCCTCTCCAAACCAAACCACCTCTAACCAATGAGTGAGCCTACATCCCTGCCAGCTAGATGGGAGCCTGGTCAGCAGGTCTGCTCTGGGTCTCCTCTCCAAACCAAACCATCTCCAACCGCCGAGTGAGCTTACAACCATACCAGCTAGATGAGAGCCTGGTCAGCGGGTCTGCTCGGGGTCTCCTCTCCAAACCAAACCATCTCCAACCACCAAGTGAGCCTACATCCTGCCAGCTAGATGGGAGCCTGGTCAGCGGGTCTGCTCGGGGTCTCCTCTCCAAACCAAATCACCTCCAACCACCGAGATAGCCTACAACCCTGCCAGCTAGATGGGAGCCTGGTCAGCGGGTCTGCTCGGGGTCTCCTCTCCAAACCAAACCATCTCCAACCACCGAGTGAGCCTACCGCCCTGCCAGCTAGATGGGAGCCTGGTCAGCGGGCCTGCTCGGGGTCTCCTCTCCAAACCAAACCATCTCCAACCACCGAGTGAGCCTACAGCCCTGCCAGCTAGATGTGAGCCTAGTCAGCGGGTCTGCTCGGGTTCTCCTCTCCAAACCAAACCACATCCAACCACCGAGTGAGCCTACAGCCCTGCCAGCTAGATGGGAGCCTGGTCAGTGGGTTTGCTCGGGGTATCCTCTCCAAACCAAACCACCTCCAACCACCAAGTGAGCCTACAGCCCTGCCAGCTAGATGGGAGCCTGGTCAGCGGGCCTGCTTGGGGTCTCCTCTCCAAACCAAACCATCTCCAACCACTGAGTGAGCCTACAACCATGCCAGCTAGATGGGATCCTGGTCAGGGGGTCTGCTCGGGGTCTCCACTCCAAACCAAACCACCTCCAACCACCGAGTGAGCCTACATCCCTGCCAGCTAGATGGGAGCCTGTTCAACGGGTCTGCTCGGGGTCTCCTCTACAAACCAAACCACCTCCAACCACCGAGTAAGCCTACATCCCTGCCGTCTAGATGGGAGCCTGGTCAGCGGGTCTGCTCGGGGTCTCCTCTCCAAACCAAACCATCTCCAACCATTGAGTGAGCCTATAACCCTGCCAGCTAGATGAGAGCCCTGTCAGCGGGTCTGCTCGGGGTATCCTCTCCAAACCAAACCATCTCCAACCACCGAGTGAGCCTACAGCTCTGCCAGCTAGATGGGAGCCTGGTCAGCGGGTATGCTCGGGGTCTCCTCTCCAAACCAAACCATCTACAACCACCGAGTGAGCCTACAGCCCTGCCAGCTAGATGGGAGCCTAGTCAGCGGGTCTGCTCTGGGTCTCCTCTGCAAACTAAACCATCTTCAACCACCGAGTGAGCCTACAGCCCTTCCAGCTAGATGGGAGCATGGGCAGCGGGTCTGCTCGGGGTCTCCTCACTTCCACCTTCCATTTGATGCCATGAAGAAGGACACCTACACTCTCATCATATCAAAAGAGCACATCGAAATTGCAAGCATTGTATAACAATAAAAAATGTAATAAACAAAAGGTGTTATGGGTAAAATCTCTTTAAATCATCACCACTTCGGGCGCGATCGAGGGATTCCCCGTCCACATCCTGGAGGTGGTACCCTCCCGACTTCAAGACCTCTTTTACTACAAAAAGACCTTCCCAATTGGGATTGAGCTTCCCTACAGAGGCCCCTCTACCTACTGCATCCAACTTTTTGAGGACCAAATCCCCCTTCTCGAACTGTCTTATCCTTATATGCTTCTCAAAGTACCCTGTCATCTGACGCTTGACCTCCTCCTGCCGGACCATCACCAAATCCCTGAGCTCTTTCACAAGATCCAGAGAGAGTCTCTGCTCTTCCTTGTTCTCCGCTCTCCATCCTTCATCTCCTTCCTTTACAATAGCTACTCTTGGTGATGTGACCTCAAACTCGATGGGTATGACAGCCTCCGTACCATGAGAGAGCTTAAATGAGGTTTCTCCCGTAGTGGTGTTTGATGTGGTTCTCAAGGCCCAAAGGACGGAAGGCACCTGCTCAACCCAGCTTCCACTTAAATTCTCCACTTTATTTTTCAAAAGATTGACAATGATCTTGTTGGCTGCCTCCACCTGTCCATTACTTCATGGATGATGAACAGAGGCAAAACGGAGATCTATTCCCAAATGGATGCAGAAATCAACGAATTCCCTACTTGCAAATTATGGTCCAATGTCCGTCACAATGACCAGCGGTAACCCATGCCTGTAGATGATCTCCCCCCATACGAAATTCTTTACCACCTACGATGTCACCTTAGCCAAGGCCTTCACCTCCAGCCATTTCGAAAAGTAGTCTACCATGACTAGTAGAAATTTCCTTTGGCCACTTGCTTGGGGAAAAGGACCTGCCAGATCTAGCCGCCATATGATGAAGGGCCAGGGAGCTGTGATTGTCCGCAACCTCTGGGCTGGAAGGAGTTGGAGGGGGGTGAACTCCTGGCATTTTGACACCTTTTTGCGAACTCCTCTACATCTTTCCGGAGAGTAGGCCAGAAGTACCCTTGTCTCAGCACCCTCCCTTCTAAAGACTGGCTCCCTGAGTGACTCCTGCATTCCCCCGAGTGAATCTCTTCCAAAACCTTTGGAATCTCCCCCTCTGATACACATCGAGCCAGCAAGCCCGACAGTGTCTTGTGGTACAAAACTCCATCCTTCAACAGGTAGTATGCCAATTTGTACCTGGTACGCTTCTTGTCGAATTCTCTTGCAGGCAGCTGTCCCGATGTCAGAAAGGTGACGAAGGGGTCCATCCAAGACCCTTACTGGCATACCTCCATGAGCTCCCCTTCCTCTATGGACGTCCTGAAGAGCTCCGTCATTGTTCCTCCGGCCTGAGGGCCATACTTGGCGAGCTGGTCAGCCTGAGTGCTCTCCTCCCTCGGGATGTGCCGACTCGAAAATCTTCAGAACTGTCAGATGATGTCCTTAACCTTCCCAAGGTACAACTGGAGGGTGGGCTCCATTGCCTCGAACTCCCCTTTAACCTAGCCTGCCACCACCATGGAGTCCGTCGAGACCTCAATGTCTTGTATGCCCAACTCCCGGGCTAACCTGAGCCCTGCGATGATCGCCTCATATTCTGCCAGGTTGTTGGTGATCGTGAAGTGAATCTTCAAGGCCTGCTCAATCCTGGTCCCTTCCGAACTTACCAATATCATTCCTACTCCAAAGGAATTTCTTCCCGACGCTCCATCTACCATCATCTTCCAGGCCGCTCGAGGGGACGCTTCAGTCTCTTGGACCTCAACTACGTAGTTTACCAGAAAGTCGTCCACTGTCCGTGCCTTAATGGCAAGCCGAGGAATGAAGGTGATATCGAATTCACTGAGCTCTATAGACCACTTGGCCAGCATCCCGGAGTGTTCCACCCCTTCAAAGATGCGACGGTTGGGGTGATCTGTCACCAGCTAAATAGAATGAGCCTGAAAATACAGTCCGTGCTTTCGGGCTGAGACGATGAGAGAAAACGCCAATTTTTCAAGAATGGGGTACTCGAGCTCCGCCTTCTTCAGGACCCTGCTCAAGTAATAGATTGGAAATTGCTTCTTCCCTTCCTCTCGCACAAGAACCGAGCTCGCAGCCCCAGTCCCTACTCCTAAGTATAAGAATAAGACCTATCCTTACCTTAGCTCCTGGAGTAAAGGTGTCTGGGTGAGCTGTCGCTTTAGAACCTGAAAAGCCTTCTCACACTCAGGAGTCCACTCGAATTTCTTGCCACCTCTCAATGTGCGGAAGAAAGGCGAGCATCTCTCCCCGGCTCGAGAGAAAAACCTGCTTAGCCCGACCAGCTTGCCGGTGAGACGTTGAACCTCCTTGGCATTTCTAGGAGACTCCAACTCTAGGATTTCCCTCACTTTATCGGGGTTTGGCTCTACTCTAGATGGGGTGAGAAGATGCCCCAGAAACTTCCCCCTATTGGCTCCAAACACACATTTTAGGGGGTTGAGTTTCATCTTATATTTTCTCAGGGTCTCAAAGGTTTCCTCGAGGTCCAGGACATGAGATTTGAGGTCCCTGCTTTTGATCATTAAGTCATCCACATACACTTCGAGGTTCCTTCCTTTCTGTTCTCGGAAGATCCGATCCATCATTCTTTGGTAGGTCGCCCCCGCATTCTTCAACCCACAGGGCATCATATTAAAACAGAAGCACCCATCCTCCGTGACGAAGGTGACATCCTTAACATCCAGAGGATGCATGCTTATTTGATGCTATCCAGAAAATGCATCTAAGAAACTCATAAAAGAGAAACCAACGGCTGAGTCAACCAGCGCGTCGATCCGAGGCAAGGGGTAACAATCCTTAGGATACGCTTTATTTAAAAGAGAGAAATCCACACACATTCTCCATCTACCATCCACCTTTTAACCATTACAACATTACTCACCCACCCCAGATACTTACAGGCGGACACAAACCCCGCCTTAAGTAACTTCTCTACCTCCTCTCTAATAGGCACGACCATCTTGGAGGAAATGGCCCTCTTCTTCTGTTGTACTGGTCGCGTGTTGGGATCGAGGTTGAGGCAGTGGCAAGCTACGTCCGCATCAAACCCTGGCATGTCTACGGCGCTCCATGCGAAGACGTCAATATTTTTCTGCACGCAGGCCTTGATCTTCTCTCTATCTTCCGGGCTGAGCTCGCCGCTGATCTTTATCTTCTCCTCTCTTCCTTCCTTGGTGCGGATCTCCACCTCGAGTACTTCCACGGCCACCTTCAGCCTTGAAGGCTCTTCCTCTCCCCCCTGCTCTTCCAGCGCGTCCTTTTCTCTAGCTTCGTCTTCCGTGATGGTCCCCACCATTTCTTCCCCAAGCTTTTCCACCTCCCACTTGCTAGCGTCCTCTCCTTCCTGCAATGAGGCCCTTCTTTTTTCCAGCCGGGCCCTGCTCCTGGGTGACCCTCCAGCTTCCTCGATCTTCCTCTTCTCTTTCCTCCTCCTTTCATCCTCCTTTGACTCCCCTTCCTCTTCCACCTCTATCTCTCCCTTCTCCTTTCCAGCCATTTCTGGCTCCCCGCAATGCCACCAACCATCACTACTTCTCCCTCTCCTCCAACATCTTCTTCCTCTCTCTGTTCTACTATCCCCATCTCTCCGTGCTTCTCTCCCGCCATTTCTGGCTCCCCCACAATGACACCAACCATCACTACTTCCCCCTCTCCTCCAACATCTTCTTCCTCTCTCTCTTCTACTATCCCCATCTCTCCGTGCTTCTCTCCTGCCATTTCTGGCTCCCCCGCAATGCCACCAACCATCACTACTTCTCCCTCTCCTCCAACATCTTCCTCCTCTCTCGCTTCTACTTCGCCCCCAAGCTCATGTTGCCATCGTTCCATCCTCTTCTTCATGTTTTCAGCATCCCCCTGCCAGGAGATGGTGTTCACTGCTATCACGTAGCACTCCCTTGCAGCCTTTGGATCCCCCCGCACTCTGATTTGGGTTCCTCCGGAGTTTAACTTCAAGCACTGGTGAAATGATGATGGAACACATCTGAAAGCACTGATCAATGGGCGCCCAAAAATGGCATTGTAACTACTGGGGGCATCCACTATGACAAAGCGGAAATTTCGGGATAGACCCTCTAGGGTTACTTGAAGTCCCACACCCCTCTCGACTTCTTTCCTCTCTCCCGAGACCCAAACAAGGGTCCATCCGCCGCCAGCACCCTCCGGGACTCCACCCTCATCTCATTGAATTCCTTCTTGAAAATAATGTTCACGGAGCTCCCGTTGTATACTAGAATCCGTGACACCGTAAATTTCTCGATGGCGGTTCATATCACCAGCGCGTCGCAAAAAGGGTCCTCATGGTCTGGCATGTCCTTCCTTGAAAAGGTGATTTTCTCATCTGGGGGGAGGGATTGCGACGTCGAAGCTATGCTTTGGCGATACATAGTGTGATGTCTCTCCTTTCGGGCTGCCTCTACCCCACCCCTCTATGAATTACTCCAATTCCCCCTCGATCTCCTACATCCGTTCGATCTATACATATATCCTCTTCTCCTGTACCCGTCACTTCTTCTATCCATACCGGTCTCTGTTGCTCTCCTGCTCCTCTAGTTCTCCTCATCTACAAAAAATCTGGGCAGGTAGCCGTTGCGTGACCTTTCTCCTCGTGGAAGTCACAATATGGCAAAGTTACCTCTCCCCTTGCCTTCCTTCCTGAGGGTTTCTCCTTCCTCCCAGCTCCTACTCCTCTTCCCCTCTCTCGGCCTCTACCTCTACCTCGGCCGATGGCCATATCCTGCTGCAGAGGGGGTAGGGGTGGTCTATGACCATACCCCACCCTTATGGTGAAATCTTCCCGGTCCTCCTTGTTGGTTCCTCCCCCCGTGGAGAAATCCTCTCCATTGTCCTGGGGCAGGGACCCACTATTGCCTCCATCCCAACTCTTGATACGCGGCGCCCTCGGCTCTTCTATTCTCCTGCTTCCTGTTATCTCCCCCCTGACTCCCTCGACTCCACCTCTGTAAGCCTTGCCAACTTTTTTTGCAAAAGCGGGATTTGCAGCCTCCATCGCTATTTCCTTCACCGCCTTCTCCATCAAGCCCTAAAAAGACAGCGGCGCCTTCTGAGTGAGGCTCATTTTGAGAAACCTTCGCTTAGTCCCACGGTAAAGGCATTTGGAGGGCAAACCCCGACACCTCCTGTATATCCAAGATCTCCTCTTGGAACCTATCCACGTACTGAGCTAGGGATTCATCTGCCCTCTGCTTAATCAGAAAGGTTGACTCGGATTCTTCTTTCTCTTCTTCGAAGTTGAGAACCGTAGCTGGAAGCTCCTTCTTAGGTCCTCGAGGCAGTATATCGAGCCTGTTGGGAGCTGGTGAAACAAGTCTCTAGCCTTGTATTTTAGAGTGATGGCAAAAAGTTACGGTCATTTGAACACGTACGTTTCATGGGCCTGATTGAAATCGCATCCTCAAACCACTGCAATTGATGAAGGGGATCATCTTTACCCACATAGTAGTTCATTTCGGGTTTCCAAAACCCTTTCGGTATGGGAAGCTGATAGGATCAGCTCACCAAAGGCGACACTCTAGCCACCGTCTCGTCGCCCCTACTCGCACGGACGACCTCCTCGTGAGATGGTAACTCGCCGGGCTTGGGAACAGCTCCCTTCCTGCCATGTCTTGCCCCCTCCATCCACAACACTTCCTTCCCCGGTCTCCTCTCGGGGCATCTTATCGGCACGTGCCGAGACGAGCTTTCTTCATG